>OX411307.1:29457592-29812658 GCA_948150685.1 Rhaphigaster nebulosa | reverse complement strand
GTGGACACCCCATGACTTGGGTATTTTGTACGCCTATTAAACTATAAATCGGTGGCTCAAAAGTGACCCTGAATTTGGTTACTTGTTTCCGAAGATAGCTGTATCTCAAAAACGACCCTCGGCGTCGAGACGTCTATTGACACATACAGACACACACACACACACACAAGCTCTTGTTTCTGGAGGTCTCATTCCGTTATTATATGTTGTTTTCTTTCAATTAAGTTACAAGTTCCTAAGAAATTTCTTTGTGTTTCTTGACAAAATTAGAACTGTCTATGTCACTAGATAAAGCATTGGAAATCGACTGTTTCAACATTTTAAAGAACCCACTTAACTTATATCTTATTCTCCAGCTGCAGACTAGTTCAGCTCACAAATGTGGAGGAAAAAAAAATTATTTTACAGTCAATTTTGACGCTTAAACAAGTAATCAAATTGTTTAATTAGAGTGGAAAAAAAAAATCGCGTTTATAACCTTTATTACCGAACCATATGATCTCTGTATTAAATATCAGTAAATCTACATTTGGATGTAAGTTTATTATGAAGTTCAAGTAAAGTACCCCTTTCGGCTCTTCAATTTCAACCAAAATCTATTACATTATTTATATTAATATAAAAGTCTAATTTACCAAATTTGAGATGTTTTACATTATATTTTAATATAATTTTTGATGAAAGTCTAATATGGCCTACAAGTGAAGTACCACTTCGGGTTTACCAATTTAATATGTTGTTTATATTCACATGTATGTCTTATATACCAAATTTGAGAAGTTTTTCATTATATTTTAATATGATTTTTGATGAAAATCAATAATGACCTTCAAGTAAAGTACTACTTCTGGCAATCATGCAGTGACGAAAAAGGGAGGTTCACAACCAGATTTTACAGAAATCCTAAATACAAAATTTTAACTTTCTACGGCTGACCGTTTTTGAGTTATACGAGATACGTACGAACGAACGTACGAGCAAACGTACGAACAGACGTCACGACGAAAATTGTCGAAATGGATTCAGGGATGTCAAAATGGATATTTCCGACGAAATCTGAAAACCGAAAATTTTCGCGATTATAATACAGCCTTTACTGTGTACAAGGAAGTAAAAAACAGTAACAATAATGACTCTCCAAATAGAAAGTAAAAAAAAATCTATAAAATATAAATGTTAATAGATAATTGTAAATCCCAAATATCACCTGATATGAAGTAAAGGCATTAGAAGTATGAAGGTGTACTTATTAAAAACTTCCAGATGAATACAAAATCTAAATCGATTTCAAGCCTTCAAGGAGAAAAATGTTATAACAAATTTAATTTTTTACTTAATTTTAACCTTGATAATCTTGAAAATTTTATAATAAAATTTTGCCAAATTCGACTTGAAATATTTTCTGTTATACTTTCTTACCGTTACTTGGTAAGGAAAGTATTGTAATCGGGTCACATTTTTGCAGTTTTCAACGAATCTAAGCGTTTCAGAATGGCTCGGCTGTTGGTCTGTCTGCCTGTTTGTGCCACGATTATCTCTACAACGGGAGGACTGATTTTGTAGGTTTTTTCTTATTTTGTAGGGTTTCGGTCTCCGATGCCTGTGTACCCAATTGGGCACCCTGTGAGCAATAACTGAAAAACGAGTTTTTCTATTGGCTGTAGCGCCGAAACGGCTCTATGATTTTGAGGAAACTTGCATAAAGTCTTCTCCTTAAAAAGCCCTTCAACTATCCATTAATTAAATTCTCTACAAAAACAAGACAAAAATAAAAAAAACATCTAAATCGGACCATTATTGGTAAAGATACAGCGCGTTGGACTTTGTAGTCATTTTTCCGTGGAAACTCGTTTACATTTATTTAGTTTTTCGAATAACTTAAAGACTATACATCTCCCGTAACATTCGAGAAGCTCATTTGAAAGATAATTAAATTTTCTACAAAGCTAAACTAATCGGACCATTAATAGGAAAATAAAGCTAACAGTCTTTGCATTGGGCATTGCACCCAAAACGGTAAGGAAAGTCGGCTTGAGTCACTCCAGGGTTCTATTTCATAATAAAGTACAAAAGTACTATTACAAGTCGGAAGGTTCGTGTTTAGAGGCTACAAGTTACTTATCGTTATTATATAATAATATTTTTTTTTTTTAACATACTGTTTTTTAATATAACTATTTTAAATGTTATCGTGTTTCAACATTATTACAATGTTTTAACAATATACATCGACTTTATAACATCTTGTACTTTTCTTTATAGGCACACCCTATTTCATAATAAAGTACATAAGTAGTACAAGTGAGCCAATGCCTTGCTATGCCAATGACTTACACTGTGAAATGTTGAAATACGATAAAATTTAAAATAGTTTTATTAAAAAACAGTAATTAAAAAAATGATTAAATACAATTATTATTATCTAATGACAATAAGTGACCTGTAAGCTCTAGAAGCGAACATTTCCACTTGCACTTTTACCAATTTTACTTATATTGTTGTACTTTATTATGAAATAGAGCCGAGGAAAGGACTCACCAGATATTTTAAAGAAGTATTCTTCGCAGGTTGCCATTGAAACTCTTGCACTTTTTATTAGTTTTTCAAATAATCCGAAAAGTATTCAACCCCTGGGACATTTTAGTTGCTAATTTGAAGGATAATTAAATTGTTACGACACTAAACTATTTTTTTTTTTTTTTTTAAATTCTAGTCGGATCTATATTAGAGAAAATGCATCAAACAGTTTTTGTATTGACTTGGCATCGAAAGCGTATGGAAAGTGATATGAATGGGCACACCAGATATTTTAATAATCGTATTCAACATAGATTAAAAAATATTAGTTAGATGATCAATATACACCATGACAAAATGAAAATGCATAAGTATTACATTACAAGGAGTAAAACATACCTCCTTTTTTAGCTTTCGGTTTTGTGTTCTTCGTCTTCTTCGTCTTTGACGGAACCGGGCAACAGTCGTAACAGTCTCTAGGCATCGTGATTCTGAAAATGAATAATTTTTCAACCATTTTTAATAATCGTCAAAAATATAGCTATTATTAACAAAATAATAAATAATGAATGTGGCACATATTTAATATATACACTAGGAGTCCTAAGCCTGCGAGTTCCATGGAGCTCGCCAAATTTATAAACTGTTATATAATTTAAAAAAAAAAATTGTAATCATTAGAAATATACGCAAATTTGCTAATTATTCATTTGTGTAATAATATTTTTCCGTCAATCTTAATTCACTCTCTTTCGTTTCTTCTCTTAAATTTCTACTTTCATTTGCCTATATATGAATATAGGGAAATCGGTCTCTTGAGTCCAAATAACAAACTGTCGAAAAATGGTCGGTTCTAGTTCAAAAACGGAAAGTTGTACGAAACCGAAATTACGTATTTAAGGTAGATATATGCCTGAGATGTTATAGCAACTTTTTCACGAAAATCGACTTAACGGAAGTGGCACTTTATATTATCGATTTTTTATTTTTTCAAGATTTTCTCGAAGACGGCTCTTCCGATTTTGACTGTGTACAATTACCTAGTCTTTAATATAAGCTAGGTTTTAACCTCTTTAAAATGATCTGACAGCGCTTAAATGCCTTATTTTCAATATGGTTTCCTCTAAAATATATTTAATTTTGTTTATTTGAAATAAATAATCTTCTTTCGTTGCCGGTAGTAATAAAAAATGGATAAATATAAAACATGAAAGAATTTGATAATTAACTAAAGGAAAAATGGAGAAATATTTTCGCAGATTGAAAACAAATTTTCGGAAATGAGAGTAGTAATATAGATGTATAATATACTGTTGGAATACTAACTTACAAAATTATTATTGTATTGTACAAAAATTGGTATCTAACATATATAGTCGTAGAAGGTAATGGAGGGTTAATAATTTTTACTTTTTATATTATTTAATAGAATCTATGTGAAAAGTTTTTTGAAATTTCATTAGCCCCACCAGGGCAGATATTAATTTCTACTCAAAGTAGGGCGATAAGCGGAAGTAATGTGATGCGCAAAATCTGAAATCTATGCAGATTATTATTTATTTTTTTTGTTTGATGGTGAAATTTATTCACTCAAAAGGTCTGTTAGACAGAAACATTAGGCACATTAAGATTCTCTACCTTATGAAAAGCTACATATTTTAAAATATTTAGGTAAAGCTGTAAAAGATTAATACTTGACAGATAGAGGTGTATGAATACTTACAGAATTAGAACTGTTGGAAGATGTAGACTGCTAAGTAGCGATTTATAGACTTAGAGCCCCCTATTGGTATCGCTTTAACTCTCGGCCCAGTCCTAAAACAGGCACACATGATATTGCTTCATTGCATAGGCTACTTTTTTATATTTTATATAAAATGGAATGCTAATCAACCATAACCATAAATAAATGAATCATTTTCCAGGAAAATACTTTTTTTTTTTTTTTTTAGCGGTATATTAAGATATCAAACTTTTGCAAATCGATTCTAATATTATTAAAAAAAAAAAAAAAAAAAAAAAACTTTCTCTTACTTTATATTCCATCAATAGGTAAGTGAAAATAAAAAAATGAAATGGGATTCTTGCTTGGATATGCATATTAGATATAAATACTGTTGCTTATCTTGTATATAATGGTAATAGACCCTTTCAGCTGTGAAGGCGTTTCAAAAATGATCAACTAAAAATAAGTTTTTTAATTTAATATTCATAATTTATAATTTTATCTTAGATACTGATTTCGGGATTTAATTTTAATTGAAGATATTTATATAGACGGAAACTGGTAAACTTCCATAGAAAAAAATCTATATATTACTCAATCCACAAAACAATATACCATTAAATAATTCTAATATTTCTATAATTAAGTTTCACAAAATAAATGTTAAAAAAAAAAAAGAATAAATAGCTAATAAAATATTGGCTAATGTACAGTAATTATTTTTTTTGTGTGTGTTATTATAATATTAGGTAATTGTATATCATAGTATTATGTTGTATGTTGTATATCATATTGTTTTATGTTTTGAACATATGAGAATTTTATTAATATGTACCACTTATTTTTTTTTTTTTTATTTCGTTTTTTAAATGGCAATTATGTTTTGAATGATGGAAGACTATTAATTTTAATGATACCTAAATGCATTTAGTATTTATAATCATTACTTACATAGCTTCAATTTTAATCTATTGTTTATTCTTATTTTGCTTTCTGAATATAAGCTAACTCCATATGTATGTGTCTTATCCTAATAAGAAATAAATAATCTATTTAGGATAAACAAGCTTACATTATGACATAATAAAGAGTGCTACAGTTGCTATTATTAAATGGTACAATATTATTAACTTAATGGTCTATTCTAAACTCACCTTATTCCATGAGCAACTGGAGAAGGAATGGTAGCACTGGGAGAGGAAGAGCTGGCTTGCCCGTCCTTAATCCACCTTGTCTTTTAGACCTTTGACTTATTATTAGTATGCCATTTCAAATGTTTATTTATTATTTATATACTTGTATTAATAGGAAACACATCGAGAATGCTTCTATTACCTTAGAGAATGGAAAATTGTCTTCAAATATCAAATATTGCAAAATGATTTTGTCATTATCTGTAAATGACATTAATTTATTTTCACAAACTAACTATTTAATATACGTAGATTATCTATAGAATGGGCTGTTACTACCACTATTATTATTACCATTATTATTGATAATTTTGTATTATTATTATTATATCTACCTAATTCAGTCCTGTTTTTTTTTTTTTAATTACAATAGTCTGATTACAGTTTATCTGTTATTAGCACAGAAAAATTAAATGCGTAAGCTCACAAGAGCACCATATTCATAATAACTCATATTAGATTAGTTTAATATTGCATATTATGTTAAAATATCATTAATCGTAAATGCTCAATAAGGTAATTCAATAATATAACCCAACAAATTTTAATAGTTTGTTTTTATTTGAGCGAAAAGAATTTTTTCAGTACGTCAAAGCCATTCAATGTTGTACTGTCTTAAAAATAAAAAATATTTTTTTAGGCTTGATTAAAAAAATAAATAATATACAAATCAACTGCTCAAAAGAATTTTGGGAATCATAAAAAAACTCTACTAAAATTAATATAAAACACAAATTTGTGATCAACTCAAAGAAAGGAAAAAAATCTTTAACATGGCCCCTCACTGTCTGCCTTGTAAAGTTGAGAACATAAATTTTCGAGCGGCTCAGTAGCAAGGCCCTCGCGTGGGCACCAAGGATCGGGGACAAAAATTGAAACCAGTATAATATTCTTATTTAATAATTAAAAATACAACAAGCCAACAAGAGGTTCGACAATTTTATCGACTATTGCTGGAAGTGCAAATGTATAAAACTCGCAAATATGGGAAAATTCGCTATTGGCCGATGAGGGGGGCGTCTGTTGAAATCTTGCCTCAGGCGCTTACAAACCAAACGAAGACCCTGCTCAGTAAGATCATAAACCAAGATTTTTTTTTTGTTCTTTTCATGTTCCTTGCTTGTTTTCCATGACAATGACAATTTTTAGAGCGATATAGTTCATAGCAAGTGACCAGGGTCCTAACTCACTTCTCTTAGGCTTACATCCGTTACTTTTAATGAGTACCCAGTTTATTTGCATATTTTTTTATGAGCTCACCATTTTGTCTAGATATATCAAGACTTTTATCTATAGAGTTCGTAATATAGTCGATAAATCAGTAATTTAGTCGTAAGTCTATAAACAGAAAGAAATAGGCTGATGTAGTCACTAAGTAATAGCCATTATAAAACTCTATAGTAACTAACTAATTTTTATCACTTTAATGTTGGTCGGGATCGTTAACACATGAGAACGGTTTGGCTCGGATACGCATACGATCTTTAAGAGACACAGCTGGGAATATTAGAAGGAAAAAAAAAATTAATTTTCATTTTCAGTACATATTTTGTGCAGATACTTATTTTATTGTTTTTAATAACTGATACATATCTCTAAAACGTAATGGATATAAAAAAAAGTTTCTTAACTGACAATGACAACTTAATTAATTTATTTTTTAATTCTATCGGTTCTTTTCAATTATTATCAAATATAGATACAATTTCCATATAATATGACAATTGCGACAGTTTCTAGTGTTTTTAATTTAATTGTTATTTAGATATAGTATGAATGTAATCTAGTTAGCATTATTACCTATTTCCCTCATGAGGGGGATTTTAATAATTTAAATAAAACACAGTAAACTTTTCATATCAAGTACAACCACTTTGTAAACCAGTGTAATATGTTAGAAAAAAAAAATACACTGGAACCATTTGGGAATTAGTCTGTTTAAAGTATCTATTTTTCATACTGACTTATCCCTTGGCTTATTGTAGTCTCATGGTATTAGCTAGGTACTAGGTACAGCTAGTGCTTGTTAACAAGGATTAGATCTTCATTGTACTTTTCAAGCAATACTTAATTCCAAGAGCAACATGATTGGATGATAAAAATATAATTTTTTTTAGTTTGTTGTTAATAATTATTATATTTTTTTTTTATCTGAACATATTAATCATAAATTAACTTGCTAATGTTTTCTAATTTACTTATTCTTACCGACAAACGTAAATGACTCCTAATTATTTATTTCAGAGTTATGCGTTAGAGTATTCAATAGTAAATATTCGGGTTAGAACCTAGAAATGTTAAACTCGTCAAACCCTTTGTTAATATTCGGTTGAAAAAATTTGTCGATCTGTTACTTTCGAAAATGTATACCAGAGCAAGACTTTAATTAATTTCTCATGACCAAAATTTACTTTGAGTACCTCTAAAATTATAACAATTCCTGATGCCAAAGTGAATTATTGATTTTCAACAGAGATAATAAATTCATTTGAGCTGCATAAACACGAAATCAGAAAAAAGAAATATATATCTATGCAAAATCCATTGTACCGGAAATATTTTACTTTTTTTTTTTTGTTTTCTCTGCTACTTTCCGTATAAAAACTTTAATAATTTAGCACCGGTATATATATATATATATATATATATATATATATATATATATATATATATATATATATATATATATATATATATATATAACGGTGCTAAATTATTAATCTCTTTAAATATTTTCGATGACGGGACACACTCCAAGTCATATTAAACCATTTCCAAGTTAAATTCAACTTTTTCAAAGTAAAATTAAACCTTTTCTAAACCAAATTCAACCTTTTCCATTTGAAATTAATCCCATTCCATTTGAAATTAAATCTTTTCTATTTCAAATTCAACTTCTTCCATTTCAAACCTAATACTTTTTTATTACAATAACTTAATACAAATCATATTTACATAATTATGCTGTTAACGGCTATTTTAATTACATACAGTGTTTATTAAACAGCGTGACCTCTTGTATTCGTATAGTTTTATTTTAACTTTTGGAATATCCTCGATATTAAGGTCCATTATCGGGTTATGGGAGGCAATTGTTATGAAAAATACTATCGATTTTAAGATCGCCCAATCACGTATCGATTAGTTTTAGCTTTTAGATTATCCTCGATATTGAGGTCCATTGTTGGGTTATCGGAGACAGTTTTTATGAAAATACTATCGATTTTTAGAAAGCTCACTCACGCAAGGATTTATTTTAATTTTTCCGATTTCTTCGATACTGAGGTGCGTTGTTATTTATCAGTAATCGACCTCAACATCGAAGGAATCTAAATAGCTAAAATAAATCATACGTGGGGCGTACGATCTTAAATTCGATAGTATATTCATAAAATGGTCTCTGATAACCATATTTGATCATGCCTGTCTAGGAAAACGTTTATACCCAGTCTTAAGCTTGTTTAAAAGATGATGAGGTATTAAATGAACAATTATTATTGGCTTTGTCCAAAACTAGAGCAAATATTGTGAATAACTAATCTGAAAACCTAACTAGCTCGAAAAACATTGTCTAGCATTTTACTAGCTCTTCTGGTAAAATTTACCAGAATCGAAACAATAAAATAGGTAGACAACTTAAAAAGTATGTTTTGGCAAAGTATGTGTTTCCTTCCCAGCTTGGCGTCTCTACCTATTCACAAGATAGTGAAGAGTTCGATTTACGGCCGATATATATAAAATATTGTTGTTTTCTTATAAAAATGCTACATTACGTAGATGAGATTGCTAACTAGATATGCTTTTTTCTATGAGTGGCATATTTATATAACGTATATATTTTTTCAGTTTTAAACTTATGGATTAAAAAACACCAGTTGATACAGGAAGTAGGCACTTGCTATGGTATACCATGTCAGTTAAAGAGTATGCTGCCCAAAAAATATTCTATTATCAGATAAATCGGAGGCTGTGTGAGGGCTACGTCCTTATAGACTTTTCTTGGGCCACTCGGCCATTAAATGGGTTCCTAGCGGTGTGGAGATAAATGAAGTACAGTAATGAACACACTATCTCCCAAGAATACGGTAAAATTAGAAATGAGACGGCTCAACTAGTAACTAACCCATGGCCCTCCCTATTGGGAGACTTGTAGGACTATTTTTTTTTTTTTTTTTTTTTTACCACACGCTTTGAAAACTGTATATTCTTATTATATCAAGATAAATCCACATTTAATCCAAATATTGACATTTTAAAGAAAATTTTTAACGTTCATGGTTTCGGCATTAGCTTTTACTAGTTTCATCATCCTATCTACAATTCAATGTAAATTACGGCAATGTAAGTTATTAATTTAAACGGAATTTAAAGTAAACAATTATTATTGAAAATTGGATATTCCGAATTATTGATTATATATGTATTGACTATATTACATCAGTTTTGTTATTAGTAAAGATCAATGTAAGATAAATAGACCGATTTATTTTTAATAAACGGGTCTTTATAAACGATTCTGCATATGCGTATTAAATTCTTATTTTGAGAAAGGAGCAACTAAAAAATCTATCCATAATGCTCAGTTTATCGATATATAGCCTAGTAATATTCAAGTAAACGCAGGTCGTTCAGGGTATTTTTAGTGAAGGTTTTATCGGAGTATTGAGAGTGATGAAAGGTAGTGCGCTGTTTCTCCGATTGATCAATTGGAAAGGAACTGGGGAAATATTTAATACAAAAGGAAGTAAGTGGAATTAAATAATTAAGATAGCGTGAGGAAAGGGCGGGGTATGAAATGCAGCTAGCTAGCACTTAACTAAACGACCCTTTTGTGCTTGTTTGTTGTCCTGCCAACGGGAAACCTAGCAACACACGACCATCATCATTAATACATTATGACCCAATCAATATAGGACACAAACTTTCTCCTCGAGAGCCTACCATTTTAAAACTATTTATTTATTCCTTATGTTAGATTTACGATATTCCCGCAAAAACAGGTCCAAGCCCGAATGTAATATTAGTGGATACTTTTCGTATTCTTTTTACTGTAATTTTAAAAGTCGGGAGGAGCTATTATTATGAAAGACAATTTTTGAGTGTGTTGCGGCTTTTTAGAGCAGAATTTTGCTCATTATAATTCCACCTGTTTCAAGAAAAAATTTAAACCGGACGAGAATTCGTGCTTTGAGGGTTTCTAGAGCGGGATTCAGCTCTTTATAATTTCACCCATTTCAAGAAAAAAAAAAAAAATTAAAAATCAGACGAAAATGTTGGCTTTTTGGTGCAGAATTCGACTGATTATGGTTTGGCTCTTTCCAATAAATTTTTTTTAGCACAAATAAAATTTTTAAAAATCGGATGAAAATTTGGGTGTTTTTAGGATTTTAGCGGCTGAATTCAGCTCCTTATATTTTTCATAATCGGAAGTGAATTGTTAAGGTTTTGAACCTTTCAGGAGCAGAGTTTAGCTCGTTATAAAAAAAAATATCTCTTTCCAAGAAAATTTTTGAAAATCTGAAGCGAGTAAGGGTGTTTTTGTGCTATCTGGAGCATAATTCAGCCTGTTTTAATTTCACGATATCATGCTACGTTTCTCATTATCGTGATCTCAGCACATGTTCGCCAATGATGTAGAAGTTCCTATGGCTCCTGTTTGTTCCCTGAGGTTATCGCGTCTGCCGGGATAAAAATTCCATTTAACGTATAATATTCCAGTTCGTTAAAACTGTTGATTTCTCAATGATGTAATCGGTCTGTTTTAGCTGAAGTCAAGGCTTCCATTATAGCTGAAAGTTAGCTGGGACTTTCAAAAAGTATCGCAAGATCTTAAAACTCCACTAATATTGATCAGCTGAAAACCAACATAGAATGGTTCAATTTTAAAAATTAAGTTCGAGTTTTGAAGGTAAATAGCCCCCCCCCCCCACACCTTTTTTTCTCCAACTTATAAATTATAAACATTCCACCATGGTAGATAAATAAATAAACCAACTATGTAAAGACTGCCTTGGAGGTGTTTTATGAGTGATTTCTTGCGGTAACTGTTGCAAATGCGATATATACTAACAAAAGGAGGATTATTTTTGATCAATTAAAATCATATTACAATTTTTTTAACGCATGATTGCTTTTCACCAGCAACATAGGAGATAAAATATTATTTCTAATAAAATCAAAACCGCATATTTGATTTTCGCCCACATCGGAGGTTTCACGGCGGCAACGACGATATGTAATTTTTATTTCCCTTTAGTTTGTTTTTATAAAAAATGTGGGTGCCTAATACTTTTGAGTAAGGATGTACAAAAATAGGACTGGCGGGATCGAAATTTATTCTGGAGGTCATCCACGAAATAAACATTAACCCCCCCCCCCCTCCCTCCCCCCGGACAAATTCAAACCGACTCCTGTTTCATTCTTCAGAGGTGAGGTTTGTGCTGCACCAACACGCTCTTCCACCTCGGCCTCTAATGAGTAGTTAATATTCATATGTTTACATTTGGTGTAATAATATATATTTTTTCTTTAATGATCTCTTTCGATTGAAATATTTTTTCGTTGAAATGAGCCACTTGGAAGTCGGGTTGATACTCATATCGACTTTAGCATTAACTACCTTCGGTTGAGAAAATATTCCCAAGCGAAAAACAACGAGACCGTTTGTGAAATATTCATCTGATATTGAACAGTATCGACTAATTCTCAGTAGCAGCTCTATTGATTACCGTTTGTAATAATTCATAGGCGATGGCAAACTACCTTCAAAACTTTCGTTTGAATTTCTTTAAAAAAACGAAAATGGCTATCATTTCAGAAACTAGATTCTTTTTATTGAAATGTTATGCGAGTATTGGCTCCCTCTTCCTCCCCCTCCCCTCAAATTCCATCTGCTCCTCCCCCCTTTTTACTTCCAAGGTAGACTATGCCTAGTTTATAGAGCTGTTCTGGAACGGAAAACTCTACGTATTTCTGACAGTAAAATTAAACATGATTTCAAAATTATGTTTGGTAGCGGAATAACTTGGAAAGAATTGAAGATGTGACCAACTGATCTGATTAAAGAAAAATCTTCATTTATGCACCAAATAGTATGCATTTATCCTGATAAGGGATTAATGAGAACAATCTTTATTTGAAAGATAATAGGTTCAGAAAATATCACGAGTCATCTAAATAACGCGGTGGTTGGACTGGGTCATTATATCCAATAACTTTATTCTTGTCTGGAACAGGCTATTGTTCCGAGGCAGCTTAAATACTAACATATATTGAAACGATAATAAATCGATTCCAATCGTTACTACATGTTAGCGTGACGTATACAGCTATAGGCATAACAAATCCAGATCGAGTTGTGCTAGATAAAATATGACCCAAATCGGTCGGGAAAAAAATGAGAATAACAATATATATATAAGAAAATTAGGAAGTGAGTATTATGCCCTCAGCAAATCGACGAAAACGTTTCCTTATAATTATGTAGAGGGAGAATCCAAAAAGCGTACACATGTTAATAGACTCGGCCGAGGTTTACAATTGTAGAAATGTATTTTAGTCTCGATCTAGAACCAGAACCTGATTCAATGAAAAAAGCAAAAAGTAAACATCGAACGAAAACGATAAAAAATAAGTCTCTTATAAGAAAAAACTCAAACCTCACGATGCAGCTAAAAATCGCTTTTCCAAAAAAAAGTAAACAAATATTTATATTTTAAAATATCTCATTTAAATACTTATGCATACATTTTCGAAACCAAGAAATATGTAAGTTATATATATTTTTAAATATAACTACTTATAGTACAATTATTCTTTCAAATCGATAAAACTTGTGGAATCTAAACGAAATATGCTCCGAGTTCCGATAAACTTATCAAACTTTAGATAGCTGTCTACAGAGTCCGGGAGCTGAGGACAAAAAACGTGTCTGTTTTCAAAACAATTTTTGATTGTCTAGGCAGAAAGTACTCTCATAACAGACTTGTAATATGAACGTCTGTCACCCTAGATCGGCTCCAATCAAATTTTATAGGTCAAGGAATTCGTAATTTTCGTCACTTTTTCCTCAGTAACTCGCTCTTATTGCATTTTAGGCAAAACATTGACATTTTAAATTTTAAAGAACATTACATTTTCTGTAAGTTTTATATGTAATATTTTTTTTTTAATTCGGAACAGCAGCTGAGATGTGGGATCGTAAACATCTGCTAAATGTCAAGAAAACTAAAAAAGGTGGATATTCAGTGGTTTCGCCTTAATAACTATTTTTTAGTGCGAATTAGTGCAAAATGCATAATAAACAATATAAAATTACTAACGATAAATCTTACAGGAAATTTAATGTTCTTTAAAATTGATTATGTCAAAGTATTACCCAAAATGCACTGGGATCGAGTTACTGAGGAAAATCTGAAAAAATGACGAATTCGTTGACCAATAAAATTTGATTGCAATCGATCAAGGGTGGCAGACGTTCATATTTGCAGTCCATTATGAGAGTACTTTTGGCTTAAACGAACAAAAGTTTTCTTGAAATCAGACATCTTGGCCTCAGCTCCCGGACTAATAAGAGACTGTGACAAATTAAAATTTAATATCTATTCAATCTAGACGCTTATGAAAATATGAATTCGATTATCCAGATGATTTTTTTCAAAATTATATTATCTCATGAAATCAAATGAGGGGATGCCAATGATATATAAGATCCTCAGGATAAAAACAATAAAAATAAAACAAAAAAAGGAAAAAATTGCTAAGATTTCTGAATGACAAAATATTGCATTTGAATTTCCTTTGTCGTTAATTTACTGATTTTATTTAATCATACTGTCCTGTTATTCCGTTTGACAAAAAGAAAAATAATAGTCCTTAGACTTATCGAACTCTTCCGTTTCCGAAACCTACATCCCGAATACCTTTTTTAATTTCTTCATACTCATTATGGCAAAAATAAAATCCTCAAATATTTTCAATAAAAACATATGCTGCAAATTTAGTTCGTTATTTATACGCATCCTTTAATTGCAAACTCAAATCCACTCGGTTGAAATCTTGCTCCCCAATACCTAATAATCCATCGAGAGTCCTCAAGTATTGTAATTCTCCGAATGACGTTCTCATGTCGTCTTATTCTTCTTTTCCGCATAGGTGCTTTTTTGTTATTCTGCGGTTAGAAAAAATTAAAAGTAGAACCTTGGTATAAATTTTTCTCTGCCGAATGAGTCAATGAGGAATATGTTGATTTTTAAAATAATATTTGTAAAATCCACTACTCCTCTGCAGCGCTACTGGCCAATGTGACCCTTGGCCTGACGAACTACTTCCCTCCATCGATTCCGATTCTATGTTGCATCTCGTCGGATTATCGGCTCCTTGGTATGGAACACTCTCTTCTGACATTCTCTGGGCATGCCCCGCATATCACAGTATTCCAGCATTGATATGGTTGACAATATTCTCGTTGCCAAGAATATTTTCAACCTCCTCGTTGCTCCGCATTCGCTATCTACCCTGATCCCCTCCCCTGCGTACGCCGCTGTACATAATGCACTAGATTATAAGCTAAATCTCGGCGTTTCCTCGTTTTAAATTGTATATGTACTAATACTAAAGTAGTTAATGTACTTACAATTAACATGGAGTATTAAAAACAACATTAAATCGGTCACATTTATCCCTTTGGATTAAATGTCTATTTTAAAATTCAGTTTATGCGAACAACCTGTTGGTTAATTTTAACAAAAGATCTAAGCATTTTTTTTTTCTCTAAAATTTATGTAATGGGAGGGTTGTCTTGAGATTCATTCAATTCGGTTAAAGTGATTAATTATGACAAATATATTGAGTACCGGATTAACTATACAGGCAATGTAGGCAACTTCCAATGGGTCCGCGCCTCTTTGGGGCCCCGTGGTTCGTGAGAAGAATAAGGTGAAGTAGCTCTCATTTGCTTTATAATGATTTTCTGTCTATTTTAAAAAGGACAAATAATTTCACAAAATAATCTTATAAAGTTCATAATTATTTTCTCTCTAAAATAAAACTCACACTGATAGACACATAGTCCTGACGCCAGTGGCATACGCAGGGGGATATATCCCACCCCCCGAAATGTTCAAAAAAATATAAGTTTCATACACACCAACATAAGATTTGTATTTTTAGTAATATTTTTTGTAATTTTAAATAATTTAAATATTTTTTAATCTAATTTTCATGTTTATCCTTGAAAATTAGGCCGAATTTGGCGATTATAGACATTTAAGTGATTATTTGCCTTCGTCTTATGATATCCCCCACCAAAAAAAAAATTAAATCCTCTCCCGAAAAAAATATTTTGCGTACGCCCCTGCCTGACGCTCTCAGCATTACTCGGCAATGTTTCAATATAATTTCAGAACGCATTCCAAATTAACTCCGTGCACATTAGTTTTTAATGTTGGCAGCACTGATTTCTCTTTTCAGTTTCGCATTTAAAAGAATACTGGGGGATTCCCCTCTTCCCTAGATACTTTGAATCATGGACTATACATTCAGTCATTGAGACCGTCAATTGTGTTGTCTTTCGAAATTTTTACAGTCTCTAATGGATAAATAAAAATTGTAATACTTTTATCGATGGATAGTGTAAAAAGTGCTTTCGGAAAATTGACGAAACTGCGTAGTTTCATTCTGATAGACGAGATAGTCCTGTTTTCTGATGGAATGTAAGACACGAATAGAATATAGAGCTATATAGACACCTAGTAAAAAGTAACTTTTTAAACAAAATACACATTAACTTCAAAATTTTGGCTTGTCACATTCATGATGTTTTATTCTCTTTATTTGCAAACATTGCATACATTTCATTACATTACAATCATTATCATTACCTATGTAAAGTTAAGACTTAATAAATGACGTACATTAGTACCGGTATATCAAAATTTGGCGTTGGAGTAAAATTTAATTAAATGTTACCTACTCGCCTACTTTTATTATTATAAAACCTGTATTGAATAGAGTGATGGAATCAATCACAAATTATATATTAACTTCATACTTTACTTCATGCCTATATTTTAGTTTATGCAATAAAATATATTAAATTGAAAAGGGGAGAGAGGCCCCGATATTTGTATTGCCTACGGGCCTCTACATGGTTTGATCCGGCCCCGAATATATTAAGGAATAATCTTAATAGACGACTAAATTTAAATATATATATATATATATATATATATATATATATATATATATATATATATATAGAGAGAGAGAGAGAGAGAGAGAGAGAGAGAGAGAGAGAGAGAGAGTTTAAAATCTCACAGACTTTATAAACATACACTTAAAACACTAAAATTTCGGTAGGAAAAACATTCATTTTTGATTGGGAGTACTTGTTAGGAAAGACGTAATTTATCGAACAAGGTAGTACTACGTAGCTCTAGGTCTATTAGTAAGTAATAAAGTAATAACCTGACCTACTTGTTTTATAATCGATTGCCTTTTGGTATAGAAGTAATATTTCAAACAAGCAACTAAATAAGAGGTATTATCCCTGCGATAATCAAAGCAGACATTGTTTTTTTTTCTTTCGGTGGAGCCAATAAGGTCTTACTATTAGCTAAGACGAAAATATGTCTATAAATATAATATGTAGTGAAGTTTGAGCTAGAGTTTTTGATGGGGACATAGCGTGCGCCTACGGTTAGTTTGGCTCTGGTTGCCATGGATACCGCCCTGGCAAAAGCTAGTCTTCTCACATGTAAATATTTTATAAGGTCGGTGGTATATTAAAGATGTAAAGGTAAATTGATATCGAATGTTCTTAGAAGTCTTTGTTATTGACAGTCTAAAACTGCTCCGGTTTCAGAGAAATGTTACGTTTTTTGAGACTATCGTTGCAAAATAACTGTATTTATTTTGTATTATATTTGAGCTGTACAGTAATACCTTAAACGACAAACAGATATTGTGAATTACTGTTTTGTTATGGATTCAATAATAAAATAAATAATGTTCTTATAAATTTGTTTGTATCAATATAATTCCATCGTTTTTGCATTACGATTGATGGCCATTGAAATCCTTATAAAATGTCGCATTTTGACGAAGATGTTAATAAGATACACTAAAAATAGATTTATCATAACATATATGTATGGAGGGTTTCCAGTAACAAAAGAATTTTATTGTGTAAGAAGGGCAAAGGATAAAGGGTTTTATTTGCAATTTTTTACAATTTTCACAGATCCTAGACGAGTGCAGTTTACCCAATAATACAGCCCCTCTCCCGATCGTCAAGCTTCCTCCAGGAGGTTCTCGGAGCAACACCCAGTAGCGGATTTAGACCTTGCGGGACTTTAGGCAAAACCATATTACGGGGCCCCCTTGGTTAGGGCAGGGGGCTGCCGGAGAATGCAAGAGAAATGGGGAGTCCGGGGTCCCCTAAAACTATAAATTGGCCTTTAATATACTAATTGTTTAATTAATTTTTCTCTGGCGCTAGGCTCCCAAGAACGCGGGGCCCTGGACCCATCCTTGGATCCGCCCCTGGCAAAACCTTAAATACACTTGGAAACAAATACGTCCAACTAATTCAATTAGAACATGCTCCAAATCATCAGTGGTATGCAATTCCCAAGAGTTAAACATTCCCAGGCGAGTCTGAAGTCTCCACTCCCTTAAAGCTAACACAATTATGTACCCTAGTGGTCATCCTCTTGTTGGATGGAAGGTCGAGCGATAGAAACTCGGGATTGAGCTATACAGTCCAAATAAAGCCAATTTTTCTTCTACCGCCCTCTAAAACTGCGGTTTTCCAATGCAGTATAAAGTCTATTCTGGTGTAAGTTTGTAGAACTAGGAAAACGACCGGGACCTTAGAAAGTATGATCGAGATAGAAAAAAAAATCTCTACACGACAAACGATGCGACTTTAAGGGAATTATTTAAAAGAATTCTCAGGATCGGATGCCACTAATTCTCATGATAGAGATGTAAAGATGAAAGGAATGAGAACAATTGATTATATGGACCCCCGAGGACGACCTATCTCACCTTCTCGTTTTTATAAAATTAAAATTATCGGCTCGCCTTAAAACGCTGCTGATAAAATAATAACTATTATATAGCTTTATTGGAATTATTTCATGCCCGGAGGAGGTACAATGGATTCAGCTCTACAATATAATTATTCAAGTACAATATAAATGTTGAAGAACCAAATGTAATAATATAACACAATATAAAATAAAATAAAATAAATCACTAAAAATAAAATAAAACGAATAGCACTTATTAAAATATACAAACAAAACAGAGAAAATATAAATATAATAAATATAAATAAACATTAAACTTCAAATTTCATTAATAAAGTAATAAACTAGTTCTTTTAAAATTCAAATAAAATAATCTTTCAGATAAAGCAATCGTTACAGTTTCTTGGCAATTTTTATAGTGTCTTAACAATTTTGAACCATCACTCTCTGTCCCTGGCCACTTTCATCCAGTTTGTTCCCGCTCTGCGGGTAATTTCATCACTCCACCTCATGTATGGTCTTCCTCTCCATCTCACTTGGTCTATCGGATTCCACTCGATAATGCTTTTCGACCACCTATGTACATGATCCGAAGCCCAGCCCACCTCTGTTTCAGTTTTTGGGCTTCTTCGTTACTTAAACTTTTGCCTGAGAAAGAATTTCTTGTGTCTTTATCTTTTCTCTCCTTTTGATTCCCACCATACTTCTCAAAAGTATCATTGTATCCAATTTCTCCTATTCCTTCTTGGTTAGTGCCCAAGTTTAAGCGCCGTATAGGATTGTGGGGTAAATACAAGACTGAAACACCTTAACGTTTAGGCCAATTGTGAAATTACCCTTGAAGATTTTCTTTATGGACCAGTATTTGTGCCATCCTATTTTTAATCACCTATCCAATTCTTTACTGAACTTTTTTTCTAAAGAAATTTCCTGTCCAAGATAAATGAATTGTTTTGAATATTCTGTAATATGCTCTCCAATTTTTACTAGCTGTTCATCTGTATTTATAATTATTTTTGATTTTTGGTAATTTATTTGTAGGGCATATTTGTTACTTGTATCAAGCAAATCAGTGACCAATTTAAGTATTTCGATTTTTCTAGGAGCGTATGTCGTCCGCAAACCTTAAATTGTTTAAGTATCTACCATTCATTTTAATGCCTCTTCCTTTCCAGTCTAATTCCTTAAACTATTTATTAATGAGACAGTTGAAGAGGATCGGTGATAGAGGACATCTTTGTTTCACTCCTTTTTTTATGTTAAATTTTTTGCATTCTCAATCATGAGCAACAAATGCTTTTCCCTTTCGTTGATAAAATACATACAATTTAAATTATACAATTATGGGAAGAAAAAATTGCAATCCCTCTTAGGGCGTTTTTACACGGTCCGATAAATATCGGAGTCGGATTCGACACCGATTTAGTTTACGCAGAAAGTATACGTTCCTTTCACATATGCGACAATTGTTTGTATTTACTTGGTAGCATTTAAATTTCAAACATCACAGAATTATTAATACACTTTTAAGAATTGATTTATTTCCGTCCTTTTATAAATAGGCAATTTTCTATTGGTACTGTTTTTACATATTTAAATTTGATTTTATATTTATAAATTTTATTTACACTGGTCATTATAATTCACAAGTAATTGCTATAGTTTTTAGTTCAATGATTTGTTAGTTTTGTGTTTAAGACCATGTAGACATTTATGCTGTGGACCACTCTTTATTAGTAATATAGAAATTTACAATTTTATTATATAAATTATGACTGTACTTATTGTGCTGAACATATTTAGTAGTAAAATATAAATGAATATAAAACATATTACTTGAAAATCGCTTGCAGAGAAGTTTTGAATCAACGACGCAATTCAATAATCCACAATAAAGGTCACGGCTTCATTTTATAACCATGAAATTCATAGCATTATCAGGAATGGTTTAGGAACGTGAGGTGAAGATTAGGGTTGACTCCAAGTTGATTTTGATAAGAAATATATCAATACTATAACATTATTAAGGCCGTTAAATTTATCATCCGTACGGATGATACATTTGAGGTTTTCATTACCATTGAGTTGATCACGAGCATTTCAAATTGCTCATTTTACATCTTGACCCAAAGTATAAAAATAGGAAAGTAGAGCATTCAGTATGGAACATGAGCGAAGTAAGGGCGTACGCAGGAATTTTTTAGGGGGAGGAGGCAGTCCTACAAAAATATAGGTAATTTACGTAATTTCGCCTTGATACAAGACGATTTTTGAGTATCGGACGCAAATTTGAGTGAGTTGCGGCTTTTAAGAGCAGAATTCCACTCATTATAATTTCACCAGTTTCGAATTTTTTTTAAATCGGGCGAGAATCTATGTTTACATGATTTTTGGAGCAGAATTCAGCTCTTTATAATTTCAACCCTTTAAAGAAAAATTATTAAAATCGCAAACTAATTTTGGCTTTTTGAAGCAAAATTCGGATGGTCATAATTTCGCTCTTTCTAAAAAAATTGGTGGAAAAAGGGACCAAGATTTACGAGTACTGATGATTTCGAGAGCATAATATTTATCCCTAATGTCGTCCCCTTTCAAGAAATTTTTTTAAAGTTTGGATCTTTTTAGGATTTCTGGTGTAGAATTTAGCTCGTTATATTTTTCATAGTCGGAAACGAATTATCAAGGTTTTGAATCTTTCAGGAGCAGAGTTTATCCCGTTATAATGTTTTCCTTTCCAAGAAAATGTTTAAAAATCTGATGCGAATTCGGGTCTTTTGGTGCTATCTGAAGCAGAATTCAGCTCGTTTTAATTTCACGATGTCATGGTACGTTTTTCATTAGCGTGATATCAGCACATGCTCGCCGATGAGGTAGTAGTTCCTGTGACAGCTGTTTGGTCTCCTGAGGATATAGCGTCTGCCGGGATAAAAATTTCATTTAACATATAATATTCCTATTCGTTAAAATTATTGATTACTTAATAATGCTATTGGTCTGTTTTAGTTGAAGATAAGGATTCCGTTGTCTATAACTATAATTATAACTAACTAACGTTAGTTCAGTGCGAGAAGAAACCAGTACAAACTTTTCTGTTCGATATAATCCATTTAAACGTTGAATTGAAGATGAATGTATAACATTCGAAACTAGTTTTTAATAAAAACAAAATTATAGAAGTGGCAAATAATTTATCAATCCCTAATTTTATTTTCTATCTCCCAATTTGAGAATTTTTCTATTGATTTTTAGAAAGAAAGGTAAGATCCCTCCCTCTTGCCTCTCTCCTGCGTCCATGAATTATATTATGATTAAAATTCATTAGGATCAATGAGAAGGATGTAATTGTTTATGTTGAGACGACATACGATCATAGTTTGGTTTCCTGATTGTTAATTTTAATCTGAGATGCGGATCCATTATCCGAAAGGCTGTTTTTTTAATCGACTTGATTTCTACAAGCGCCGAGAAAGCAACTTCAAGTATACATATGAAAACTACACATACACAATACAGACAAGTAACGAATTTTTAAAAATTATTTTTCTATGTTCAAAGCCGCGTGCAGCGCGCACCTCTACCACACACTTCCCGTACCTCTGGAGATAGGCGTACCTTTGGGAAATAGTCCAGTGAAATTATACATCCGATCTTGCAAAATGTCAAGTAGTTCTATTATTTTTTTTTTCATTTTGTTTGGAACGTAGCCAGTAGTAAAGAAAAAAAAGTGTCTACTTCAAAAGACCTGTGCGAGCTGCGTAGCAGCCCAAAAACACCGAAATGTTGGCATTATTTTCAGTTTCCGATTAATATCTACCAAAGTATACCCAGAATTCGTCCTTCTTAAAATAGATTAAATTCATCACAATTTGAGACCTGAACCAACTCAGTACGCTAAGTATTTCGTGAAATATAGATTTTCAAAGATTGAATATTTTTTCTTCAAAGTAAAAAATCTTTATTCTGATCTCTAAATTTGTCAGATATCATCAAAAATACTCATTCCATTAGATTAGTCATTAGGAATGAACTCGAAGAGTATTTATTTGACTTATATTTGAGCCTAGACGGACAGTTCACGAGAGCGTTTATAGAAATAACTAGAATCAGGCTTTATTACATAAAGAATATAGAACTTATAGAACTGGTATATATATATATATATATATATATATATATATATATATATATATATATATATGTATAAAAGGAAACTCTATGGTAATATCATTAATTTTAACGGTACAGGCTTCAAGAAATGTTCCTCTGAAGAAGGTACTCATCGGAGGAATTCTCAAGACGAACAGTATGTATGTGCAGGCTCGTCTTGTCGATCGCCAGAATCCTCTAATTGAAGAGATTGGACGTTTTGACATAATTTTCCCGCGCTGAATCGACTGAGGACTGAGAATTTTAGTCTAGCTTGCCGACAGTGTCAAACACCGCTTCAAACTTTTTAACACTTGCTGAAAATTATCTTCTGCAGGATCTGAGGAGCAGGATCCAAGGTGATAGTGATAGAGGTAAGCTCCTGATCATCGAGCTTCCACCCACAATATGTAGGATTTTTTTGCAACTCCAAGCCACTTTTGACCTTGGTGGTAAGTTCTGTAAGTATGGTGGGGTGGTGCATCCTCTGCTGGGGGCAAGCGATCAACATTAATTTTGGAGTTAGCTGCAGATTTAACGAGCACCAGGTAGCGGAAGCAATTCAAGGTGGCTGTTAAGGAATAACCCCCTCCCCTCCCCTCCCCCCCACCCTCCGTACAAAGATATAAAACACTTGCAGTGGTATACTATGCTAGGCTACTTTCACCAACTTTTGCCTCCTTAATTGATTCTGTAAAAGTACAATCAGTTCCACAAGCTGGGGATTTTCTTTTAATATGTTAGTCAACTTGGTTTTACCATGGCCAAAAGGAGCCAAAGTAGTGTCGCAGCCGCTGAACGCATGGATAAATGCAGTATCGCTAGTGAGTGTTGATCGAGTAGATGACTGATAGAGGAGTTTGAATAATGGAAATTCCCGCTCTCACCTCTGCTACACTTCTGGAAGTTGATTTTAGGAGCACCTGAGCCTAAACCGCAGAGAAGAACGAGGAAATCGACATCTTTTCCTACTTACATCACACGATTAAATTTATTTTTAGATGAATCAGCGTCTTCTTCAGCAAATTTCACTTGAATGCCCCGCTTCTCAAATGAATCGTATAGAAGTGTGATTAGGCGCCTCTTGTTGTTCTCACTGGTCAATACTTTTTCCTGAGGTAGTTTGATGACGGTGGATTCCTCGAAAATTATATAACAGCAGAAGTGAGAAACACAGCGTCGTAATCGTTTATTTATTTCCACGAACTAGAACCAAGATGGTATTGCCTCATTTGACGTAAGCATTTCCAACCAGTGGCGCAGGCAGAGAGTGGATCCGAGGGGGCCGCACCCCCCTCCTCCGAAATTACAAAATGCTTTTATTTATTCTAGTCTGTAAATAAAAATTGTACAAACCTATTTAGGTCCTTGGATGAACTATCGTATAATGGTCTGTGTGTGTGAGTGTCTGGGTTTGTGCGTGTGTGTTTGTATGTGGTAACTTAAGCACAAAAACGAAAAGTTGTACGAAACTGAAATTACGTATTTAAACTAGGTATAACATTTTCACCAAAATCTACTTACCGGAAGTACTAGTTCTTAACCTTAAGAAAAAGAGTCTGACAGATTACGATCGTGAAGTATACCACGGATTATCCGGAGAGTTTGCTGAGGTGAAGTGTAATTAGTTGTAAAGATATTAATTCCAACCTGTTGAGTAAGGGTACTTTATTTTTTTTTATTTGAAAAAATTAACCATCTCTCATAGTTAGTCGTAATTTAAAATGGTTAAATATAAACTATGAAGGAATTTGATAATTAACTAAAAGAGAAATATTGTTCCTCGATGAAAATAAATTTACGGAAATAAGAGTAGTAATATAAATGTATAATACACCGTTGGAAAGCTATAGATTTTAAAATAATATCTAATATATAAAGTCGTAAAAGGTAATGGAGAGTGACAAAAAACGCAAAAATTTAAGTGACTCTTGTAGTTAATAATTTCTACTTTTATATTACTTAATAGAAAATAAATGCTTCCATGGAACTAAATAAAAATTTAAAAAAATTATTTCAAGTAGCGTGGTAAGTGAAAGTTGTGTGATGCACGCACAGCACCTGATTTTTAAAACAGTTTTAATGCAATTAAAAATAATGTTTCTGAGACAATTTTAAAACATGTTATCAGTTTATTATATTATAAACATACATAAATTATGTCCCGTTAATAACTGCATGTCCACCTTCCTGAATTCTTCCTCAAGTAACAAAAAATAACGTGCATGTAAATACAGCACTATAAAACACTATTACAATTTTTTGTCACCACTATTATAATTTTATTTTTTAACTAGCCAAGATAGGTCCATAGGGAATAGAAACAATGATTTCTAAAAAAAAAAAAGTCTTGGAACATAAATTAGCTACAAACTTAAACGGGCTATAACAGAACTGCGACTAAAACTATCATAGTAAACAGCATAAATCTAATAAACAACTTCATTTAAAGATCCTTATCGAGCTCGACGAACGAGATTTTATTAGCTCATTAGACGATAACATGTCGAGGAAACTCTATTTTGCGAAGAATTTCAATCCTTGATTGAAAGAACAGTCACCTGAAGCCGGAAAACAGTTGGACGTCAAAACATGAGGGGATCGATGGCATAGCCGGCGCCAGACACGCGGCGTTTGATGACTCCATACCTCCCATAACCCACAGCAGTTCTCCGCCCTAACCGAGGGGATCCCCCGATATCGTATCGCCCAGGGTCTCGCAAGTTCTAGACCCGCTACTGCCTGCTTCTGCTGCCGTTTAGGGTTTCTGACCGTCTCTTTAGCCACCACTTTTAATTCAGCTGTCCAAGTTGGCACTGTCCTCGGCTTGTCACTTGTCATCTGTATACAACTATTCGTTTCGAGAAACTGCGTTAAGCCGTTACGGGAACAGCTGCATATCTTTTTTATCGGACGGATAGTTCTTACCTTGAGTTTATAGGTACCATTTTCTAACTTGTTTCTTTTGGCTTCTCATTCGCCGTGACATTCAGTATGACGTGGTAAGATGCAAAGTCTTGCTGGCGAGGGCTCCTCGGTCGATTTGTGCCGGCCAAAACGGGTGAATATTCGGCCACATATGGAAGCAATAGTGAGAGACTTGGTTCAATAAATATTGAGACTAGCGTTAATGTGTTTCATGCAGAGTTGGGCATTATTCGAATGAATTTTTAGTCGGATGACGGATAATAGTATAATCTGTAAACGGATCACCGTTATTTGAATAAAATTAAAGTTATTATGAATTTATTCTGTGTTATCCTTTTTAGAGATGGGCATTAATCGATTACATTTAATGATTTCAGTACTTTTCAAGAAAAAAGGTACTTTCGGTACTCGGCCCATCCCGAATACTTTCTGAATGTTCTCATGCAGCGTTAGTCATAAGTCAGTCATGTACAAAAATTACTCGTGGTTTATATCTGATTACAAAAAGTATTCATCGTACGTTTCCATCATTCAATTACTCCATCATTATTAAGGGGAACATTTTTTAATTTTGAATTTCTTCGATATCGTGGTGCATTAATGGGTCGTCGAAGATGTTTTTTTTTAAAGTACCAGCTATTTAAAGATCGCGGGCTAGCCTTTCAATTTATTTCCACTTATCGGATTTCTTCGGTATTGAGGTCCATTATAATAGTATTGAGGGCTTAATTTTAAAGACTTAATTTTCAAAGGCTTAATTCGAAAATGCTATCGAATTCAAGATTCCACTGTCGCGTATCGATTTATATAGGCGTTCTGAATCTCTGGATGGTACTGGAGTACTGAATTGACAAAAATTTTAGTATATCATTTATTACTATATTGAGAGATGGAAAATCTTCCTTCACCAGGACCATATGGATCTTTTGTGAGATGTCCATTGTTCGTCTAGAGTAAGAACGTTGCTACAACAAAGTATTGGTGGGAGAGGAGGCAAAATTTAACATTTTTCAACAATTTTGACCGGATTTCTCAACTAGATAAACATCATAATTTTCCCAAGAATATTATAAAACATTGCAATATCCCCAATTCTTTTGAATATGAAATTTTCAACCACCTGTTGTGAATTTTGACTCTGTTTTAAACATTCTTAAATCTTTGAGTAAAATGTTTTACCAGTTTTCGCATTTTGAAGTAGGTTCTCAAATCACGAATTTCTCAACCTTTTGGATTTTCAAATTGTTGGTGGAGACGCCCTCCCAACCACCCTCCCCCTTATGAAGACGTCCCTAAAGATCGCATAGGAATTGTGTATATCTAACAAAGTACATTAGGCCCTTGGGATTTGATTTAGTAATGTCTTCAGGTTGAAGAATTGCCTGTTTTAGGTACTGCAGTCTATAGAAGGCTTCACATACCCTGAATGTTTACTGCTCCGTCTTCATCCTATGGGCACAGACGGTAGGTGGAATGTTCCTCTAATTTCTTTTTCATGAGAGGATATTTTAACGGATGGAGGTCTGTGAGAAGACCCGTTATTATTCTCAACTCACTCTCAGTCAGGATTTGGTATAATTGAGTCTTTTCCTTTTACAAATCGATAAAAAATATCGATGGTTTGATAACAAGTTTTGAAACACCAGTATATCGAATTAGGGATTGATAAATTATTTGCCACTTCTATAAATGACTAGAAATCAATAATTGGTACTCAGTTAGGGACAGTATAAAATTATATCTTTATATCCTTCATTCTAAATTATAAATTTAGAGAAGTGGCAAATAATTTATCAATCCCTGATTAGATTGATCCTTCTTTACCATCATGCGGATGTCAACTGACCAGTATATCTCTCCCTTTTCTTTATTTCCCAGAATTAAATTTGTATTCTAATTAAACTGCGAGTAGCATATGTGTTTTAGTATGGCTCTGGGCCAATTATCAGTCTCTCTGAACCCTTCCTTGATAAGGCATCAGTTATCTCGTTTCCTTAGATTCCTTCGTGTCCCGGTGTCCACATTAGGCTAAGTTATTTGCCACCAGCCAACTGCTTTAGTACATCGGGCCAATTCCAGACTGGCCAGGACACGATTGTGTAGGAATTCAAAGCCGCTAGGTTGACTAATATTATAAATACTATTTTTCCCTTAGGGCAGCTCTTGGAATTTTCTATAGTAGCCATTTCGATTGCATGTGTTTCTGTTTGGAATACAGTTGGGTATGACCCCAAAGCATAGGTTCTTCTATACTTAGTCTTTTTATTTGTCTACACTTTTCAAGGATCGCTAACGATTTACTATCGGATTTTCGATCGCGCATATGCTTTTCGATTTACCATTACCATTAAAGTTTTCTTTGATATTTTTTGTATTTATTTATTTTTGGCGCTCCGGTCCTGCTAGAACCTGGGCCTTTCTTCTCACCTTCATCGACTCTCTGCTATCTCGGGCATCTTCTTAGTCCCATCCTCTTCAGGATTAGTCCCATCCTCTTCCACTACCACATCTTCCACCAGGTCTGTCCTCGAGTAGGCGTTTGGGGATTGACTCTCTGAGCATACGCGCCACATGATCAAACCAATGGATTTTTGATCGAGCTTGCGCAATTTGAATTATCATTACAGTTGACATTTCTTTTTTTCGGTAAGGGTATCGTTTATTAAGTCGCTCAGTGAAAGATGTAGTGGAGGAAATGTTGCCAATATTTTTTCCCCTACT
Organism: Rhaphigaster nebulosa; assembly: GCA_948150685.1. Classification (NCBI taxonomy): domain Eukaryota; kingdom Metazoa; phylum Arthropoda; class Insecta; order Hemiptera; family Pentatomidae; genus Rhaphigaster; species Rhaphigaster nebulosa. The sequence goes on along the minus strand of OX411307.1, from coordinate 29,784,393 downwards.
TCATTTGTTTCCGACAAATGTTGCTCTTGAATTTGTCTAAATGTTGCCAGGATTTGATGGAAACAAGGTTGCCAATTCCGGTGTAAACGCGCCTTAAGATTCATAGCATTATTATGGTTTATCTTTCCATGCGATTTGAAGCTAATTCGATAAAACAACATAATAAATAAAATTTCAACATCAAATTACATAAAGTGCTAAGCTGATTGGCCTATCCGCGCAATACCATCGGTATGAATTAAAAGAAAGTAGGAGGGTTCAAGGGGGAGGTAATATTCAGCTTACATTTTTTTTTGTGTGTGTGTATAGCGTTTCTCTATAATGTATTTTTTTAAAAACAATAATTTTAGAAAATTTTGATGAATCAGCAATAATATTTCTTCAAGGAAAAGGATAATGGCCGTGGAGAAAGAAATGCAGATGAAACAGATGAAGCTATATCAGAGGAGCTATATCCTTCTTGGTTCTGCAATTCCATCAGAAACTTCACTTCATATTATATTCTAATTACATTAATTAATCGCTGTAAGATACCACCACTTAATTACACTGGTCAACAAAAAAGAACTATTTTTCTTTCACAAGAATAAAAAACAGATTCTAGAAGTATTTTTTATGTTTAATTCAAATATCATTTCAGTTTTTAACCATCGAGCAGGATTTTTCATAAACTATTTATTCTGACTTACCTAAAAACTGGTGGATAGTGATTTTGGGCATATTTTGCATCTGAGACATTTCTCTTCTTGATCCAACAGTTGTCTGCTTAAATTAGAACTCCACTTGCCTTAGTACCACTTTTCCATTGTAGAAATTTGCTAATGAAAACGCTCACCGTGCTTATCGCTGACAGTCCCAAGATTTTTCTGAAAGAAGTCTAATTAAAAGTGAATAAGTGAATTTTTAAAGACATGTTGCATCCCATAGCTCTATAAGAATGGAGAAGATCAGCTACTATGGCACGGTAGTATTTTGCTTTATGGTTTCCAAGAAAATTGCAACATACATTTTTGAAAGGCTGCCAGGCTGCTTTTTCCAGTGGATTTAACAGTCCTTCAAAATGCTCACCCTCCGTTAATGACCATATTTGTGGTCTTATAAAAATTCCTTCTTTCAGTTTAGCATCACTGACTTTGGCGAATTTCGATTTCAAGTACAACAATCCATCAGAAAGTTTATCCATAGCTTTGACGAAATTTTTCATTTCTCCTAATTTAATATGGAATGGAGGTAAATATATATTTTCAGGATTCACTAAAGGGACATGTGACACATGGCCAGGGATAAGAGATTCACGTTTAGACCATTTTCTAACGTAGTGAGACTTCCCATATCTGTTATCCCATTAGCACAAAAAACAGCAAAATTTGGCGAACCCAAGTTGCAACCAAGCAATATATCAATGACCTTTAAATCATCATATATATACCATTTATATTTTTCATGTTGGATTTTCTCTAAAACTAGTTTCATATTTTCATGTCTCTTTCAAACACGGGATGCATTACAGGTATCAATGTTAGTTTGTTGCCAATATGTTGCAGCAATGCCTTCAAACTAATTTTAGAGGAGTCTATGAACAATCACTCATCTGGCCAGTGTTGATGCCCAAGAGTTTCCGTAACAGAACAAATATCGTTACAAAACTCAATACCATTTTCTTCAGAAAAGCAGTTATTTTTAAATCACAATGGCGGCCACGATAACTACATATTCTCACATCTTTCTGGAGTAGATTCCAGCCTTTGAGTCTGGAAGTTAAAACTTCAGTTAACTAAACTGTTTAGACAGGTTTAAATCCCGAATCAGGTCATTAAGGTCTTGTTGATTGGGAAAGTATGGTTCTGATGAATAGCTACTGGCTTCATTTGTAGGATAATTTGTATTTTCGTCTGAAGCATTTTCAGTTTAAGCCAGGTAAAAATCAGACTTTTTTTTTTTTTATTCCCCCAACCTGGCCATTTTTGGCATACAGGGTCTCAGCAACAGTGGGTTGTTAGGCATGGGATGTACGTATGCCACTACCGCCAATCAGAGCCATCGCTTAAGGTCCTACCTCCATATAAACTGGTACAAAAAACTCTTCATTTTGTAAGACAGGTTTCACTTCAGATGGAAAGTTCGGATACTTAACTGTATATTTTGTTTCAGATGTGATTCCTTTAATATTGACTTAATTATTAATATTGATTTAACTTGACATCCAAAGTAAAATTCAAAATACTTTTATACAAGTTGTGTGAAATTTCGCCCCTGAGACTTGACCACAAATATGGCAGAAATTATCTGCATGATTTACTCACTTTCTTGGCATGATGAAAAAACAAAACAACAGAATCCACTTCTAAACAGAAAGGAAGGTTACATTAAAATGTTCCTATGACAGGTCAAAGAGAACGCTAATATCTGTTTTAAAAAGTAAGATTTTAAAAAGTGGCTGTTACAGAAAAAATTTTCCTGATGAAAAAATTCAGACTACATATCTGAATTCAGGATGAAAAAATGTACTAAAATCACTAATCAGATTTCTTGTGAAGAATACCTTGTTGACCAGATTAGTTATAGATTCATGATTAGTAAAATTATTTTATTTTTATTCATTGAACTGATCAAAATAATCTAAAACAATTTCCTATTTCTTTGTTTAGAACTAATGAGCAACCTTTCCCTAATAAAGAAAGATAAAATGAAAAGGAGAAAGATTAGTTGAAGGTAGCCCTCATTATTTATTATGTTGACCTCAATACTTAACAAGTACCATTCATTTCAAATAAATAATAGTTATGCAATTTACGAAGGATAACATTTCCCTCAGCCCAGGGCAAATGCACATCCAAATGGGTCTTACCTTACAAATGCTCGGGTAAATGATTTTTTTTCTTACTTGTACATATTGAGGCCATGGAAAAACCGATTTTTTTCAACAAAATTTCCAAAGAAGATCATTATATATTACTTTATGGTGCATTTAACTAGTTCCAATTTGAGTAGCATTAGACATCTGTACGTCTAATAGTTTCCGAGATAATGTTTTTTTTTAAAAAATTATTTTTTTCAAAAAGTGAGAAATCACCATTTTGTGAATTTATTTTGGCAAATATCATAAAAACCACTCTTCCTACGAAGATATTCATTATAAACTACCTTATGGAACATTTAACTAGCTTTAATTTGAGTTTTAATAGAGCTCTTTACGGTTTTGAGCTTCCCGGGTAATGTTATTTAAAAAACAATAAAAAAAAGAGAAATTACCATTTTGTGAATTTATTTTGGCAAATATCATGGAAACTGTTCTTCCTACAAAGATAATCATTATAAACTTCTTTATGGTGAATTTAACTAGCTCTAATTTGAATATTAATTGACAGCTGTACGTCTAATAGTTCTTGAGATATTTAACTTGTCTTAAGATATGACTCATGAGGAAACCTCGGATTAAGAGGAAAGTTTGGTATTGTCCGGTTATATAAACTAACATTTGGTTATATGAAACAAAAACTTCTTGGTTTTTTCAGTTTTTGACAACAGCAGTAGTAAAAGGTAGACCTGGAAAGCCTTGAAAAGGATATTCCTAAATGGAAAATCCCGACCTTTTGACTCCCCTCTTCCATTCAATCCTTCTCATTGAGCTGAGAAACTTAATAATAAATACTTTAAAACTATTTTATTTCTGATTAATATTGAATTAATTCTATTAATTCATGAATACCGAACTATTTTGGATCAATACAAACAGTAAAAACCACCAACATATTAGGTGGAGTGCGTATTTAGTGTAATTTTAATTAAGAGGTAATAACAAAATTATTTCCATGAGTTTGTTTTATAAGAAGATTAAAGGAAAGAGATAATTAAAGAAAACATAAGAAATTTAATTATGTGGAATAATAAATCCCTATATCACAACTAATTTTTAATTAATTTTTCCGGATCCCCCCATTAGACTAAGAGGGAATACTCCTAAACGATACCCCATATTAAAAAAATTATAGACCACAAAATGTGAGAAATTTATTATTGTTTAATTTAGTACAGGTTGATGTTGCTTAAAAAAATGTCTGCTTTCATGCTATGGGAGAGAAAAAAGTCCAAAAATATCGAGGTTTTTAGGCACAGAAAATTCTCCCGAAGGGAAGTTTGTTGGAAAACTCGATTTGCTGGCCTCATTATATACAAAAAAAAAAGAAAAAAAATCTTTTGTCCGAGGTAAAATGTACATTTCCACTGGACTAATAGCCAGGCGTGCAATCCTCTTCGAAGGTAGGTATACAGATCGAATCCTGTGATCTGATAGATCATAAAGACGGAGGGTCTTAATCAGCCCAATTAGTTAAAGTTCATGCGGCTCAAGATTTTATGATCTATGACTAGTTATTATTGTAGTAAAGAAAAAAAATAGTTTAGAATTCATAAAATTCATTTAGAATTTCCAACCATCATAATAAGTGTTTTGAAAGAGTTTCGGAACCATATCGGATTAATATATATAGGAATATATTAAACGTTTAAATAATTATTATTTCTGGTTCACGGTTCAAACTAACATTTGAGCAAACTTCATTACTGATTATTTTATTCATTACTTTATTGCTTTTTTTCTATTAATCCAAGGTTTACTTAAATTTGCTTTTGCTCTTCAAGCATGTATGTCTAAATAAAAAATTGAGCCACTTCTTTGAGATCTGTTACGGAAAAAAATATTAGCAGCTTAATTGAAATTAGTAAGGTTCATTAAAAAGAAACGTGATATATGAAAGAAACTGTAAACTTAAACAACGGCGTCATACAAATGGCTTAAGCGAAAAAAACAAATTGTAAGTGTATTTATCCAAGTTGAGGATTTTTACGAAAGGTCCTCCAGGTATGAAGTTGATTTGTAACAGTTATGGGGGAGATAATAATTGATAGGTAGTGGGGGTAGGTATTACATCAGCTGGTGTTTGAAGAGGGTAGCCATGGGTACCAAGGGGTAGCTTGCCATTCCCTCGGCCAAGGGACGCAGCTTGGTCAGTGCCGTTCCAGACCCAACCCTGGTAAGTACTTCCTCTCTCTAGTCCGGCTTCATTTCCTTTCTACGGCTTCCCTTCTTCCATTCCATCATCACTCACTATTGCCATACTTCTGTTGCGACAAACACTAAATCCGGTGTCAAGTATTCTGAGTCCATCGCTCGGTTGTTACTGTTGAAAAATGGTTGTATTTTATAGTAATGTTCTATTTTCGCTCCGTTATGCTTTGTATATATAATATTCGTAAAGGATGCAATGATACCCATACATTATCGCTAAAAATGGATTTCAGCAACTATGAGAAAATATGTTATCCACTAATAAGAGCTTGCTGATTTGTATAGACATCATTGCAGACCTTATTGTCGTGACCCATCTTCGGTTGATTACAAAACGTAGAGTCGGACTTTATTCGAATTTGGAACTAGTCTTAAATATATTATATAAAAATATAGGCTATGTTCCTTAAATTTGTAATAAATTTAAATTAAACCGCTGCAGAATAGAAATCAGATTCTCCGGAAAATGATCAATATCGTTTTCATATTTATTGCAATCACATTTAACAATAATAAGCAGTTCCAAAGTTCCTCCTACTTTCTTTTCTTCCTCAGAGGATGCTACTTCATTGTCACAAACAATCCCTTCTTACATCGATTGAACATGATTATTTTTTCTTTTAAAAATAAGATCAACTTTGGTTTAATGGACGGTAACTCAAACATCTAAAACTCTCTTTAGATACCTAAGTAGATATTTATGCATCTAACAAATTCATGGGTCCAAACACATATTTCTCGTATTAGAAGTATTGTGTTATCTACTTTGTACCAAAGCAGATAATAGATCGTAATTGGATGCTATTATTAAAGAATAGTTTATACATGTAATTACAAATTATTAGTTCATAGGATTGGAATTATTGAAACCAGGTACTCGAATTCTTACCAATAATATTTGATAAAATACAGATCAATTAAAAATATATTGATAACTTCCAGCAAGAATTATAAATACCATTTCTGGGAAAATCAGTATGAATTTGTGTTATAGATCCTTACTTACCTAGAGGAATGCTAGTAACTTTTATTTTAATTGCCTACTGTTTAATTTTTATCCAAAGAATAAAATAAAAAAATCTTTGAAAAAGTTCAAATAGTCAAAGATTTTTTTTGGTTTGATAACTTCCTGTGTTGGAAAACCCTCCAGGCTATACATATTTAATACTTGTAGTATAGTTCTCAACGAGTGGCCGAACCATTCCAATAAATGCACCGCCGTAGTGATTGTTTTCGTCCTGGTTTATCTGGATAAGTTTTTAACAGTTAAGTAAATGGATTTACTTACAGCATTATATTGACTATTACTCTGAGCCGGAAATTTCTCTTTATTTTTTCATAAGCACATTTATTCCAGTTGCAGATCATAAACGGAAAAACAACTTAACAGCAAGAAGAAATGAGATATTGAGAAATATAATGTAGAAAATGTGTTTTATTTCGAAAATCTGTGTGTTGAAAGGGGGGGGGGGGGTCTATAGCAAATATAAAGATTCTTGCCATTTTTCTAACTCAATATTGTTGCCAAATATCACTTGATAGGTGGTGGATTCAGATCAGCATATAACTGATGGAGCAAATCTGTAATTATTAAAACAGAAACTACACTTTAAACCCAAACAAGCAGTCTTTAACCTGTTAACAATGAATATAACGCTCAAGCTAATATTTAAAACAAAACAAATATAAATGGAAAATTAATTATTTGCAGAGTATGGTTCTTGAATGATAATTTCTCAATGTATCGCGTAAAATGAAATATTCTCCATACTGAAAACCGGTTCAAAAGTACCAATACGACTTTCAACAATGGATAGGTATACCTTGAGAATTGTGTGTAAACAATTTTTGTAAAACTTTAGTTTTAATCCGGAAATAATTACCAGTTTTCAAGCATAAAATCCCTGATAAATATAAATTATAGAATATTTTTGCTTTTAATCTGTCATCTGTCTTTCGAGCAGTAGATAGTTTTTTCGATTAATTTTGGCATTCCTGATAAATTTCTAAAAGGTATTTGTGGAATTTGGTAAATATTGATTTTTTTCACAATCCATTTTCGTAATACGTAAAAAAGCAAGCATGCTAATTATGTATTTCCCTATTATCAATCATTAACCCTTTTTTTCTGCTATTCGGCTATGATGATTTATTACTATAATATGTTGATTTCCTTATTTTTTTGTTTTTATTTTTATTTTTGGATGATTTTCAAAGTATCAAAGGTCTTGGTCTATATCAACTGATTTATAACGCTCTAATATCTTAAGTTCTTTTATGTTGAAATGCAAATACATATGGGGTAAAATAACTTTCATAAGAAATATATTTTAAAATTTGAATTGAGTTCATATCTTTTTTTCCAACGATTAAAGTTTCAACGTGGTCCTTTACTAATGTGTATGATATATTTTTATTTCATTCATCAAATACGATCCGGAGTATTTTCTTTGTTGCTATTACTCTCATAATAATATATTTAATGAATTTAAGCTCAGAGTATATATGGAGAAATTTGATATTTTTGGCCTTCACATTTGGAACAATTAAAAAAACCAAAAAAAATGAAAAAAATGAGCTCACCCCACTTTGAAATTGATTCCAGAGGACATTCGTTAATTCGATTATTTTCTTCTAATTTTTTCATAACAGCCTGTAATGTCTTTTAGCGCAAGGGGAGGAAGGAGTGTTAGCCAGGACTATCACTTTTCTCTGATTGTCACAAGTGCCAGATTTTCACTCCATCTCCACAAAGGGTCAACGTACTTCAGGTACGACATCCTCGGAGGCTTCCTTCGTCTGGGACATTGCCCATGGCCTTTTATAAGTCTCTTGTTTTCGTTAGCTGATTATTTTCTAAAATAATAATTTTTTTTATTTTGTAAAAAAATATGAATTTTTCATTCCAACAGAAAGTAGATCTTCAATAAACAGTAATTTCCGAAATGTACAACGCTATAAATATTGATTAGCAAGAAAGGAGCTGTTATTAATTATCAACAGTTTACCCGTGTAGTAGTGGGGGTGGCGTTTCAGTATATAGGAGTTTTCCGCCGACTAAAATAAATATTTGTAAATTAACAAGGGTTTGTTTCTAATATAAAAAAGAGGGAGGTAGATTGGTTACAGAGCGCCTGCTCTCCACCGCCTTGTGTTAGTCATTTTCTCCATGACAACTTGACCACACTCGGAAGAACAAAGAACTCGTGACGGCGCCTATTGATGCTGTCATATCGAACCCTTCCTTCATCGTCATCAGCAGGTAACCGCTTTACCTTCCCTCTTAAATTCTAGCCTTTTTAAATTATAATCTTATAGCCGTACGAATTATTATTCCATTGCTATTGTATTTATGATCGAGAATTCAAAAATATATTTATTTATTTTATAATTGACGGACCGCAATGAGTAAAAAAAACCCACCACGGTTTTCGTCAATAGCACATCAATAGATAAAATTTGAAAAAATTGCCCAATAATTTTAAATTATTCCTTTATCTGTTACTGGTGATTTTTTAAAATAATTTTCCCGGGCTTTTCAAATATATTCCTGATCTAAAAGCTACATAAGAATATTTAGGATTATTGAAATAAATATATGCTACATTAACGCTATAATTAGGCTGATTTGAATATTTAATGCTACCTACCTTAATGTTAGGTTGGGTTTAGTACACATATTGGCCAACCAATGCTACCTACCTTAATGTTAGGTTGGGTTTAGTACACATATTGGCCAACCAATGCCTACTACATTTTTTGAAAATATTTGTCCGAAAGTTTCTTAAAACCGACATAGAGATTCAGTTGATTTGGCCATCTTTCTTCCAACGATTTCAGTAGAATTACAAATTAGTGTTTAATAAAAAATTTAATCTTTTAGTAAATTTCTGTATAGGTTTTAAATTTTTCGAAAATTGAAGACTTTGTTATAACTTTGAAATATTCATTTTCGGTTAAACGTTACTTTTAAGTAAGTTACGGTTAATACTTTTCTAATTATAGAATACTGTTAAGTAACGCGGATACATCAAAGTCAAAAGCGACATATTCATATAATGTTTTCATGCATACATTCATATGATTTGTTGATTTAACTATGGCTCCGATTTGAAGGATTTTTCCTTTTTTGTGTTTAAGAGAAACCAGAGTTCCCAAGAGATCTGCCGATCTTGGATACAAAGTTTAAAACACGAAATACTATAATATATATTTTTTTTTTCTATTTTCCAATATCGCACTAAAATTGATCTATTTTGGAGTTTCTTTCAGAATTTTATTCAATTCGATTAAATTAACAAATGATTATTTATACTTTTACGCCAAACTAAATATGTTATAATATTAAATTCATTTAATTCAAACATTTAAAATCATGGGTAAAACTGTTGTGATATCAGAGATTTGGCTTCGAAACACTAGTAAGTAATTTCCAAGAAAAAAAAAACACCCGAGGAGTGAGGGAGTCAACAATTACTTAAAAGAATGATCCAACAATAGGATCTTTCCCCCACTGCCCATCCCTAAAACATCGGATTATCTCTCTCTGTCCGTCAGTTTTTGTCTTTTGTGTACTATTGACTAATTTTTTTTATCAATAAGTACTTATTAGCCAGGCATTGCACAGGGTTGCGAAAACAAGAGATAACATCGATAGAGTAAATAAAATAATTTCCGGTGTGAAAAAAAATTGGAATTACATGAATGCGCCATTCGGAATTTAAATTAGAAAAAAAAATTATAATTATCCAAAGAAACAACACATTGGGGAACTTGGGTAAAGCCCAGTACACTGAATAAGGTAGAAAATTATTCGCGATTCGACCGTAAAAAAATGCTAAAACCTTGTAGGATAAAAATTTTGTAGGATAATACTAACCATAAGCAGTGGCGTTCGCAGATTTTTTTTCGGAGGGGAATTTAAATTTTTTTTCGGGGGGAGGGAGGGGGATTTCATAAGAAGGAGGCACATAATAATCTAAATGTCTATAATCGCCTAACGGCGTAAGTTTTAAGGAAACACATGAAAATTGGATCAAAAGCTATTGTTAAAATTACCAAAAATATTACTCAGAATACAAATCTTATGTTGGTGGGTATGAAAATTATACTTTTTTCATGCATTTCAGAGGGGGGGGGGGAGGATATCTACCTAATTCCCCCTCTGCGTACGCCACTAACCATAAGGATTCATTATTATATTGGCCAAATATTCATTTTTACCTTCTACGACTACTAAAGTAGAAGAGAGAAAATCGCTCCTTGTGGATTCAACTAAGGTACCTTATTGAAAATAAGATTATCCAATTTTTTCCTAACCTCCTTTCAAGATATTTGGATCAATTACAAGCCATTCTACAAAGATCGATGGACGTGAAGATTATTGAAGCTATAGTCGCCATGCTAAAGGGAGAGCTCTATGCGCTACGTTTTTGCCAAATGAAGTAGCTTCGTTTTCATAGGCCTCTATGAGAGCGGTAGATGTCGAACGATCATCCAGCAGCTACCGTCGTTTAATGGGCGAGAGTGGGCAATCTTTAAATCCAGAAAACCTGAACAAATATTTGATTATATCTCTTAATAAATAAATATTCTTGCTATTCATGTTATTTCTAATTTCTGTAAACATATTCCTTCTTAGTTTTAAAATATTATTTTTTTTTTGTTTTGCTTTCGTGTTTTATGATATTTGTTTAATGTATTTTTTTCCGTTTTACAATATTCATACTTTAAAAATATGGTTGTATTTGTTCCAACTTTTAATAAATGGCTAAAAATCATTTTTAGATCTAAAAATTAATTTTTATGATCTATACCTTGAAAAATAAAGATCTTTACATCCGAGCCCTAGTTATAACTATAAATGATTAATACTGATTGAATATAATCAGGTTCACTTGTTTATCAAGAAAGAATCATTTTAGTATATTAAAAACATTGATATTAAAGCGACAATCCTAATTAATAAAAAAAAAAATCCTTCTGTGTAAAAAGAATGGAAAAAGCAGGTGGCGTTGCGGTGCACCTGTTTGCCAGCTGTAGCCCACCCGTAGCGGGTATCTGCATTAGTCCGTTGGCCAATTTATTTCATCAAATCTCAATCAGAGTTGGGCAGTAATTGATTACTTTTTCAATTTTGAGTAAAAAGTACATGAATATTGAGTAAAAAGTTTAATCAAGTGTACCTGTTCTCAATAATTATGAGTACATTTGTAATCGATTACATTAAACTCTAAAATTGTGGGTAAGCTTGCAATCAATTACCTCTTGCACTTAATTACTATGTAATTGAAAATGTTGAGTAATTTCGTAATCAATTCTTTTCGTATTCAAATACAATTTTCTTAAAAATTTTGAGTAAAGTTTTAATTATTATTGGAATTTGATATCATGCGAATGGAAATTTGATGTAAGCTTGTAGGTAATTTTTCCATATTCCATTAAAAAAAAAAATGGAATAAAAAAGGTAAATTGAAACAAAAACGTACGGTTGAAATATTTCATGCTTTAAAAAAATGTCTGCGTCTTGACATAGGCATATGGTTTCCGCACCTTATTTTCAATTCTATCATCCACACAGCTGGAAAAACATAATTATTTATGATAATAATTTTCTTTGAATAAAATCTTATTATTTTGTTGTGAATTAATGGTTTCTTACATAAGAGTAATAATACAAGTGAAAGAAAACTATGCCTCGAAAGTTTAGAGAGATCTCCTATTTTGTATATTTGAAAATAATATCCGTCTATTTTCTATTAAAATTAAAAATGGTTTTCTTTGTTGATTTTCGTTGCTTGGAGCCACCAACCTGCATAGAAAATTATTATTTTAGAAATACTATAGGGTTGATAATATTTTAAGGTATTTTATACAATAAAAAATGTCTACATTGAAAAAAAAAATGATTATATTCAACATGATATAATGTACACTAAATATAAATTAACAATTGTACATTAAATTAGCTGTTGTAAAAAGCCTTTGCATTCAAACGACGAGTATGTTCACAAGAAAACTGTTTTCATGTTAGGAAGATAGGCAGGCTGTACCCCCACCAACGTGCATCAAGTCCCCTCTCTAGCTTTTGCTACAGATAGGAGGGTTCGCTTCTCAAGCGGCGCGTTCCCTTTTTTGCAGATTAACTCAATTTCAAATAAATATTTTGTTATTTTCTTTTTACTAATATGAAATAATTGTATTTTACTTTTATGAAGCTAATGGGATCACGTACTCATGTGCACAAATAGAATAACCGCCACTGTTCTTGTGTATGAATACTGTACTCTGTATTCAAACAATTTGAGTACTAGTGACGTAATCATACTCAACTATTCAGTAATTTTGTTCAACTTGCCCCCCCCCCCCCGCCTCTGATCTCAATCAGGTTAAGAATGGAGTTTTTATATTTCTGTCCACTTCCATAGTAGAATGTCATTATTGTCAAGCGAAAAAATTGGTATAAATACATATTTGTAGATTTATATACATATGAGTTTAAAAATATAATATAAATGGTATTGTATTTTTATGGGAATGTGTTCCAGTGTATCCGTTTATACTCTGCGCCCACACAGGCTCTGCGCCCCCACAGGCACTGCGCTCCAATACGATGCATCGGTTACTTTGGCGTTATTTATGCCACTGTCTTTGATCAAGGTAAACAGAACATGTACTACGGTACAGCACTGTTGAGTAGTTTTATCTTAATTTAAATATGTTTAAATTAGGGAGGGGGGGGGTAGGGGACTCTAATCAGAAGCCTATTGATACGATAGTTGTTTTATCTTATAGTTATTTGCTGTTGGTTTAACAATCTTATACACTTGACTTAGTGAAAGAAGGATGGGGCGTCCGACAGGCTAAGAATGTTTCCTCACAAGAGGGAGAAGAACGTGATCTGTTTTGTGGATCCACAGCGAAAGAAATATCAGCAGCTCTCCAGTGTTCACGTGAACAGCCTAGCTCAAAAGCGAAAGATATTATGAAACTGAAATTACGTATTTTATGGCGGCAGTGAAAGAAGTGATTTATGTTACCATGCGTTATCGGTACCCGAGGAATGGAACTGCTTCTGATGTACTTCGTTTGAGCACTATTAATAAAGATACACCGAACGCACTGGAGTAAAATTCTTGAAAAAAGATCTCCCCGGGGATCGACGCAGTCAACGTGTTAAGCTTAGTATATGTCTGGAATGTCACAGAAACATTTTCGTTCTCGATTAATACTATTTTTTATCTTATACTGATATTAATGAAGCTCCATTAAATTTAAGGAAATCACTAATATTAGCAACCAGATATGATACTGAAATTTTAATCCCGACTTGTTTGGCCGTTGGTACGTATCACGTGTGCTGCTATACCGTACCTTCAGTTGGTAAAAACATGTATTTGAACATCTAAATTATCTTGCATAAATTTATTGGCAAAATCAATAATTGAAAAAAAACTGTAATTAAATAATTAGTAATCAGAAAGTTTTCGTAACTAACATTTTTTTTAAATTGATTTAGTAGATTGATAGTAGCATTTAACAAATGAAAGAATCCAGACTTTTTCAATGTCAAAAAAGTATTTGAACAGTTTGATGAATTATATATAGTTCATAAATGTAGCAAAAAAAATCCCCATTAATCCTTTAATACCACCTCAATACTAATATCTATTAAAACCCAATCAGCGTTTAAAAAGTTGAATCTTTGAACAAATGAAAAAAGTGAAATGCGCCCCAAAAGAAGTACTGTAGAAGTCTATAAAACGGCTATAGTTTTAGAGAAATTTCCTGAATGATGAAAAGTATATCTACCATGTACTATATTGTAAAAAAATATAAGGAGACGGATTCATTTTAAAATAAAAGGACTATTGGGCGGCCAAAGTAGCTAAATACTTAAGAACATCAATGTATTTATAATACAAACTTCAGAAAAAATCCTTTTATAATTTTTCAAACCATTGCGAGAGACATCGCTACATCAACAGAGACGTGTATAAGTGCACAACAATTAGAAATGTTCTTCATATAAAATTATATTAAGGTAGAACTTCCAGAGAAAAAAACGTTCATCACTGATGCCAACAGGAACAAGTGCATAAAATCTGCCAAAAAGTAACTGCAATTCTATCCTTTTAAAATTTTATATGAAGAACAATTCGAATTGTTTGTGCACTTACATATGTCCCTTCATTAAATTAATTAATTAAACTTCAGTTACTTTTTGGCAAATTTTAGGCCTTTTTCCTGTTGGCTTCAGTAATAAGTGTTTTTTTCTCTCAAATTTGTATCCTTATAAAATTTTATATGAAGAACATTTCTAATTGTTGTGCACTTACACACGTTCCCGTTGATGTAGCGATTTCTGTCGCAATGGATTGAGCAATTATAAAAGGATTTTTTTCAGGAAATCTCCTGATGGAATTACCTCCAACCAAATTGATCAAATCCCGCTACAAATTAAATCTACTGAGCAATCGAACCTTCAGAGGAGCTAATGTTGATTTTGATCATCACCTGGCAATTGCTCGAATCAGAACAAGAATCTCAAAGATCAGGAACCGCAGAGTTCAAGTGCCGAAAAAAGTGGAACACGGAAAAGTTAAAGATTCCTGACAACTGTGAAGCTTTTCAACGCACGCTGGACCTGAGGATTAGAGATGAGCTTATCTGCTTATCTGCAGATGTGAGTGGTTTGATGAGGATTGCAAGCGGGTCAATGACGCTAAGAACGATGCATACCGTAATATGGTTAGCAAACGTTATAGAAGCAGAGTCACGGAGTTGTACAGGGAAAGAAGAAGAGAAGAGAAAAAACAGAAACGGAATAAGAAGAGGGTCTTTGAGAAAAAGAAACTTGAAGAGCTGGAGCCACTCTGATGTGCCAATGAGAGCAGAAAGTTTTTCCTTAGCGGAAGATTACACTTCAGACCGGCTGGAATGCTCCAATTATCGTGGAATCTCATTGCTTTCGTGTGCCTACAAGGTTTTCTCAATCGTCCTCATCAATAGATTAACGCCATTCGCAGAGGGGCAGATTTGAGGGTATCAGACTGGCTTTCGTCGAGCCAGATCCACCGAGGATCAAATCTTCACTTTGAGGACCATCCTGGAGAAAGATCATGAATTCAAACTATCCACGTACCATCTTTTCGTGGACTTCAGAAGTGTATATGACAACATTAAGAGTGTAAAATTGTATGAAGCTTTGGAGGAAATGAACATCCCCAATAAATTGATTCGCCTTGTTAAATTAACGTTGAGGGACGTAAGTTGCCAGGTCCGGATGAAATCTGAGTGTTCCGAGGAGTTCCCATCCGATAAGAGATTGAGGCAGGGAGATGGGCTTACCTGTCTTCTCTTTAATTTGGCATTGGAAAAGGTAATAAGGGATTCAGGAATCCAAACTCATAACACGATATTTTCCCACTTAGTGCAGGTGCTTGGTTTTGCTGACGACTTGGACATAGTAGCCAGTTCCAGATCAGCCCTAGTAGAAGCCACGACCAACCGCATCAGTTCAGCTTCATCAATGGGACTTTTAATTAACCAGGCTAAGTCGAAATATATGTACACTGGAGTCGGAGATAATCGACCTTTAGCAGTGGGGCCCTACACATTCGAGCAGATTAAGAATTTTAGTTACCTCGGATCACTTGTGACTTCAGGAAATGATATGTCTGCTGAGATTAAGAAGCGCCTCACAGCTGCCAACAGATGTTATTTCGGTCTTCTCAAGATCTTTCGCAGCAGGTTAATCAGTAGGCAAACTAAATTGATCCTTTATAAGACACTTATCCGGCCTGTACTAACTTATGCCTCTCAGACATGGATCACCTCCAAGCACGACAAAAGGGACTTGATGATCTTTGAACGAAAAATTTTACGTCGTATTATTGGACCAGTTCAGGGATGTGGCTGGGTGGAGGATAAGGAAAAACTGAGGACTATATGACATCTATGGCGAACTGGATATAGTTAAGTTTTTGAAGTTAGGGAGGCTTGGTTGGGCAGGCCATGTGGCCAGAATGAATGAACAAGAGATTCCGAGGAAAATACTTGAGGATATCCTGCATCAAACCCAAAGAGCTGGAAGGCCCAGGCTGAGGTGGGCTGATGGTGTGGCAGTGAATACCCGAAGCATAATTGGGATCAGAAACTGGAAGGCGGTTTGCGCAAGATAGAGCCGAATGGCGGCGGCTCATTGAGGAGGCCAAGACCCACACCGGGTTGTAGTGCCACGAAGGTAAGGAGGTATATGTTTATGTAGTTATATAGGTCATTCTCAAATAAACTGCAACATTGTTTTATTGGTGGCTGAGAAAATCTGAAAAATAAAATTATTGGAAACCTACCTTTAAGTCCACAAACGTGTTGTACGTAAGTACCGGAGAAGGTCCAACTGAAGAATTTTGTGATTTTGACATTTTGTTGATTTGATATGAATTTTCGAAAATGACTAACTCATTTATCAGTGTTACGAACATCACGTTATGG
The DNA here is from genome assembly GCA_948150685.1 of Rhaphigaster nebulosa. NCBI lineage: Eukaryota > Metazoa > Arthropoda > Insecta > Hemiptera > Pentatomidae > Rhaphigaster > Rhaphigaster nebulosa. The sequence goes on along the minus strand of OX411307.1, from coordinate 29,767,829 downwards.
ATTCGATTTTTTTCTATTTTGTATTGGATTTTCCTGACAAATATTACAACAGATATTGCACTGGTGCAGCATACAACAAAAGATTAATATATAGGTGCATTATGGGGGTTCCAGAAATGGAAAGGCCACAAAAAATATATAAACTAGAATAAAATCGAGCTTGTGAGATTATTGTGCAAGCGAAATTTATTTTCTGAAAATTTCATTTTAAATTGAACGAATGTTCAAAATATTACATTTAAAGTAAATTATTAGCTTAACACTCAGGAAAATGAATTTAATTACTGACCATGTTATTCTGGTTTTCAAGTTTCAAAACTGTCAACAAAATGGATACTCATTACAAACTTAACGTATATATATATATATATATATATATATATATATATATATATATATATTTTTTTTTTTTTCAAAGTAAAATTTTAAATATTGCTTAACCAATTCAACTAATATGAACGTTCTCAAAAGGAATTAACTCTAAGTGTTAAGACAATTACGAATTTAAGTAAATATTTAAAAATATTTAAGTAATTACGAAATGTTTAGGTAATTGCGAAATGTTTATGCAATTACCCTAAATTTTTAGGTAATTGCGAAGGTAAGCACTACCCATAATTTTTTCTATTGAAACTTTTTAGTACCAATAAAAATTCTTATAATTCAAAAAACGTATTCCAGACTGTTACGTTCGTTAGGTTTTCAAGAATACAAATCGTTTTCTGGTTTTATTTATTCATATTTTGATGACAAATTATACCTTAAAATGTCTATTGCGTTAAAACGAACAGAATATCTCTTAAATGGCTGAAATAAAATACAGAACTATTCAAAGTGGAAGGACATCAAAGTGGCAATTTATATGAGAATGGCCCATATTTGAACTATAAAACCATAGCTTAATGAGATCTGGAGTTGGAAAGAAGAAGTGATTATAGCGAATTAACGACTCAATTATGAAAAATATTCGAAGTGTAGCACTACATATCTAGACTTTACTTGGAAAATGTTTATGAATAAATAGGGTTATCAACTTACATTTTTATTATTTTTTTTCCATCGGTCTTTTACCAATTGAGTAGCAATTTAATGGGAATAGCCAGTTCGTAAATTAATAAGATGAAATTTAAGGTGGTAGAGTTTTATTATAGTATAAGTACCAGCCGCTGTTCAACTTCATGAAATAAATTAGGAGAAAAAAATCAGTGATTTAATTTGAGTCAAATGCTTAAAATATCACTGGTGTCAATGACAAGAAGTTTATGGCGTTTAAACCAATTAAATATTGCCGTTATTAAAACTTTTTTGTTTGTTTATTAATAGATACCGCATGATAGGTATTAAAAGACAAAGATAACAAAATGATTTGACTGGTATGAAAAATGTTTTTAATGTGTATTTCAAAAGTTCTGAATAATGTGTTATTTTATTGATGTGCCGATAAGTTTCAAATTTGTCTTAGGTGGAGGGGAGGGGGGAGCAAAGTAAGCCTTCTTAACTGTTAAATGCTCATAGTTATTTTAAGAAGAAATTTTGGGATATTAATAAAATATACATGCATAATTTGTTATTTGCCAAAATGAAGAATCTTTACTGGAACTTGTCTTTACTACTTTTTATTCACTCAGGTAGTTTGAAAAACCTTCGATTTTTGTTATTGAAAAATTAGATCATTCAGCTCCAGATTTAAGTTTTCGGAACACCCACCTGTTTTACTATAATTTAATTTTTTCATTGTTTTTGTTTGAAATTAGGATTCTAGACAATGGCTTTGGAAGAACTTTTAATATAACATTACCAATAGGTACTTCAAGAATATTAAGTGTATATTAATTGTATTTATTATTAATAATTTACCTTTAAACAGATTTGTTCTATACAGTATTTCTTTTTTTTTTCCTGTTGAGGGGTGGGGAGGTTTTTTCGCAGGATGTATTTAGTTGAATGTAGGGGTGAGTAGATCAATACCAAGCTGGCTGAGTGGAGAGGGGTAGAGCACCCGCCCTAACCTGCACGAACCTCCCTCAAATTATAAACTTAGCATTCAAATAAAGGTATGTAAACAGTAACTGCTTATAATGTTTTCCCTGACTCTTCTTTCAAAGGTCTGTCTTATTTTTATGCTTACTTATGGTTATTATTGAATAATTATATAGTTTACTATACTTAGAGGTTCGCCAGGACGCATATAAAGATACTTCATATTTTTACATACCTGATATTCCCGTTTACGGTATATATAATAAATTAAGTTTTTGATCTGTAATGTTTAACGGTTTTTGTATTTCTTTCCAAATTTGAGCATATATACACATAGGAATATCTATACAGACATGTGAAAAATAATTTGTGTATGTAGTAGTTTTGTCTAAGTAATTTTCTTAGTTCTTTAATCAATCATCTTGTGATAATTTCATTAATATTCATTGATTGGTGAAGAATTCCTGAATTGAATATTTTTTTCTTTTAAGATATTTTCATTTTTATACGTCTGACTATTCAGTAGATTTTTGGTATAAAGCTGTATTTAGAATAAAATAATTTTACTTATTCCTTTATCCAATTAGCACTCTTCATTGGTTAAATACTTTTTATTTTTAATTGTCATTTTTGTTTAGCTTGGTAATCTTTGCAAACAATCACTTCCTTTAATTTCTGTCTATATTTAAAACTATAGAAGCAGTGACTATTTGTTCCGAAACACACTTAAGCCGTACTATGTTTTACTACTGCATCAAATCTTATTACTTCTTGATATCTGTAAATATGTTTGTGTTCAAAGTACAGATTGAATGTTGTATCTAGATGTTGAATTTATTCCAGCCACTTTGTTTTTTTTATTTCTTATTTTACTTGTTTGGTCAATTGATCAAAAATTAATAAAATATGATTGGATTTTTATTTCTATTGTTAATTTGATATATTTCATTGATTAATTGTGCTAAAATTTTGTTTTATGATAATTAGAAGATCAGGTAGTTGTGGTTTCTCATACACCACCAATGGGTTCATTCTATTTCCCCAGTAATAAAGCTACTTTTATATATTATTAATAATATTTAATTGATTTCCTGTCTGATAAGTTTCAAATTGTGATTGTTTTAACTTTCTGTTCATTGTATACAAAGCTTAAAGAGTGTTGTATATCTCATCTGGTGTAGATGAACGTTCAGATGTCAAAGTTGGTAGGAACTACTTCTTATTACTTTTTATATCTAACAAATAGTACAGTTAAAATGTAATTTGATAAAATTATTAGTAGTCATTCGTTATTTGTAGGTGATGTCAATCATTTTCATTCAATTCTAAGCGGGCCCTACTTGTACGACCTGAACATCATATACAGTTACTGTGGTGACTAAATTTAATCTACTATTTTTAAAGAGCATTTCCATTTTTAAGGATTATCTTCTTGAATAAAAGATTATTTCATTGATTTAGCTGCTATATAATATTTAACTCACCCTCTGTCTTTTTATTTTTATCTTCATATTCACTGTTGAAACTTGATGTCATGTGATTTTATTTCTTGATGAAATGTCCTGCATCTCTTGTATAATATACTTTTTAAGTATGCCCTTACGTATACTTAAAGGATTTTGAAATTAACGAGGGTTTGAATACTCTTTGAGTATTTTTTAACCCTTTTCATCAACGGTTTAATATTTATTTGTTGCTTCTCTGAACGTTAAAATTTATTTTAGAACTTATATTGCTTTCTATGTTTGTTTCAGAAAAAAAAGTTTTATGAGCTTAAAATATTAAATTATTATTATTTTTTACTATACTGCTGCTCATTTTACTATAATCGTTTGATAAATAATAACTCAAATTTGTTGATATGATTGTTGGCAAAAAGAAAAAAGAAAAGAAAGAAAAAACTTAATCTGATTTTGAGGTCTTTTTCAAAGTAACATAAAATGTTTTTCTAATTTCAATTAACAGTGAAAATAGTGCATGATAACCTATAAGATAGTAAATGTATAGATTGTAGGTTAAACATTGCATTTTGACTATTTATTTTTTTAATCTTTATAATTTCATTAATTTTAATCTTTTCAGGATTACAGCATTTTTCTCTTTACCATGAGAAAGGAAATATCAATAACAGTGATAGGAATTGAAAAGGTAAATATTTCAAGACTTGTGTTTTATTAATTTTATTTTCCTTCTACTTTTGGAATGCTCTTCCTAAATTTTATGTAGTTATTTTAACAGGAGTTATCTGGTGCTACTAATATGACTCACTAATATACTGCCTCTTTCAGACATTTTAATTTATAAATTTTCATCATTAACTGCTGCTTCTATTAATCTGTTGACTCCTATTGTATGGAAGACTAGTGATTTTGTTGTTAGTAAATATTAAACAATAAGTCTCTAGTCTCCTGACAAAGGTAGTCAATTACAGCCTATGTACTTCTACATCTCTCTCAAGTTTCACCATTAACAATTTCCTATATTTTAGTTTTTTTAAATATTTTCTGTGATGTTTAACTTTGGTCAATTTATTCCTTTATTAAAATAAATTTATAAAGTATTGTTACTAATGTTTACTCATTAGATTAATTTAATATTAAAAATCTAATATCATAACACTAATGACAACAGAGATTTAATCATTTTATTGAGTTGTATAGTTTTATCAAATACCTGATTTAGTTACTAAGAATAGAAATATTATTATACTGTTTAACAGTATACAGTGTTATGTTAAACACCCTGTCCCTGGAAAGTGAAAAGTTTGATAATTAGTGCTTTAGTGTAGTTTTGATAAATCATGTCAACAATAGACATTAGCTAGCTTGATTCTATCCTTCAGAATTATTTATGTTTATATATACCCTTGGGATGCAATTAAATGTTTTAGTAAACAAAAGAAAAACTTTTAGTAATAAAGAAATATTGCTATATCTTATATTATAATTTAATAAGTCTGTTGTGTGAATTTTACTATTTTTAAAAACCTTTTTTTCTAGCTTAGTTCATTGAGGAGAAGGTGAATAGCCTAATTCCCTTCCCCATAATAATATAAGTATTATGTAGATAAATAACCTATATAATATACCTTACATAATATTGAACATCTACCATTGGAAGTGTAAGTTGGGTGTCCTTCCAAAAAAGTTTACGTAATCAATTTTTTTTGTTGTAATTATGAATTCGGTTATTTTGAAATATGATTAATCTAAAATTCTAATTTTATGAAATGTTTAATTTTTTTGTATATTTATTTATCTTCAATTATCTAATAGGGTCTAACTATTAATTAGTGAATTTGAAAAAGCATTACTTAAAAAGTTTATTTTAAAAATATGATGTATTTAATAATTTATTTTGAATGTTAAAAGTATGTATTACTAAAGATAAGCCTAAATTTGATAATAAGTATCAAGGGAAATTTCTATTCAGTTATAAAATGTAGTACTATTTAAAATTAATTATTGAAACTGCCATTTATTTTCTGAAATTTACGAATAAACCAAGTATTTATGCTATGCATATATTTAATCATTATTATTCTGCTTTGTTGTAAGTATTAAAACTTGTTCTATGTTGCTCTGCATCATGTCAATCACATTTATAAATTCACTTTTTAAAAATGTCATTGACAGTTTTTGTTAATATGAAATGTAATGCATAAAATACTTCACAGCACTTGGACCGTTTTCGATGGCTTAAGTAACTTATCTCATACATGGGAATATTTATTTTTTTATTTCATTAAGCGATAAATATCATATTTCAATTCAAATATATTTTCAAATTTTATTGTATGAATTTGAAGTTGTAAAAATTCCTTCTCATTGTCTGTATTTATCACTGAAACTGATTTAATTTGTTATATTGTAGTAAGTTTTATATTATATCTTGTTGAATATGTTGACATAAAATAATTTATATTTATTGTTTATAATTTTAATATTTTCTATGTTTGTTAGTAACAAAGTTTTTTGATAGACAAATAAACTTACTTTTTTATATTTCATTTCATCACTTATTACCATTTTTAAATTAATGTCTAACTTATTAATACTTCAAGGTTGAAGATTTAATGATAGATACATCACAATTATGTATGATTGCCTTAAAATATTATACACATTTCTTTTCATTTTGCTTTTGTTATATTAAAATCCTTGATTAATTTTTTTTTTTTTTTTTTTTTTAACTAATACTTGAATTTTATTTTGTTAAGTTTTTTATAGAAATATTTTCTTAAATCTCGGTTAAGCAGTCTAAAAGTGAACTTTTTCTTTTCTTTTTATTAAACACTGTCAAGCTTATATTAATTATTTTTGTGAATGGTAAATTTTGTATGAGATATATGTTTATATAATATCAATATTTTTTCCTAAAAGTTCTTCGGATCTAATTTGTACATTAAATATTAGTGGTGGTATATTCTAATACTTTAAATTTAAGTATAAATTTAACAATGATATTTTAAACATTTATTTAATACAATATTTCATGTGTCTTACGCTTTGATACACTTGTGTTAAATGGAAATCAAAATATAATAATTAATATATATTTCTGATTATTCATAATTTCAAAGTATAATTTTTAATATTATTATGTATCAAATTATACACAATTTAAAAAAAAATTGTTTGACAGTCATATAATATTTCATTAATATCAGTAAATACTTCCTTCTATGCCTGATTGCCACTGCAGCTTATATACCTGAGCAACTTCTATGTTTCATATGGAAATATACTCTAATTAAGCTGTCTCCATGGTTAAGTACTTACTTCTCTGACCAGGTACTATGTAAACATGAGTTGAATTCCTTAAAATGTTTTTTTTAATTGGGTCCACTTAGCCTTATGTGGATAATCAAGTAGTTAAGAAAAAAAAAATCCAGTTCTAAACACTGAAGTTAAATTTGTAAGGAATTATGTTTAGAATATCCTGTTGTCCTCGGCTGCAAGAAAACAAATGGTTTAATAAGGTTACGTAATCCTGGCAAAAGGAAAAAAAAATGTTTGGAATTATCACTTTGTCATATTCTTAAATTTCAGATTTAAGAATTAGAATTTCAGATTCTTAAACCATGGATTTATTCATTATTATACTGTAAATAATTTGTCTATGACAATTTTGTTACATTCTAAAGTACTCTGTCAAGCTAATAATTGGAAGATCAATGCTTAGTTTATAAAGCATTGAATTTTCTGAAATTCTAAGCAATTTCATATATTATAAAAATCGGAGTCATAACAAAAACTCCTCAATTTTTAATAAATTGTTCATTAGGATTATTCATTACTTTGCCTGAGCGAGGTATCACTGTGATCATTTCCCTCACAATTAAAATTTACTTTAGCTCGTCGTTGAATAATTTTTTTTTTTTTTTTTTTTTTTGTTCCTTCTGTCTAGCTTGAGTTTAAATTCATACTGAGAGAATAATTGTGTAAAATAAGTTGTCAGTTGTGTTTTGGTAGTTGGAGCATGAAGAATGGGGATTCCCTCACATACACAACCCTTATGCAACATTTTTTCCCCTCTGTGCGGCAAATCTCTTTTGAGACACTCTTTATGCTATTTTTATTTTACTATCATCATGAATCGTGGTTGGAATATTTTGGAGAACTAGGAAAATCGAAGCCCAGAAAATAAAGCAACATGTAAGTCTAATTTTATGATTACTAAAAATTAGGTTATTTTCATTTGAGTTTAATAAATTCAAAATGAAAGATTTTTTTCTTGCAATCCATTAATTTCTTGCATGCCATGCCAAATTAAAAATAAATAATTAAATAATACGTATAATCTTGTACTTGAAGTTACTAAGCTCAATATGTGAATTCTATTTTCCATTTTTTTTTTTCTCAAAATTAGTTTCCTCTTAAATATTATGAAATATTTTATCATTTATCGCATGATTGCAATGAAATAAGCTGATGTCGAAGTGCATTCGATGTCCGCCTCAGTTTAACGCACAAAGTATCAATTGATTATACAATCCTACAACACATAAAAAGTGAGATTCTGTGATACCAGCATTTCATAAACATTACTATTTTATAACCTTGTTAATCTAACTTAAAATTGTAGATAAACTTTAAATAAACCTTTAAAAAGTTGATCAGATATTAAAGGTCAATGAATGTACGATTGGACATTCCCTTTTCCAAAATAGTCTACCTGAAATTGGATTTTTCCCAGAGCCACAAGAAGGAAAGAAGGATATTGGAATTTAGAAACTAAATTTTTGTTCAAATTATAAAATTTTATTAAAACTAGATAAAGAACACAATAAAAAATAATAACTGTTGAAAAACAAAATTGTAAAAAACTTGATAAAAAAATAATACAATACAAAATTCACTTAAACTTATGGTTTATAATAAGTAATAAAATGATATGATTTTATATTATATAACATGTAAAATTTGTATTTTTAGATATATAAAAAAAAAAGTGGCGTATTTCGAACAAAAAATTTATATGTAGCCGTGGTGTATCTTGAATCAATTTACTAGTACACCTAATAGCAATCAAGGAGAATACCCAACAGAAATAAACTTAAAAATTAGGTTATATATACGAGTATATATATAATATAACATAAAATATAGTAATAATAAATTAATTTTCCTTTTCATAATTGAGAATAACAGGCTTTGTGTCTTCCAAAATTAGTTGACGTAGGGCATGATGGTATAAAAGGATCAATCCCTAATTAGATAATTATTTTTGCATCATTGCACAAATTCAGTAAATATCTCATGGATCAGAACTAAATTGTCAATTTCTTTTCTCGCATTGTGATCTCTTACATCATTGAGCCTGATTGCACGTAATAAACATTTGAACCTAAATAAAGACATAGTGACTCAGAAACATTCTGGTGCAGAACCATCATCACACCATAATTCTTCCAAATTGAGATGAGCTAATTCTTCCAACTTTTTGACAATCTTTCTCTTCAAATAAGTATTTTGCAATGTTTTTTTTTCATGTGTATAATTCGATTTTAATTTGTCAAAAAATATGTTCGTATAATGTACAACTCGTTCCGAAACGTTATTGTCAAAAAATAATAACCAATAATCAGTTATAGTTTTAGCATTTTTGGCAACAATTTTTATTCCAGGAGGAAGAATAATTGTATTTTTTTTAGCTATGCGAACATTTGGTCTAGGAGGAATCTGTTTAGAAACAGATTTAGAAACATTATCTTCACCAATGAAAAAAAGTTCACCTGAATTTTTCACGATCTGATCACTCTTTGTCGAATTGATCAGAATCTGATGCAGTTTCATGAATTCTTTCATGATCAGATTTTAGTAAAGCAATATCATCATTTGGAACAGGAATCTCGTTTTCTGTAGTGTACAGTGATGTGGGTATTTCAGAAGAGCGTAATAGCCATGCAAAAGCATCTGGAGATTGAATTGAATTGATTAGTAAATTCTGACACAGTCATCAGAAGAGATTTTAACTTCATAATTTAATTTCCCAAGAGTATGGAGAATCGTTAATAGGACAACCTGTTGAACAGGATGATCTTATCGAGGACTGGGAATTTGAAGTTGCCATGGCCAAAGCTAAAAACAACAAGGCATTTCAAAAGAAGTTGATTCCTACTGACTGGGAAAATAATATCATCCTTCAAATCCATAAGAAAGGTTCCACGTTAGAAAATGAAAACTATAGGCCTATATTCCTGTCATCCATAACTCTGAAGTTGTACTCCAAAATACTAGAAATAAGACTAAGGAAAACTGTCGAGCATGAGCTTCAGGAAGAACAAGTAGCTTTCAGACCTGGACGGCAAACTCAGGATAATACTTTCACTGTTCGATTCATAGAATTTAGGACTAAGTTCATAGAAAAAGATAAGAAGATTCATCTCGCCTTCCTAGATCTGTGTGGGGCATTTTATAATGTATCCTGGGTAGAAGGCACTGGAAGACAAAGGAGTTCCTATTAATTTGACTCAGGTGATCCTTAGCTTATATCGAAAAGTATATGAGACTTAATGACTAAAAATCTGACAGATTTGAGATGGAAACGGGAGTAAAACAAAGGAACAGCCTAAGCCCATTACTGTTTGTTATATGCATGGATAGGAAAATATAGAAAGCTAAACTAAGGAGCCCCAAGTTAAAAGTAGAAAATTGGAGAATACATCCCTCTTATTCATTCAAAATCTAGTATTCGTGGATGACATCCTTATTATTACACAAACCAGAGAAGCCTTACAAGCATGGGAGGAAGCTCTGAGATGTAAAGGAATGACTGTCAACCCAAGTAAATCAAAGTATATAGTTGTCTCTAAAAGTGGTTCTAGGGAACAGGAGGCAGTGACTTGCGGAGGCTTGGGTTTGGAACAGGTGGATGTATACCAGTACCTAGCAGTCAAAATTAGTAAACAAGTCTTCATCCCAACGCTGATCTGTGCTGCTGAAAGCTGGCCTAGCATTAATAAATTTGAGACGTATAAAAGCCATCGAGATGAAATTCCAAAGGAAAGCTCTCAATAAGACAAGACTTGACCGTATGAGGAATCAAAGGATAAGAAAAGAGACAAGGCAGGAACCTCTCATAGAAAACGTATATAGGAGGGAAATGATGCAGTTCGGCCATGTACAAAGAATGCCGATAAATAGTCTGCCAAAAAATGTATGGAAAGCAAAAGCAGAAGAAAAACAACCTCGACAGCCAAGAAACAAATGAGAAGACTTGATAGCGGAACTGGCTAGAAGAAGAATCTCTCTGGGGGAAGGCAAGAAGCTTGCTACAGATAGAGAAGTGTTTAAGAAATGGACATAGGCTGCCCCAACATCGTGAGGCATAAGGGAAGGACAAAGAAAGAAGAAATTTAATTTAATTTGGTAAGAACTTCTTTAAGCGTACAAATTTTTTACTTTTTGAAGAAAATAATTATAGGAAACTAAATAGAATAAAACTTACATTTTGAATTTAGCAAAATTCTTGACTATAAAATAATTCCTTTTGTAAAAAAATGAAAATATAAAATAGTTGCATGTATGATTGTATTAGTTCTAAAGTATAACACACTGCATGTGGATGTTAAACATGCTTCTACGTTATGTTCTGCTTCCCTAAGGTGGGTATCTAAGCGTGTTAGATATTTTAACTGCGCATTTAAATAGGGCATAGAAATTCCCTGCCTCAATGTAGCAGCTTGTTATTTGGTACAACCATTTTATTTTTATAATTTTATGAAAAAAAAACATTGCAAAATACTTATTTGAAGAGAAAGATTGTCAAAAAGTTGGAAGAATTAGCTCATCTCAATTTGGAAGAATTATGGTGTGATGATGGTTCTGCACCAGAATGTTTCTGAGTCACTATGTCTTTATTTAGGTTCAAATTTTTATTACGTGCAATCAGGCTCAATGATGTAAGAGATCACAATGCGAGAAAAGAAATTGACAATTTAGTTCTGATCCATGAGATATTTACTGAATTTGTGCAATGATGCAAAAATAATTATCTAATTAGGGATTGATCCTTTTATACCATCATGCCCTACGTCAACTAATAATTATCTAGTTGGAGATTATACAATATTTAATGAGATGCTGGAAAGCTTCAGGTGTCACTGCAAATTCAGAGTGTAAATTCCTAGCAACCCATCCAAATATGGTAAATAGATGTTCAGACTAATGGATTCACAGATATTCTATATTGGAAGCATATAAATATATGCCAGTAAACAGCCAGATGGGTCTTTTCTTGTTGGCAATAGTGCTACTGCCATAAGAAAATGTTTGGTCAAGCCAATTTTAATGACTAGAAGAAGTATAACAGTTGACAATTATTTTACTTTGATTCCACTTGCTAATGAACTAATTACAGAGAGAAAATTATTAGCAGGGATTCTATAGAAAAATCCCTTTATCTTTCTTCAGGAAATCCCAGGAGGATTGATGACATGTTTTCCAATATTGAAGAAACATAAATTTTACAGCTAATAAAAGAATGTACTTTGTCTTAAAATGGACAAGAGCACTGACACCACACATATGGCCCAGTTACTCATATTCATATGTTTCGATTATCATGAAAAAGTATATGAAAAGTTTCTATTTTGCAAACCTCTTTTAACACATGCTAAAGCTGAAAAGCCGAATATTTGAACTGAGGTCAGAGGTACTTATTTTTCTCTTTGAAAAAAAAAATGGCATGAAGGTTTCCTTCAGTGATGGAAAATGGGGGACATCTTTGATAGGGTAAACATTATGTAATTATCATTAAATTTTTAATGAAATTGAGATACGTATACCATTTTGTTCAAAATTTTCCACTGAATCTCGTTAATTAATTTAATGAATAAAAATAAAAACTACATTTATTTTACACAGTTATACATAATTTAATACTGTTTTTTTTTTTTGCCTCTCTCCTGAAAAGTTGACATAATTGAGATAAGTTATGTTGCTTCTACAGTGATGATATATTTTTTTGTTTAATAAATAAACTTATATAAATCAGTTTTTATTGTGTTATGAAGATGAACCTTTAATATTAATATTGTAAAATCAGGTTGTGGTATGTACTGTTATGTGAAAAGTGAGTGTTATACAGTTACATATAGTCTGCTTATAATAACATAAAACCCTCCTTTACAGTTTGAAGAATTCCTTGCATAAGTTCAGTGTATTTATTTAATAATTAAGTAATTCAAAACACAGCTGAGCACATTCTGTGTGAATGTGAAGCCATTGCCGTCTACAGACGGCAGTACTTTAACATGAAGACAGTTCTAAATCAAATCCCAAGAACCTAATGTGCTTCCTACGGAATCTCAAGACTAACAGAGGGCTATCCCACAAAAGATCTGTATGGGTCGCGGTGAGGAAGGGTTTCCCACCCTCAATTCAATAATAATATTAGAAACACCCTTATTTGCCAGAAGGTACCCCTCTAGTACTTGATTTTTCACATCTAAAATTGTAGAATAAAGATGTTAAAATGTGCCTTGTGACTTGCCAAAATGAATTTTCCCCATAATTATCTTTTAATATACAATATATTTGCATTTTACCTCTTTATCTTGGATTCTCTTAATTTAAGTCTCCATTATCTTGAGTAAAAATATTAACTCTATTTTGTTTTAACTCAATCTATGTATAACATGGAGTAATTTCTCATTGTTTAAAATTTGAGTAACCAAGAATTGACTATATGTATATGTATATGTATGTATATATATATATATATATATATATATATATATATATATATATATATATATATATATATATATATATATAAACTAATTCCAAACATCACATTGGTAGAGTTACTATTAATATGTATGTATATATATATATTAATAGTAACTTTACCGATGTGATGTTTGGAATTAGTTTGTATCTTGATAACAGTTTATATCACAAATGAAGCAAGCTATGAATATTTTACTTCAAATAGGCTTTGGTATTTTATATTTTGTGTAATTATTTGTAATTCATTTAGTATTGAATACTAAAACTGGCCAAAACTTCATTTGCTAACCCATGTTCATAGGAAAATTTTTTGTTCAGCATTAAATTTGCTATAAATCCACCAAGGTATAAATTTTGGAGGTTGCTTTAGAAGAAATTCTGTTATTAAAGATTTAAATCACTAAAACTTTTGATCCGAAAATAAATTTTAAACACTTGTTTTATTCATTACAGTTTACTTATTTAAATGTGTAAATGTACGATTTAACCTTTCAAATCGGTCGGTTTATTTACAGGTTATTGCTAAAAATATAAATACTGAATGGTCATAAAATCCTATTCACTCTAGGCTGGTGTTTATATTCCTCATTATCACAGACTATTATGAATAAAGAAACATTCCGTTTTAACTAGAAATAACGTGAAGAAATCTTCAAGTTTCTTTATAATTTCTTAAAAAATAAATATGACATGAACTATTCTGCTATTTCCAACAAATAATTTTGAAATATAGCATACTAATTAAAAAAAACGTTAAGGACTTTTGATAAGTAAAGAGGAAAAGAATAATTAGCTTACCTGGACTTTATCGATACCTTTACAAATCAAAAGTTCTTAACGATTTTTTATTTTGTATGTTATTTGTTGGAAATAGCAGAATAGTTCATGTCATTTGTTTATGATTTTCATAAAAATTTGAAATAAACTGTTTTTTTGGGATAGGAAATCCAAATCTGTTCTCTGTTTTCCAGAAAACTAAGGTTCCCCTCTCCAAAAAATCACTATTTTGAGGGTGTTTTTGATGTTTTAATATTGTTACCAAGCATAATACTTGAATATTTTTATGTATTATTTCGCTTGGCAATAGGGGTATTTTGGTACTAAACTCATTCTTCTAACTTAATTAGAACCAGAGATATAAAATAAAATGTTTTGTGTATGCAAACTTCCCATTTTTTTGCGGGGCCCCTGGGAACATTGGCCCCTAATATTTTACATAGTCCAATATTTTAAGGCCTAGCTTCACCTAAAAAAGTTTCTTCAAAATCTAGGTGACACATATGGGATCCTCTCCTTTTTAGACAATTTGTTACATTATAAAATTCTACTTGTAAAGTTGTTTTTTGGGGGAGAGGAAACAAGTAAAAGCCTGAATCCCAGGAAAGAAAATCCCTGGAGAGGTCAAAGAATATTAAAAAAATGATAGTGCCTTGAATATAATTAAAGATCAAAATGCAGTATGCACTATTTGTCTTAACTTTTATTACCCTTTAGAGTTAAGTGATTTAAACGAAAAATTTAGAGAATTAATTCAGTTTTATGTATATTTTTGTAGTGTTACTATGGCGAGTTTTGTGCTAATTTATTTTAGTCTTCTGTCATATTGTAAATTATTTACATTCTTAAATTACTGCAGACAAATAAATAAAATGCATCCAATATTTCCTTGGTAAGATTCTGATGTTTTATTGCAGAATAATAAATAAAAACATGTTTATTTTTTATTCAAAAGAAACTGGAAGATATTCGACTGTATTGTCTAATTGACCAAGCGGAAGTAAGGTTTTGTTTCAACTCGACAGTTTGGCATTTTACTTGTCTGTCTTTTACGCGATTACGACCAAATGAGTCGTTCGATTTTTTTCAAATTTTGCACAAATATTCCTTTAAGTCAGAAAATACAACCCATGTATCAGGATTTTTATTTATTTTAATCCAATCCTAGATGGGCGGTCGTTTAAATGGCCCAGTATCATCAAAAGTCTATTTGAACACACTTATTCCCAAAAACATTGTTGTGCAATCGAGTAATTACTAAAAAAATTGAAATATTGTTGAGCGAAAGTGTTTCAACTCGACTGTTCAGGATTTTGTACTGCTGCAATAGAGAGATTTTAGATTTTTTTTTGCGAGGTCTACAGTACACAGAACTACCAGTAAAACATATGACAGAAACACACCTATATACAGTAAAAATTGTTTAAAATATTATATAAGAATAATAAAAAACACATAATTAATGACAAAGTTTATTGCTAGTCATAGAGTTACAGAATCATTTATTATTCAAAATAAAATACTTAGCATTTCAGTAGAAATGAAAGTTCTGTCTTCTGTAATTCATGAATGATTATTATAGTAATGAAACCATTATCTTTACAAAACTAAAATCATTAAGTAAAAATAAAACAAATTTAACTTTAATGGAAACAATTAATTATTTTATGTGAGTGAATATGTTTTTAGTCATTAATAAATAATAGTGATTTAATCACAATGAGAAAAGATCATTTTATTACTACCACATAACAAATACCATATTATCAATTGAAGAAGCTATGATAAAGGTATAAAAAGGTTTAAATGAATTATTTTGAAATAATAAATGTTTTTTCAGCAGAATGAAACCAATGATTTTTCTCATTCATAGACCAATTTTTCTGAACTTAAATCTATAGATATGCTCAACATGTATTTTTAATTCTGAAATAAAAATTTATAATGCTAAAGAGGTGCTATGATAACAAAAGAATTTAGTGATACTTTAAATGGATTGTTTTAAAAAACTAATTCATAAAGATAATAAGTAAAGAGTTTCCCAAGATATAACTGGTTTGCAAAATACCATCATATAAAATTATAAAGTAATGTATGTATAAAATATAATATAATGTAATGGCGTTTCTAGGCTACAGTAAAAAGAATATCAACTATTATTGAATATTGTCATAACTATACAAGTAATATGGAAACTCCACAAGAAGTAAGAAAAAATAATATTCACTGTCACAAAATTACTGATGAACAAAAGGAATGATTACAGAAAATACCCAATTTTTTTAGGTGAATGGTAGGCATAATTAAAACCAGAATATATTTTTCCCATAAGTAGGCTGCAATATATAAGAAAAATACATATTTTTAGAAATAGGAAATAAGTAATAATAAGATGAAATAAATCAATTATGTAACTTTGTTTCATAGAATATAATAAAAATAATTTAAATGTTTGATAAAAAAGAAAATTGTAGCAATATCAACTATTACTCATAGTAATAAGAGTGACCCAAAAAAATATTTCAATAGAAACTATAATGAATTTGCTACTGTTGTTGAGATATTATAACATATAATTCAAAAATTAAATACTGCTTGTTACTGTCCTTACATGATTTTGACTAGCAAAGGATTTTTTGAATTGGAATGCTAACTCTCCATCCATCACATAATTTTATGCCGCTTTGTAGTAGACAATGAATGGAATGTACTTTGACAAATTTATTTGTTTTAATAGGTATGATCCTGCCCACAAACAAAGTCTAATTATAAATTAACTTAATTCTATCAATTACAAAAATCGTGAAAGTGAAAAAACTCTATAACGGATGAAACAAATATTGTAGGATCTGTACTATTAACTATGTTTAAAGTTTATTAAATGATTGGGATTGTATACTTTATCATAATGACAATTATTATACTCTTATTAATTTTCCATTACTCTTTTAGCACCAATTATAATTACAATGTACCTATTTTAATTTTAAAATTACTGATAAAAAATATACTTCCTATCTATAAATGAGACTTGGACTACTCAGTTCATTTCTGCCATGATAGCAGTTGCCGTTGTGTTTGTTGGTTACTTACATGATTCCTCATAACCTTAATTTTGGTTTTCTAGGCTAGACTAACTACTGAGTTATCCACAAAGGCAGAAGGAATCCTGTTCAAGCCTGAATCCTTCAGAACAAACTTCTCAGAATACCTGCTAATTAAGCCCTTGTTCCCCACTATGGTTCTTAATGAATGATGATCTTTTAAGTATATAATTGATTAAAATAAAGTTTTGCCTTTAAAGCCTGCCCTTATTTTACTGACAAAATATTTAAAATCAACCACAGTTCCGCTTATTTGTCCCTCATTCCTCTTCAGTTTGTTTTTCAAGGCTATTTTAAGTACCATCCTTTATAACATTGGTTCTCTAAGTTTCTGTGAAACAAGTTTGACATCAACTTTACATCCCCCAACTTTTCGCATTTATTCAAATAACTCATTTAGTAAAAATCCTACACAGTCAAGACTTTTTGTATTTATTGTTACTTAACTAGTTATTAATATAACTAACCAATAATTAGTAAACATTTAAATACCTAGGGTTGGGAAAGGGTCTGCAAAAAAAAATGTGCAAGGGGAAGTCCTCTGACTACATTAATTTAAGGGCCCGTACTCTATACTTTTAATACCACTGACTTCATAACTCATCCTTGTACAGATTATATCATCGAATAATGACATATTTCTTGCATGGTTAATTTTCCAATTAAGTATTACAATTCTTGAAGATGGTTCAAAATTGGAGAGTTAAGATAATACAAGTAAATCGGTTATAACCTATGCTGAAAAACTACAACATCCAGTACTCTCCTATCTTTAATTACTACAGAACTGACATATTTCCTTAGCCTTCAACTAGGGGTCACATATATGATATAAGATAAGGGATAAAAAGGGCTTTGACCTACTACTAAAATACATCTATTGTATTAGGCTCAATCTTAAGATTTTTATGGAGCACGATGGAAGGAGGTATGTAGACAAGGACTGATGGTATTATCCAGTTTCACTAAGCCTGTTATTATTATTAATAATCCAATCCAAAATCCTTTTCTTGTAATCATTAATACATCATCAATTTTAATTTGTAATACATCACAAATTAATTAATCAACAATTTTAATATCGCACATGTAGAATTGGCTAAAAATAGAAAACTGTCTTTTCATATGAAATTCCAAAAAAAAAAAATAAATAAATAAAAATAAAAATCAATTAGCTCCTAACATAGTATTATTGGAGAGGTATGTTGATTGTCATTTTCCAGTCACATCATTCATGTACAGACCATATTTAATATAATAGAGTTGTAAATAAATATAGACACATACTCTTATTTTTATATATATATATATATATATATATATATATATATATATATATATATATATATATATTTATATACATACACACACACACACAAAAAAAAAAAACCTTGAAGGACCATACAACACCCATTACCATTACAACCCTTGAAGGGTCTTGTGTTCAGTACTTGGTAAAGACCCTACTGTTTCTAGGCAAACGGTTGTGCAAGGAGGTGATTTGGACGAGATCCAGGTTTTTTCCCCTAATTAAGGGTACCCACTTTAAAGAGACTGGGTGGTCCCCAGGAGGGTCGATCCATGGTTGATAAAAGAATAAATAATTATCTGCCACAGCCGGTCTCGAACCCGGGACCGGGAGCATGGTAATACAGTGCATTACCATGGTATACCATATATGTGTGTGTGTATTTAAGGGAGCAGAGTAGCTCAGTGGTAAGGCACTGTGTTACCATGCTACACACACACACACACACATATATATATATATATATATATATATATATATATATATATATATTATACATATATATATATATATATATATATATATATATATATATATATATATATATAAACACACACACATATATATAAATATATATATATATATATATATATATATATATATATATATATATATATATATATATATATATACACATACACATATACACACACACATACACATAATATAAATAAAGCAATCCTTCTCAAAAAACTAAAAACAATCTAATCTAAAATAATACAATCCTAGAATATAAATAAAACTGAATCATTCTTTTACATTAAACACAATAAAATAAAAATAAGCTAACTATAATCGGGATACCAAGTGGGCTAGCATGTAAGCAAGAGCTATGAAGTTAAGCATAGTGGCCAGTACTTGGATGGGTGACAAAGCTCCAATGAGGATAATGTTATGAATTCTCAAGAAATTAAGTCCTTATTGGCCTGCCAACCATAATCCATGAATATAGACCAATTTATTAGCTTTTGTACAAAGGCAAGTTGGAAGGAAAATGACGAATTAGCCTTAAAGGGACTCTTTATTAAGATATTGGTAGCATTCCACTACACTATAGCTGTAGAAATTAACATTTTGAAAAGTTAATTTACACTGTCAACATGGCATTCTATTGTTGATATGTAGAGGAGTGTTCAGATCAATACTAAGTTCAAGGATTGCTATGGAAGTGTAGGCTGTTAGAAATCCTGAAAGATTATCTGGGAGTTCAACATTTTAGTATTAAAGAGAAAGTGAATATAAACTGTATTATAATCGTTGGGGTATAATGACACAATTCCAAGCATTAAAAACAGTGATAAATATAGAAATGTAGTAATTATCATTCACTTCAAACTAGCAAACTTGTTCTTTAACATTGTACAAACTAAAGTTCTGATTTGAGTTGAGCTAAGTTGCAATAATTATTACACCCATTTAAAAGCAGGCATAAGAACACACTCAGTCGTATATTTAAGTGATATAGTATGTTTTAATGCATTATTAAAAATTCAAATTCAAGAAAATTGATTCTGAGTGGAAAATAATATGTAATAACTGTGCATATATAATATTAGAAAAGTCATTGTAGAACATAAAAACGTTACTTACAAAAATACAAAAAATATTGCTAGTGAATAAGGACAACTTTCCTTTCTTGAAAATACACATCTACGTATAAAATCACTTTTAATACTTACTTTTAAAAAAGAAATGATCTCTTCAACAAAATGAAATTAGTTAACTTTATCTAGTTGGTATATTATTAAAGCCTATAAAGGTCACTTACCTATAAACAGATTATATTAAATAAATAAATAAAAAATCTAAACCTATAAATAAATATATTTAAAATTGGATGCTAGATTCGCTATTCACTTATTACTACATTTTTTATTTTTTATTTTAACTAACAAAAGGCTTGTCCAAAAATGGTATTGGTTTCATAATGGTATAATTACAAAATCCTAAAAACTTAACCACATTAACTTTTTAGTTTCTTCAATGGTGATGAAGGAGTAAGAATAATGTAGACTGAATACATTTTCTGAAAAATAAATATTAACATTAGAAACCAAATAGATCAAATATCAAATGGAATACTTGGAAATGTTTTTTTTACCAAAAATTTGAAAAATAACTTACAGAAAATTTACATCAAAATCTGTTGTATTTGTAGTGATAAAATAATAAATTTGAAATATACTACCACTTATGAAATATATGAAAAATCTGAGAGAAAATTCTGAAATGTTCAGATTATTGTTTTATTGTTTCTGTTATAAAAAGCTTTTTTTTTAAAATACATACAGATAATATTGAAGTTCTAAGTTACGTGATTTTAAATCTTAAATGCAAGTTTAATAATACCTAGTTTCTTCAACTTGCTTAGACAACAATACCTTAAGGTTATGACTTTGAATTCATATTCCTAGTCCTCGAGGGTTTAGAAGGGAGTGTGTTATCTGGGAAATGGCACCATTTTGCCTTAGAAGACTATTAAGGCTATTACTAAAGCATAATTTTTATGACTTGATTGCCAACCAGTTATTTTATAAGAGGTAGTATTGTTAATATAATGACACATATATAAATGTAAATATACATACAGACAGAAAATCTTACCTTTATAACACAAAAGACTAGACACAGATATAATGATATAATCACTGTGAGAAATAGATCAAATATAGCTGGTTTAACACTGTAAAAAAAAAAAAAAAAAAAAATGTATACAGGATTGATTAATTTAATATAATATCAATAACTTAATAAAATACTGCATAACTTATATAAATTACTTACTTATATATATTAACAACAGCTGATGTTGTATCATAAAACATAAATTCTGGATCCCTTTTATCAGTTGTTTGTAAAGAAAGTTTTACATCTTCTAGGTATCTATAAAAAAAAAAAAAATAAAAATAAATATATATATATATATATATATATATATATATATATATATATATATATATATATATATATATATATATATATATATATATATATATTAGGGGTACAAATAAGTTTTCATCGTTTTTAATAAAAAATTATGAAGTTATTGTAAAAAAACGGTACATTACATTTTATTTAAAATATTGTCCACCGCTAGCAACTACTTTTTCTTTCCCATCTGTCTGGAAGCATTCGGATACCACGTCGAAAAAACTTTTCATTTTTTGAGGCTATCCATGGATCGATCCAATTTTTCGATTCTTCATACGATGTGAAGTGCTGCTCAGACAGACCATGTGCCATCGACCGTAACAAGCGGTAATCACTAGGTGCAAGGCCTGGGAAAGACGGCGGGTGGGGTAGGACTTCCCATTTCAATCACCAGTGATTATACGGTGCGAAAAACCTTTTATTTTAAGCCTGGCAAGCAGGGTTTCAGATGTGCACAATCGGCGTTTAATGTCTCTTAGCTTCATTTTGTATTATTCCCAACAATTTTAAACGATGTGAAATTGCTTGTAGACTCACTCCTAATGTAAGTGCAAGTTCTTCTTGCGTTTGGCATGAATCTTCCGCCAATAATGCTTCCGATTCTGTGTCCTCATACACTTTTGGCCGGCCACTACGTTCTTTATCCTCCACGTCAAACTCGCCGTTTTTAAACTTTTGAAACCACTCACGACAACTTCTCTCACTTAAAGCAAGTTCTTCTTGCGTTTGGCATGAATCTTCCGCCAATAATGCTTCCGATTCTGTGTCCTCATACACTTTTGGCCGGCCACTACGTTCTTTATCCTCCACGTCAAACTCGCCGTTTTTAAACTTTTGAAACCACTCACGACAACTTCTCTCACTTAAAGCAGCATCACTGTATGCTTCTACAAGCAATCAATGGGCCTCAGCTGCAGATTTCTTTAAGTAAAATAAATAAATCAAAACCGCAAATGACTTATTCGAAAAATATTCCTATTTATTAGATAGACCTTAAACACCATTGTATGCCAATGAAAATTGGTACTGATTATCTCATTGATCAAAAATTGCTTTCTCCAAATCTAGCTTTATTTTGCGAGGTCCATTAATACTAATTTTAGATTAAAGGACAAAAAATAATGCGATTTGTCAAAAAAAAAAAAATAAATAAATAATAATAAATGGATTCAGCAACAAAAATCTTTTTTGACAGACAGATTGCTATTGCCTTTTTGCTGATAAGAAAAATTATTGATGCAAAATTTAAAAATTAATTCCTTTTATGTTTTTATTCAAAATTACAGATAATATTGAAAGTAAATAAGGAAAAAAAAATTATACAAAGCACCTTATTTTTCATTAATTTTCTAATCCCTTTGACCTGCATTGTAGTTTATCATCAGGGCTACAGACATATGAGGTTAATTAAAATAATAATATTCTAATTATTTAAAATTAAACAGGTAATTGTTATAAAAAGAAGAAAATTAAATAAATATATCAACTTAAATTAACTATTAGATAAATTAAATATGTAAGTATATAAATATATTCACATACACTGGGCTATCGTTTGTGAATTATAAGTTTACTAGAATTTAACTTAAAAACAAGATTCATCAAAAAGTACTTGCGTAGTAAATATAAGATTTAACAAGAAATATGATATTACCTATTGAACACATCTTGAAGAGATTTGATTAAAGGGTTGTTTTTCTCAAATAATAACGATGAAGAACGAGAATGACTAGCAAGAAATTCCAACCACGTTTTCACCATTTCTTCTTCAGTTCCCTGAAAATACATTAATATATATAATATTGACTTTACCAGAAAGGATTATTTTACTTTTTGTTTTATAGTTTCATGATATGAGTGTAAAAACCTAATTATTGACTTCCTAGTAAAACTCTTAACTTGGCAGAACATTTTGGGGATTTTAAAAAAAAAAAATATTCCTTACATTTTTTTTTTTTTTTTATTAAAGGGAGGTTAGCACCCTGGATCTTGCTCATATGGTTCTGGGTGGCCCAGAATAGTTTTTTTTATTTATTTCAAAACTCTTTATTATTATTATTATTTTTTAAATTGGTAGAATCTTTGTATAAATGTATCAATAAATCTATTGAAGGGCAGATTTATCTAAAAATTTTCTTTGGATACATAAATGATTGAACACGCACAATTTTATGTTCGAAAATTTCATATTTTTGACACTCGTAAAAGCTGTTGACTTGAAACTTTTAATATTTATCAATAAGAGTTTGAGAAAGAAACAGATAGGAGGTTTTTATGTATTTGAAATTACAATTCACACTTTATGTTCCGTTTTCTCAGAAATTGAAATAGTTAAAGATTTAAAATTTTCACACCTAACTTTTAATGATATTTTAAAGAAAAATAGACACAAGGATAATAAATTAACAGAATAGAGACCAATTCCCAATGAAAAAATATAGTTGTAAATTTCAAAATTTAAACATTGTTTTCTTGAGTTGTAATTTAAAATACACAAAAACCACCCATCTGTTTCTTTCTCAAACTCTTATTGATAAACATAAAAAGTTTCAAGACAATAGCTTTTATTAAAAAGGAACATTAAGTGTCAAAAATATGAAATTTTTGGACATGAGATTGTGCATATTCAATCATTTATATATCCAAAGAAAATTTATTGATAAATCTGCCCTTCAGTAGATTTATTGATTGATACATTTATACAAAGATTCTACCAATTTAAAAAAAATAATAATGAAGTTTTGAAATAAAAAATATTTAAATATACATTTTTGATGTTAAAGCTTTCTATCTTTTTTATTTTTCTAAAAAAAAAACCCAGCATTTTCTAATTTATTAATTAGTTCAAAAGTTCCATCTTGCACTTCAGAAGAGCACAAACAAATTGTCTGTAATGAGTTCAAAACATTTGTTGTTCTACTGATTCTGCTTCATTATCTTCCTCTTCTTCATTTCATGTTTTTAGACTCGGCAAAATCTTTTTGATATAAATTAGATTTGTCAAAATGTTTAATTAAATCAATTTTTTCTTTAATATAATAATAATTTTGCGATATGCTTTCTTGAACGTGAAAGCAAAGCAACTGGGGCAAAAATCGGATCCTTCTCCATAAAACTAACAACCTTTTCAATTCCTGGAAACATCTCATTAAAAAAATAAAATAAACATTCCTAATAATTACGTTCGTGGAATAAATTACTGTTATTTCTTACCACTGCACTGTTTCCTTCCGATTCTCTATTAAAAATTTCAAGCCAATCCGCCTCATATTTACATAAAAAACAATGTAAATTTCAATTTTTCTAGCATAATTCCTGATTTTTTCCAAGCATGAAAAATTCAAGCAGAATTCGATCTTCAAGAAATTCAAGGCTGTTGGACACCCTGTATGTATGTATATATATAAATACACACACACACACACATATAAAACTATGCCAAAACTTTTGTCAGTAATTATACACAAAAATTACACATTGCTTACTAAACAACTGCACATTTAAAAGTAAATAAACATATAATTTGTGTAGAGGAAATAATGCTAGAAAACAAATATTTTTAAAAACTATGCAATTAAAAAGCCTATGGAAAGATGATCCAGAGACGCACCAGACAATTCTCCGAATCATACAGGGAGTGCAGATACATGCTTGTTCTTTCAGCGAGTAAATGAAGGAAGAGCAACCTTTAAACCGAGAATAAAATCGTGTAAAGGAGAAGATAGTATGCTCTTAACTGAAAAGAATGCTATCCTACATCGATGGAAGCGGTACTTCGGGGAACTCCTTAACAAAGAATATAGTAATGGACAAAACGTGGAAGAAGAGAATGAGTGTGGAATGAATGATAAAATGGATGCAGAGCCACCTGATGATCAAGAGGTAGAGGAGGCAATAAATAAACTAAAAAATCACAAAGTCCCGGGATATGACCGAATTCAAGCAGAACTGAAGCACAGTAGTGTAGGTCTAATAAAAGTTCTCCATGAAATAATAATATCCATATGGGAGGAAGAAGACCTACCAGATGGAAACGAGGAGTGATATTCCCCATCCACAAAAAAGGAGACCACGCTTATTGCAATAATTATAGGGTATCACACAATTGCCGTGCACCTACAAGGTCTTATCCAATATCATCTTTTGTAGACTTGTCCACATGCAGAAAGAATTCTAGGAAAATACCAAGTTGGCTTCAGGAAGGGGCGACCCACCACTGACCAGAGCTTCTCTATTAGGACGATTCTTGAGAAGGCACGTGAATATAAAATCACAACGCACCATTTATTTATTGACTTCATGTCGGCCTATGATAGTGTTGACCAACGAGAGTTGTATCAGGCTTTGTATGATCTCTGACGAAGGAGACAAAATACATAGTGCAGATTGGATTGGACATGTCTGAAGAATTTGATTCCAGTACAG
The DNA here is from genome assembly GCA_948150685.1 of Rhaphigaster nebulosa. NCBI lineage: Eukaryota > Metazoa > Arthropoda > Insecta > Hemiptera > Pentatomidae > Rhaphigaster > Rhaphigaster nebulosa. The sequence continues at coordinate 29,742,066 of OX411307.1, read as the reverse complement.
GAGTTAGGCAAGGAGATGCGCTAGCCTGCCTACTTTTTTATCTTGCTGAAGAAAGAGCAGTGAGGGAATCTGGAATACAAACGACGTGCACAATTTTCAACAGAACCTCCAGATATTCGTATACGTCGATAATTTTGATATTGTTGTCAGATCTCAGACTGCAATGAAGGAAGCATTTCTTTAACTAGAAAAGGCAGCTAAAAGATTTGGACTTGTCAACGAAACAAAAACTAAATATATGCAGGCTGGACCAGAGCGTTTCCGGGAATAGCATATTGAGATTGGGACATACAAGTTTGAGAGGGTGCAGCACTTTGTCTACTTAGGGTCAGAGATGAATTCGGATGGTGATGTATCTCAAGATATTAAACATTGGATCACAGCAGCAAACAGATGCTATTTTGGCCTCGCCAAGCAATTTAAAAGTAGGTTTATTACCAATGAGACCAAATTGAGGCTTTATTATCGCCCGGTCCTTGCGTATGGATCTGAACCTTGGGCGTCGAATAAGGCTGCTGATTTTTGAAAGGACCATACTGAGAAGAATTTTTGGTCAAATAAGGAATGGTAGTGCCTGGAGAAGAAGAAAAAATCTTGAGATATGCGCACTTTTCGAGAACACAGACGTTATTAAATGGATCAGTGTGAGGAGGCTCAGTGTTCTCAGGGCGGGACATCTCGCTAGGATGGATGAGAACGAAATTCCCAAAAAATTAACCATGGAAACCCTCTATCAAGCTAGAAAGGACGATACTGAGAAAAATTTTTGGTCAAATAAGGAATGGTAGTGCCTGGAGAAGAAAAAATCTTGAGATATGCGCACTTTTCAAGAACACAGACTATTAAATGGATCAGTGTGAGGAGGCTCAGTGTGCTCAGGGCGGGACATCTCGCTAGGATGGATGAGAACGAAATTCCCAAAAAATTAACCATGGAAGCCCTCTATCAAGCTAGAAAAGTGGGACGGCCCAAAAGGAGATGGCTGGATTGCGTCCGTGCAGATGCCAGTAATATTCTTGGAATATTGGACTGGATGGCTGCTGCGCAGAATACGGGTGAATGGCGGAAACTTTTGGAGACAGCACTGATTCAGCAATGAATTGTAGCCCCTTATATGTATGTATGCAATTAAAAATAAAAGCAGAAAATACATTAATAATTTACTACAAGACTAATATTACTAGAAATAATATTTTACAATGAGACTGATTAAAAAATAAAATAATTACCATATGAACTGAAAAATGTGATGAACCACTTATGTTATATATCTGCCTGGCTAAAGAAGAAGCTACAATTTCAATATTTCTTGTTAAAGATGATATATCAATTCTATCATAAGTATCGAATACTGTACCTCTAACAGGATTTTTATGACTCTAGAAAAAAACATATATCCATGAAAATTTAAACAAACAATCTATATAAATTATAAATTAAAAAAAAAAAGTATAATAAGGAAATAAATACAGAGAAAAATTACCACATTTACTGAAAACCTTAAAAGAAGAGAAGAAAACATAATCATTTATGGTATTAGGCTTTTTTCCCTAATAGTTAAATAGTTCTAGTTAAATAAAATCTCTGTTTAAGTAAAATTAATAATATGTTTAGACAGTGCAGGACATGCAGACATACTAAATAATTAAGAAAATATATAAACCAGAAAGAATTAGAAACTATATTTTAGCTGAAGTGATGAAACTAATTTTTTTTTTTTTTTAATAAATTAAAAAGGAAGGAAAATATTCATTTCTCCAAATATTACTCACGTAAAAATCTTAAAAAATTTAATTTTCTTTTTGATCTGAGTTTACAAAATAAATAAATAAAACACTGTAATTAATTGACATAGAAGGAATTTAAGGCAATATTATATAGTAAGTAGCATAAACAAGAAAGATAGATTTATCTCTTAAAATCAGCATATCTATTGTTAACCAATCTCACTTTAATTGAAGAAATAGTAGCAGCAGGCAAGCGACGGATGCTGTATCGCTCATGTTCCCAAGCAAGCATTTCATCGGCTAAGTTAATTTTTTTATGAACAATTTCAACAGGTATTTCACTAGTGATGGAAATTCCCTGAAAATGTTTTAGAATATAAAGGTTTTGAAATTAAGGTTCATAAATGAATAACAACACAACGATAAATTATAATTCATCAAAATAATTCCTGATATCTTACTTGGAAGAATTTCGCTAGGGATGATCCCTCTTTAGGAGGTTTGGATACATGAAGAAATAAACCTTTATTTGAACTAACTGTATCCAAACAAAGAACATAAATAGCTTCCTAGAAAGTAGAAATAGAAATGAAAGAAAGGCAAGAGAAAATAGAAACTTGTAAAAAATTGAACCATGAATTGAGTGAAAATTGTACCATTAAAAACTAGGGTATACAGTCAGTGCATTATAAACTTTAAATTAGAAATTTATAGTTCACTCGTCTATTAAGCTTAATCCTCAAAATATTTTTTCTATCATTTGAAGCCATCTTTGAGCTAACAATTCAATGCCTCTCTCAAATTTGAAGATCAACAAAACTCTAATTAAGACTTATGTCATCCCTTTTAAGTTTTTTAAACCAAACCTTAGTCCATGTAGAATTCATGTCTTCTCCTTCCACTTTATTTTTAAGTGCTTGTGCCATTCTAACCTTTGTAGTAATAAGTACACAAATTTAAGCTTTTAATCCTTTCGCTGCTACGAGCTCATATGCTAGTCCAGTGGTTGCAGTGCCCCGTGTGCTGAGCTCATATATAAGTCCGGCTTGTTTAGCGTCTGACTGCTACTAGCTTCTATATTAGTTCTTCGACTATCGCCAACTGTACACTATTTAAACAAGTAACAATGTCCTTCAAAGCTGAGAGAGGGCATAGGAATTCATTTTTGTCAATTTCATCTTCCTTCTACTCAGCCAACCTTTATACCTGCTCCGTCCCTTTTTTTTTTTTTTTACGCCCAAGTACGGTTTCTCTGAAACTTACCCTGCATATCTCTTTATTATATTTTTTTCTAGTGTTCTAGTGTTTTTCTAGTGTAGTTATGATTTTCTAGTGAATAGTAAAGTACATAAATATGTCGAAAAAAATTTATTGTGAACACTATAAGGTGGCAAATAAAAATATATTGCCAGGAGTAAGATACGGCACTTTGTCTAGCGCCATGTTTTGAGATATATCATACACTTAGAAATTTTCAATTATTAAAAATAATAGAATTTAAAAAATCAAAAACATTAAAAAAAATAAAACCATTTAAATTAAAAACAAAAATATATTAACTCCGCCAGCGCTGGTCCACAGGCGCTAGACTATCCCACACCACTGTATCTTCCCGAAGCGCAAGTGTTACGCAGCCAAAGAGTTAAATATGCCATTTGGTAAATTTTACAAAAAGACGTAAACCTTTTGTTCAATTGATATCGGCATAAACTGAATTTAAAGAAATTATCTAATCCATATGGAATGAGAAATATTTAGTAAACCCAGTTATCCTCTTTACAAAGTAATTTTAAGGAATAAAAGGGAAAAAATACACAGACTTTCTTTCCACCATAGTATAAGTTAATTTTGAGAAATAAGGATGAGTGATATCTCTATAGCCACTAGGAATATAATGTGGACACTGACAACTTGTTAGTAATAAAATAAAAAAAGGTCTTGTAGGCTAAACGATAGTGAGCTAATTCATCAAGTATAGTAAACTAAATATAATAAAATAAGTAGGTTCTAAAAAGATTTCACAAAATTTTAAACTAAAAAAACAATTTACCTGAAGTAAAGAACCCTCTAAGGTATCCAAGTGATCTTCAAGCCACTTTTTACTACCTTGATAATTCAATTTTCCACCTCCAGATACGAAAAACAGTATATTAACAGGTGCATGTGCACGAGAATTGGAATAAAGATGTGAAAATATTCTGATTAATTCCAAAATCATTATAACACCAGAACCATTGCTATCAGCTCCAAATGATAATTCCTAGATCAAACAGACTCACATGAGCTTCAACAAAGAAAACTTAAATAACAAAAATTTACCAAAACTAAATCATAAAAACATACAGGTGCAACACCGAAGCTATCTAGGTGAGCAACAATGGCAATTGTAGGCAGTTTATCTTCTATGCCATATCCTGATAATTTTCCCTATTACAAAAAAAAATAAAAATTAAAAATAAGTATGCACATGTCCATAAGTTATAATACTCATACTAAGAAAGTAATTAAAAGGCTTCAACACATGAAAAAGGGTGAAGTTATTTGCTAGGAATGGCAAGAAAAGGATTGAGAGAACAGAAAAGTACAAATCAGTTAAAGAATAAAAGAAAATTATATCATTTTACTGAAAGAATATTGGATTGCTAAACGTGACAATAATGTGAACTATGTAGGATACAATTGGAAGATTCCAAAATATCTCGGAGTGATGTTCTGTCTCTAGCAGCTTAATTTTTTTGGCTGTTGATGTGAGATGTGCTGTATTTGGTCTGCATATCTGTGATTTTGTTATTCCTGTCCTGATGATGCCTGAATTTGCGAAACGCTGATATATTATCTGTTCACCGAAATTTTAGAGACTTAAGGTTTTGAGTTTGGAATTTTCTAATTGAATGCTAGTATTAATCTATGTCTCTTTTTGAGTTTTTACTCTTTTGAATCAATAAACTATCTAATTTAGTCAGCAGCCTTAGGACCTAGTTATAAAGTTCAGACTGATGAGACCTTGCCTTCCTCCTTATTTTTTAAATACTTTTCTTCTAACCATTATTATCACTGTACTATCTCAAGAACAAGAACTAGTAGAGGTCAACAACTTAAGGGAGAACCTTAACTGGGGTGGAGCTTATAAGCTGAGAGGTTATATTCAAGGAGGAGAAAGCCTTCTCCCACTACATCATCTTGCCATTTCATAACTTCAATCTTGCCAAATATCCACCATCTTCATTTTTTGTTGTTAACATTTTGATTTGATTTATTGTAAAAGCAGATAAAACTTGAAAAATATCAGACAAAATCACAGTATTAACAATAAATAAAACTGTCACAAGACTGAGGTGGGACATTATTTTTAGACATCAATCACAGTAACTAAAATGACAGAAATCTATTACTACTATTGAATTCAAAATATTACACCTCAACAGGCTTGACAGCACAGAGGCTACACATAGGGATTAATGCTTTTTCTCTTCAAATTAGCGCATCCCCACTAAAAGGTTCTCCCATAAGTTGTTTGCCTATTACTGTAATGAAACATAATTTTTGTCACAAGTCCCCTAAGAATAATAGCATTGCTAAGATTATATTTATAAAAGGGTGCCTGCCAATTACCTTTTAAATAATAATTTTTATTAAGATAAATAGGTATTGCATACATTGATATGATATTTTAGATTACTAAACAAGTGAAGAAATAAGTGGTGTTTGAAGAAAAATGAAAAGGAGGATTCACGAAACATAATTGGATAAAGAATTTCAGAAAGGAGGAGAATCAAGAATGAAAGATTTACTAAAGGAGGGAGTTATAGATATATAGAAGGGTATAAACCATGGGTGGGGAACGAAGGCCACACGCAAATTTTTGTGTGGCTTCCATATGTTTTGTATGGTCTTGTAAAGCAAGCTATGGCATTAATTAATCAATATAATTAAATATTAATTAATACCAGAATTAGCTTTTAATAAGGCCGCACAAAAATTCATGTGCGGCTGCCTTTCCCCACCTATGGTATATACAAACCAATTCAAAGAGTAAATAGAAACGTGTACTGCATGTTCTCTAGATTTGTTATGGAGCAATGCACAAAGTGCACGCACTCAGAGTGCTATGATCCATCTCCTGTTGGTTTTTATAATAAAAACTTTGGAGTTTTCTGTTCAGATTTGGACGGTTTGTTGTTTTTCATGCTAGATGTGAATATTGTTTTTCAAGATAATTGAAAAGTTAAACTAAAAGACTACATTTATAAATTAAAAGACTAAATTTCAATTGATATCGCAATATTATTATATTTTTAAGAAGTAGATCAGGGGGTGTGGTCAATAAAGAAAAACACACTAAGAGGAAATTATTTTTTATTGTGTGACATTTCGGCCTCTGATGTAAGCCTTCATCAGGAATAAATAAAAGAAAAACAAGTTAAGCAATACAATATGACATTTTTGAAATATATAACATGAAAATATATAAATAATATAGGAGTAAATTTGGTTGACCGTTGATATAAATTAAGGAAAGAGTTGGTCGGAGGGTGAGGTCAAAGACACTAATAAGTATGACTATTTTATTTTGTGCGAACGTTTCGGCCTAAGTTTTATGCCCTCATCAGGACTAAAAAGAAAAAAAACAAAATAACAACATCGAAAATGACAGAGGCAGTACCAGTAACAGTAAAAAATAATAAAAACAGAAATGACAAGCAAGATAAAATATATGAAGTAAAAAAAGAAAAAGATGTCAATATAATTGTAAAAAATGAAAAAGTAAAGTAAAGTGAAAACAGTGAAGCAAAGGTTATGAATTAAGAGTATATAATAAGATTATGTATTTCGTACCTGAAGTACATTTACAGGATATAATAAAATATATGAACACTATTAATTGAAATGACTACTAGTATGAAGATTTGGAAGTATGTAAAGCATATTGAGATAATTATGATATTGTAAGCTTTATATTTATTTTATTGTAACTATACCAGAGGTTAGTCGAAATTAACAATTCCAATGAACATGCAGCACACACTCGGCAAACGTTGAGCGGAGCGAAAGTGGGTATGCACCTTTATATTATTATATTGATACACCTCACCTTCCAGATCCTACCACATGCGAAGCAATTGGGTCTTGCAGTCGATGTTGATGGTTGGCCCCGGATCAACCCATGAATTTCTTTTGCATTGGATTCTCAAAATAAATACACTATTATATCAGTTACAATTTTATGGAAAAATTTTTTTTTCCATAACATTGAAGTAACATTCACAAATGATGCTTCGGTTTTCCCTTTCACTTTCATTAAGTTAATATGGCACTCATTTTCCTTCTTTAAAGATTTTCATATTGCAAGTAAACAATCAGAAATTGTTTGCTGAGCAACCTTTAATCTTTTTCGAAGTTGTTTTTGAGACATACACGCACCTTCATCCAATAATGCAGTTGTTAGTTTTCAAATTTTTTCGGTTGATCTGAACATTATTTGTCCTTCACTTGAACATCACCACTTTTGAAGCGTTCAAGCCAGCTTTTACAAGATAAAGCATGTTAATTATAAGCTAATCGAAGAATATGATAACTTTCAGCAGCACTTTTTTCAAAATGAAATAATGCATTAAAACTTCCCCCTATTGTTATTTTTTTTACTCGAAATTTGAAATTCACAATCCAAAAATATCTGTAATTTGAACACCTTACAAAAATTAGACAGATGAAGTTTTAAAGCGTGCTGCCAATGAAACAAAACGATGTACCCGTTGATTCGTATAAATATGAAAAAATCTGTATAATTGGCTGGTATACCTGGTATATTGTAAGATTATAATTTTTTTATTGATTAGTTTTGCTATATTATATTATATTCTTTTTTTTTAAAGTTAGGCTCCTTATATGGCTGGTATATATGGTAAGATAAAAAGGTTAGATATGAAAAAATGAACAATTATAAACACGAAAAAAAATTTATTGCACATAAATTGTGTTAATTATTATCATTAAAAATGTCATTTCTCCTCGCAATCGTTGTTAGTGGCATTCATTTCTTCGATATTTTCTGAATGAACTCTCAATTTCAGGATGATTTACAATAACATCTTGTAGAGCTTCATGCATCTACATGTACCATGCCAATTTGATTTTCTGTTGTGCAGAAACATTACTCATTTACATTGAGCACAGGAATGAAGTTGAATTAAACATCATCCATAGTGACCTGGGTTTTTTCTTGTGTGTTTTCAGAAGCAAAACAAGACTTTTTCAGCTATATTATAAAAATTGGAACCCCGACTATAGGTCCACCTTATCAGAATTTGGTCTCGAGATGATTATCACAGATTATTAAGAGCAGTGGTTCTTAAATATTTTTATCTGGCAGCACACTGAAATTATTAAAAAAATTTACGGCACCCCTAATATATATTTTTTTGGAAAGAGGGTTTTTTTTTTACAGTCAGTAAAGATATGAAAGATGAAAATTATAAAATAGAAATAATAAGATACCTAAATAAGATACTTAGAAATGTAATAAAAAACCAATATTATTTTTTATATAATTGTTTTAATTATTTATTTAATGCTTCATTTTCACTTCATTATTTAAAAATTTCATAGCACCCTGTGACGTACTTGTGGCATCCTTTTGAGAACCACTGATTTAGAGCAACAGAAAAGGAATGTGAAGAATTTCAGATAGAAAATGACAGGACGTTTATTTTCTGGACTATTTCTGCACTGTTTCAAGTGCTAATTTAGGATTGTTTTCAACATGATTTAAAAGTGGAGCAAAATATTTATACACCCATGTACCACTTTGTTACAATTCAGAAAAAAATATAAAATAAGGCTAAACATTTTAACATGTATTAACATCTGCCATTCCACATTCTGTAGGTAGGAAGCCCCAATAATGTTCACTTATGAAGACAGATGGCTATATGATACATAATGATTTATATTAACAAAAAAGAGAATCTTCCAATGAAAAGCAGGTGAATAGCTTTTCCGCCTGATCAACTAGACTCTCTCTATAGGAGTCAACTAGGCTTTTGAAAGGCTAAAAAAATGATACATTGGTTGGAAACCAAATAAAAAAAATATCAAATTTTACCTGAATAGAAACTATATTTGCATCATTTCTAACAGCTGGTTTCCCAGCATTGACAACAATTTGGTATCCATTTGCAGAGAAGGATTGAAGAATGGCTGAAAAAAAAAAAATCATGAATAGGCTAGCAAAATATGACTTCCAATTATTCTTTATTTTCTTCTTTTACAATGTGTTGATATTGTTGGGCTGTGTCACCATTTCCAAAACAATCTAAAAATTTGACAATTAACCATATCTAACATAACATAATAATATTTGTAACTCATTAAGTTTTACCAAAAGAGAAAATGAATTAAATTACACTAGATAAGTTCAAAATATCACAATCCAGAAATGTATTCTATTTGACAAGGACTATATGACCAAGTTTTGGGCGATAGTTTTATTAATGTAATGTGTAAGGTAATTAATTTTATCTACTAGTAAAACTTAATGAGTTACAAATGTTGTTTGTATAATTAATTATCTGATTTTTAGAGTATGTTTTGATAATAGGGAGACAACTTCAAAATGTCAACGAATTATAAAAGAAGAAAATAGAGAATTAGAAGGTTATCTTTTTACACCTATTCAAGATTAATATAAACTTCATACGAAATTTGAAAAAAATATTATATAAAAAAAAAATCAATGTAGTATTGAAAATAATAATAAATTTATTAGCATAAAATAGAAGAAAGTCATAGCTGAATGAACATGTAAAAAGGAATGAAACATTAGATAAAATATCCAAGTAATTTCAGGGTCTAGTAATGTATATAAAACTGCAAAATGAGTTACGGCCTACAATACGCATCTTATGCTCTAACCATCCAGTTACAGTATGCTACTCATTGCCCTAATAGGTGACAGGCACTAAAAATGCCCCCACCACTCTTTCAACCCATCTCAACTAACTTAAATTTACCTTTTCATTGATTTAACATGCCCACTGAAAGCATTCATTAACTTAATCTAGCATATAACTCCCAGTTAGTTTTTCATCTCCAGGGAGGAACAAAGAACCCATAGAAGCTTCATAATATTTGTCTACCTAAAATCATCAAAACAAGTACAACTTGCATACATATTTTTAGAACCACATAATAATAGATAAACCATCCAATTTTAACTTACTATTTGCAAAAAAATAAAAATAATTTGGCCAATCAGTATACAAACTAAAGCTATATCCTTATTAAATAAAAGTTTCATAATTATTGGTTACATTTCAAAGTTGACAATTAATTGGATATTTGGAGGTAAATACGAAGAAGAGGCACACGTTTATCACAACAAATGTGCTTCATCTCCATCCAGTTTTGGGTAAAAGATTACACTTTTTTAAAAAGTACTTATGCGGCAAAGAGTAATTTATATTTTGTTTGTGTTCATAATTAGTGATTTTGAATCTTAAATCTGTAGATGTAAATGTTCATATCGATTGTATTTATCAAACATATGACATCAAATTAAATATTGTGTACCTAATTAATAATTGTTAAAATCTAGCCATATTGTTTAAACTAATTTCCTTGCTAGATTATTAGAAAGAAAATAAAGAAGTATTATGCATAAAGATTTTATTTATATTACTTCAGCCCTTGATCTATTAGTCTTATAAAAGTAAAACTGAGGCAACTCACCTCCTTCCACATATATGATCTATATATCACTGTTTAATACAACACATTATCATCTCCTACCCTCGTGTTAGCTCACGTTTCATCTTTTTTCTGGTCTCCATTCTTTATGATTGTCAACTTCTTGCTATAAGTATGGCATAAATTATTCAAAAATGAATAGAGATTTATGTGAAAAAAAAACAGCATTCCTTTTATATTATTTTAACTATGTTTTATATTCAACAAATAAAAAATACAAAATAAACATTGATCGATGTCAACAACGCTAAGAATAATCCAATAAGGATTTACGTATTTCTTTTTATTCTGTTTTGCTTTTAAGTTTATGTTAATTTTAAATGAGTTGGTTTTTTAACAATGGAAAAACAGCTTTTACTGAGAAAAAAAATTGTTAGTTTGAACACTCGTGGTTTTTTGCAAAAAGGATGTCCAGCAATATAGCAGGAAAAAATTCATAATTAAGTTAAAAATTAAAAGGCTGATGGGACAACAATATATATTTTATTCCAATTTAGACAATATTTCAGCCATCTTGAGGCATTTTCAAGTCATGTAACGCACATCATATTTTTTTATAAACATGAAAACAGGTTACGTCATTTTCTTCATTTTTTTTTCCCCCTTTGTATTATTCATTTTCTAAATACTAATTGTGAGTCCGTTCATCCTATTATGGTATTGAAGCGTCACACTTTATTTTTAGAGGTTACTGGTTACTTATCTTCATTAGATAATAATAATTGTATTCCTCTTTTTTTTTTTTTAATTTACTGTTTTTTTAATATTACTATTTTAAATGTTATGTGTTTCACCCTTTCACAGAGTAAGACATAAGCATAGTAAGCCATAGGCCCCCTTGTACTTTATTTTATAGGCAGACCCTGTTTCATAACAATGTATAAATGGGCCTATGGGCTGCACTGTGAAATGTTGAAACACAATAACATATAAAACATTTATATTAAAAAATAGTAAATTAAAAAAAAATGTAATAAAATTATTATTATCTAATGATAATAAGTAACCTGTAAATTCTAAAAATAAACCTTTCCACCAGTAATTTTCCCACTTTTACTTGTACTTTATTATGAAATAGGGCCCAGGAAGTAGCCCCCAAATAGTTATTACTTCTGGGCAGGATAAAAATATGATGTTATTGGCAAAAATAAATCCGTTTTTGACAATTAGGCAGTATGGTCAACAGCTTCAACTTACTATTAAGTCCAATATACAATCATGCAATCTGACCTTGCCTTTGGGAAAATGGCAGAACATCTAACGACCCTCTAAGGTGCCCATAAGTCAACAAAGATTGTTCTGGTGCAATGACAGGCTTTCAGAAAGGACTAATTGGTCAGTTGGAATGTTTAGAGATACATTGAGATTTTGCATTAGAAACAATATCTCAATGTGCACATCAGACCTCATTACATTGCTCCGCTGACAGCTTTTGGTGGAGACAGCATCATTGTATGGGTCAGGATTTACTTGGGTGGCCAAACAACTCTTCACTTTATAGAGGGAAGACACTAATAGCACAGCAAGGAAATTACCAGTGAGGAATTATAGCAAGGAAATTATCAGTGAGTGTTTAACATCTACCAGAGATTTGCTAGGCCAAGATTTTAAGAATCTGGAAGATAATGCATTGCCACATCGAGAAAGAATTCTTTTTGATACACTAGCTTCTTTTTTTTTTTTTTTTTTTAATTGGGGTAAACATCCTGACCTGCTACAATTAAGGTAGACAGGACAAGTTATCCTATAGGTTACCAACCAATTCTAGCAAGAGAGGGAAGGTAGAGATTCATTCTGTGGGTCCACCACAAAATAAATTTCAACAAGCCCAGGGCGGATTTGAACTGGCACTACTTCAGACTCGAGGTTGCCAAGGTGATGCCTTAGCACTCTCAAACACCATGACCTCCACCCGATATCAATTTTATCATATTCAATCCAGGACTTTCGTTTAAGCATGCATGAAGGTATTTTCATTGACACGCCTTTATTTAAAAAACGGCTTGTCTGATTAGGCCCAACGTTGGAGAAAAGTTGAGGATCTTCCCCAGACAACATGTTTTACAGATTAAATATTATTACCACGTGTGGAATGCTCTGCCTGACATCTGCAACACGACTCGCTCCGAGAACTCCAGGTCGTTTTACTTAGGCTTTGAAATTATTATGGATACGAGTGATAACATCATAAATGATATGGAAAGGAGATGCTGGACTGCTGTGGAACAAAGAGGGCACTTCATCGAAAAATAAAAAAGCCATTGTAAAATTAACTTATTAAAAAACGAAATAATAATATTCATACATGCGCAAACGTATTTTCCTCAACACATTTATACTTCAAAAACAGCTCGTCCAATTTGGCTTAAGTTGAGGATTAGTGTAAAAATGGTTCAGTATCAACTTTATCAAATTCCATTCACTACTTTCGTTTACACATGTGCAAATGTATTTTTCTTGACAAGCCAATATGGCTTCATTCAAAAATGGCTCATCCAATTAGGCCCAAACTTGGGAACTAATATTCAAATGATTCAATATTAAATTCATCAAAATCCAAGTATACCTATGTATGTATACATATATATATATATGAAACATGTCAAAATAAACAATTAAAGTATTAAATGTTTTTTTCCTTGCACATTTGTTGTCTACATTTCTTTTTCCTTATGCACTTAATATAAATAGTGAGGAAGCTATACTTGGCGGACTTTTTTTTTGGTTACCTTCTTTCCTAAGATTTACAAGAGAGAAGATGATTACAACTTTTAACATTAATAAATATGGTTTCAGAACATATCCATATTAACTTTTTACTAGAGTAGATTATTCAATTAAAAATTTTTATCAAAAGAATCATTAATTACAAAAATTAATAATCAATGATAATTTGTTTTGCATGAAAATGGATTTACATAATTTGAAAATAACAGTTAATTAATGAAATATTGTTAAATAATGATGTAACTTCAGTTTAGAGATTTATTGAAAATAATATTTTAACCTTAATATATTTCAGTTCTCTTAAGAATTACAAGATTTATTATCATTACAAAAATAAAAAAAATAATTGAAATCACCAAAAATTATCTATTTTTTTCAAATTATTATCAAAAACAAAATCTTAACACCCTCATATTTTATCCTTTTCCTCATACTTTATACTCTTAACAGTTTTAGTGCCAGAGCCTATTTCAAGCTTCTATCCCCTGTGGCCACCAGCAATTTTTTGTTTCAATTTTTTTAAACAAAATGACATTTTTTTATTCTAATTACTTTCTAAAAAACAAAAAAAATAATAAATTTTATTTTATTCAACAGGTGCGCTCTCAGACATAGAAGATAATATCCCCCTATAAGGCCGAGGCCACAAATGTTGTGATCAATAAAGAATTGTCCTAAAACCAGCAGGGTAAAACTTCATTTGAATTTAACTTTTGAAGTGAAATTAGAAGAAATTTAATTATAATAATTTAGAATTGTATTTGTCAAAAGTTAATTTATTATGTTACAAACATTCCTTTCAGCCATGTAATCGTTATAATTATTTTTTTCTGCGCAATAAATCAATTAGCCTTTATTTGATAAGTAATCTTTGACCGCTTTTAATTGAGTTAGTTTATTTGATAATTAGAAAAAATAATAAAATTAATTTTGTTCTAGACTTCTAAAAGACCTCACTACAGCTAGTGCCAAACAAGTGGCTATATTGAGGCGGAGATTTTCAAGACCCTATAGGCAGCATGTTGAAGACCTTTCGAAGTTAGTGTTAAGGAAGGAGAACCAAATATCGAAGCATGTAATATTTATAAAATTAATGAAAAAATAAAAATAAATTAATTGCAAAAACTACACCAGTGGATATGTGCAAAATTAAAATTGACCCTCCCAACAAGTGTAGAAGATAAGACATATACCGGGTGTAGTACTTAGGCACCCCACCTAATTTATTGGTGATTTTTGCTATTTGTCTTGTTTTGATTGCTATAAACATAGTAAGGAAAATGAAAATATAAACAAATGAAATCTTAACTAAAATTTTTCAGATGTGATACCATGCGGGTTTCAGAGGTACCACAATCATGGTTTTAGAGAAAAAAAATCTACATAAATTGTAAGGCAAATTTTCTCAAGCCGATAACGCAAATTTATCATAGATAGTTAAAGGAAAAATATAATTTTCAGTTGATATAGGTAGATTACCAAAGCTACAAAGCTAGATAAATACAAAAGCTACTCTCAATGAAATAAAATAATATATAAGAATCGAGACTGTTTTGGTAATCTACCTAAATCAACTGGAAAAAATTTATAAAACAGTCTACCTACAGTTTCGAATGGAAAAATATAATTTAATTACATAAATATATCTGTTTATACAAGCATGGTATACAAAAAACCAGGCATGGGGTTCGGATGGACCTAAAGAATGTTATTATTTTTTTTTGGAAATGGTGGGGAAAGATTTTATTTAAAAAGTAGTTATCACAAGTGTTGCAACCCTGGCTACAAGTGTAGAGTTTATCTGATCACAACTGTAGCGTTCTTGGCACTGAAAGGGTCAAAACTTAAGATTCAGACAAACAAAATTCATGTAAGAGACCATAACCAAGACAACTACACAACCACAATAAAGTGGTTCAATTGAGAAAATCATATTATAAATTATTCAAAATAAGAATTTCTGTATATATAAGAATTTTTTTCCCCGAAAGAATTATGGTCTTTAATGAGGCATTGATATAGCACAAGTTATTAAGCAAGGAAAGAGATCTAGGAAAATTCTAGAAAGTTAAATGTCCCAAACAAGGAGAGTAAATGACTGAAAATTCTAGGAATATTTTTAATAAACATATTATATAATATACATATATATAATTATAATATATAATATATATATATATATATATATATATATATATATATATATATATATATATATATATATATAAACTTGAAATTATAGGTATGGTTTGATGACAGAAGCACCTAGAGAAGAACAAGACCTACCACAGATTGTAGTGCCATCTAAATAAGCAAGTAATTAAGGATGATAGGCTACAATAAAACCATGATAGGTGATAAAATATCCTTTGTTTTAATTTAATTTTAATCAAAAAATTAATTCGACTAATACATTTAGCTGGATTTAACAGAAATATAAGTGAAATTGCAAAGGGATAATGGGAAAGAACCATTCATGATGAAGTATTATAATTAAAAATATTACCCTAAAATGTTGATGTACATTTTGAACTCCATTACTTTGAAATATTAAATATAATGTACATACATACTTTGAAAATTAAATAAAATGGAAGGAACTATGAGAAAACAAACAATAACTCAGTAAGTAGCTTAAACATATGAATTGCTGTTTCTAATTTCTGAAGAGCAGTAGGTGAATGCAAGATATAATTCAGTAACCTGAAAATTACCACTGACAGAATAATCACAACAATACATTAAATTGGGAATCAGTAACAAAGATAAATAAATATTTTAAACTTTATTACGCTATGAAAAATAAAAACAAGTAGGCTAAGTATGTACTTTATAATATTCTTACAGTTGATGGTCATTAAAAACGTATTTAAATAGAAGAGAAATAGTATAACTGCAACAGCAGTGGAAAGAAAACATATATAAATTGTGATGTACTGGCACTTATATTCTTGGGGGTGTCTGGTAAGTGGTCCCTTTTGGCAACCCCTGATGACTACCTTTATATCACCGAGTACTTACCAGAGTGGGAGTGTAAAGATTCATTTCTCGGGACCACCGTGAAATAAATATTAACTGACCCAGGTGGGAACCGAATCCACAACATTCCAAACCGGGGACTCTGGGGACACTTGCCCCAACGTGCTCGACCATTACGACCTCTAAATTGCGATGCATAATAGCATCAAATTTAAACTAGAATTTTTATAAACTGTAGTGCTTTTAGATATGAGAGGAATTAAGGAAATGGACTAAGGAGATGTAGTGAATATTTCAAAGAATTAAACAAAGAAAACAAAGAGCCATTATTTTTAGTGACGAGCACATATTGTTAAATTACTCTCGAGGAAGGAATACTGATGCTTTAGTTGAATTCAAAACATATTAAAGCACCAAGGATAGCCCAAATAAAGTAACAAGCAAAGCCTCAAGAAAAAGTATTGGAGGAAACAATCAGACTAAGAAATAGCACAGGAGGAATGGAAAGTTCCAATGGGAAGCAAGAAAATCATAACTGACCAATCACGATAAAAGAGCTAGGAGGCATTCTCAGAATCTCCTCTGGCTTATCTATGATGCAAAAGATGTATTCTATATTAAAAAAAAAAACAACAACCGGTTTCCATTTATTTTTCATAATAAAAATTAAAATCCAACTCAAAAAGGCTGACAATACGGCCCTAACAACGGCCGGAACAAATGGTCATCTAAAGAAACAAAATCTGAAGAATACAGGAATGCTTAACTCTATGCAAGTATTTTCTTTACAGTGTTAATATTTGAGTGAAATAAATCACATTTTAAAGTTAATTCTCCCATTACTAACAGGTTGTAAAGACCTTGCATTAATGGTGACATATTTAACTAAATATTTATTTATGTTTAATTTTGATTCTTAGGTGTCTGTAAAAAATAATAAATTGTCTGATTTTAGACAAATAACTAATTAATGTGAAATTTTTCAAGAAATATTACAAATTTTTCATTATCTCCATTTTAATATCCTCCAATTTACATGCTCATTTGCTATCTTCTGGTAAAATACCAGATTTCATTTGATTTAATCCAAAAAATAACTTAATAATACAATACAATTAATTATAAATAATGTTACTCTTGTAATTTTACCTTCCCAGGCTGGTATTCCCTTATCATTTACTAATTTATTATTTTCAATATCAAATAATATTTCCTCCAATTCAGGTGACCACTTAATAAAATAGACAGGAACCATTGTTTCATCATCTAACAGTTGCATTTCAAGATCAGTGAGAATCTATTGGAAAGAATTATATTAATGCAAAATGTAACTAAGAACAGCTAAAGACTAGACAACTTCAATTGAGATAATAAATTAAACATTACTGAAAAAAAAAAAAATTAAAAATATGTCATTTCAGCAAATCAACAAATCCCATAATCAACTCAAAAGAAACTAGTGTTTACATGTACATAGAAAATTATTGTAAGTATTAGATAATAGGTTTCTAATAATCTATTTTAATTAATATTATATTTACTTCTCTTATTTCTGAAGTAAGAGAATCAATATTTTGTGGTAAAACAAGTAATAATCCTCCAGAGTTTTCTTTGATGTTATGTAAGCTATGTGAGGCTAGATGTTCCAATCTTGCAACCACACAGTGTCGCTGTGTGCTCCAGCTTGTGAGAGAACGAGCCTCCAGGTTTAAATTAGCTGTTCTACAACCTAACAATACAAAAAAATTATCTTTTAATATTATAAAACCATTGATATAATAACAATAAGATCCATAAAAATACAGTACTACAGAAAGGTACTAAAACATCAATAACTTATTATCCATCACCACATCCCTCACTTCTTTATACGAATATTTTTTTATTTATTAATTTTCTTAATTATTTTTATTTTTGAAAACTCCTTATATAAGTAATGTTTTATCTACCATTCCATATTTTGTCTCTTTTATTTTCATTATACTCAAACCCCACATTTATATTTTTTTAATTTCTATTAACAGTCAATTTATCATATTTTTGCCAAAACCTAGGAAAGGTAGCATTTGTCGTCTTGACGAATAGACAACACACTTTTGTAGTGAGTTCTTCCTCCATTGAGAACTTCACCAGATGCCAGAGAGAAAAGGGTATCAACCACAAGTAAGTCCGTTATTTAATTTTTCTTTATGAAGTTACATTGTCGACAAGACTATAAGACAAGCACTACCTCAGAATATAAAGTTGTGTTCGTCTTGGAGATGAAGTGCTACCTGTAGATACATTATTATTTAATGTTTGTTCTTTATTTCATATTTTGAAATATTTAATTTCTTTTATTCTAGATATTTTTATCTATGAGATGGCAGGAATTGACTGATGCGGGAGAAATTTATGAAATACTATTTGAAGTAGATGATGAAGATCGGTTAGAATGAGAAAGCGATGATGAGACTGATTTCAACAATCCTAATGTCGACCCCGACTACAACCTTGATTTGGATGAGGAAGTTTTTGAACAAGCGAGTCAACAAATTCAAGAAGTAGAACTTTTGCAGCCTGAGACGCATAAAAGAAATATATCATTAAAAGAAAAAAAAAAAGTACTGACTCCCAAGAAGTGGAAGAAATAGGATCTCAGGAATTAGAATAACCCACTTTCTTATTAGAAATGGAAAGTGAAACAGATATAGTCAGAGAAAAAGAATGGTTTTGAATGGAAAAGAAAACCAAGTAACAGAAAAGGAAAAACCCAAAGTAAATTTACATTATTTTAAAACCTAGTAAATAAATAAACAAAATATAAATAGTATTACCCTATTATTGTAATTCAGCTTCATTGAAAGCAAAATGAGGTCACTTCATCTTATTGATAAAGCACTACCTAAAACCACCACTCGATCAGTGCTACTCTTTCCGTGTTAAACCAGTACTCAAATCTTATGTCAAACCAGTACTTTTTCAACATATTTTTAATGGTTTTAGTTACAATTTAACCCGTTACGAGAGCGTTACTATCTGTGATTTTCCTGCACTTGTCTTTGAACTCTGGACATATCGGTATGTTGTGCTTATTATTTTCTTTTTAAACTTCTTCTCATCATGCCGCTGTTTCCTTTTTTCTTGTATTTATATCCTTAATTATTTTTCCATACAAATGATGTTAACAACTATCATCACATCTTATTTTTTTTCTGTTTTACTACATTATTTTGGCTAATATAGCTTTTATATTTTATTTTGTTATTTTTCCTTATATATTTTTAGGCATTCTATTCTAACTTTCATATTTTATTCTTACATTAACTTTTCATTTTTATTTTTCATCCTCCATATATACAAATTTTCATACTGGTTGTTATCTTGAGGATATTTTAACTAAAAATGATTAATTTAATCTGCTTGGTACATGTGATGCATAGAATTGCTGAAACTGTGACTTCAATGTACCCTGTTGCAGATTTACTAATTTCAACTGTTAACGAATATTTTTAAAAGCCCAAATCGAGCTGCAGTTTTATAGCAAAATTATCCCCTCAACCACTAATTACACAATGGGGCACTAGGCTGGATGTAACACAGTATAACTGTGAGAACTATAATAAATAAAATAAAAGATATAAAATTTGGTCTACATTTCTTCAAACACTGTTCTGTTAGCTCTTAGAATAACAAAACTAGAGGTTCAGAATACATCTGTAGAGACAACATCTTTATTGCCCAGAATGAAATCAAAAAAGTTAGAAGAAACAAAGGGCAAAACTGAAAATGAAATCCAGAAAGAAATGAATGTCTGGAGAAAAACCATGGGTGGGAGGATATGAAACTCATCGCCAGATATAAGGCCAATGGACAATTTGATGTTGATTTGACTCAAATGGATATAGCACCTTTCAAATATGCACGTACTACATCGGTAGATGTAGAGCGTTCTTTTAGCCAATACAAACTATTCTTGGACCTGATCACCAATATTTCACATTTAAAATACCATGTAATTAATAATAATTTTAAATGTTAATTTTTTTGTAACTGATTTTTTCTTAAATATTCGTCTTTCTTTATTTTATTTTGTAATTTTCAGGATTTTTATTTTAAAATATTTCACATATTTTGTTATATATTTCTGAACATATAATTACAAATATAAGTACATATTTAGCATTTTATTTTACATGAAAATACATTCCTTAATTACCACTATCATTATTATTATTCCCTACACGTTTTAAATTATAAAAACTTTATGGAGATTAAAAGCATACAATATACTACAATCAGAACCTTAACAAAATTCAAGAATATGGATTGAATAAAAAAATTATCTATGTCAATTTACGGTAGAGAAGCAAGGTTGCACCCGACATCACAAACCTTATATGGATCAGGGTATAAAGGGGCCAATATACGGTGTAACCAGTTGTACAACTTGGATAGTGTATGGGCAGGTCGGACTACCAAATCGCAAGTCGTACGACCAGGCTGGGCGATATGAAATCCGCTTGATATTTGGGGACGGGGCTTAATCTTGTACCAACCTGTTGTGGTGTGTATGGACATGTTGTCCAATCTGGTGTCAACTTCAGTTTCTCATGCCTCTTTATGGTGTATTGTCTCTTGCGCTTCTTTAGTGTTATGCTATTTATTTTCAACAAGATGCCAATTCCAATAAACGACTTTAGATTAATGAAACTATTTGTGAATGATTGATTTCATAATTATTAATTTTCTGGACAATATATATATATATATATATATATATATATATATATATATATATATATATATATATATATATATATATATTATATATGTGTGTGTATATATAATATTATGTATATATATATTATATATATGTTATATATATATATATATATATATTTTTTTTTTTTTTTTTTCATCTTTTCCTTACATGGTAACCCCACATAAGGACCGTTTATTATTTTTTTACATGCTCCATGCCTTAGAGGCATACTACATGATTGGTTTGATTTATCAAATTTACATATTTAGTGGTTTAATACATACATAATTAGTGGTTTAATTGAAATAAAAACAAAACTAAATCAAACAAACAAAAATAAAAATAAATAAAAATGAAGTATAGCCGACAAGAGATCACCTACGCTGCCCATCTTTGGTCAGTGAGTCAAAGTCTATATTTTTAATAAATTTCAGCAAGTCTGTCTTGAATTTAGAAAGCAAATTTTGTTCTGTATCAGGCCATTGTCCATTTCTGAGAATTATACTTTTAATCAAATGAAAACGTTGTTTGTCAAATAATTTACAATCATAAAGTATATGTCTAAAATTTTGGATTTGTCCGTCTTCTTCGCATAAGTCTGTTTGTATAATGTTGAACCGTTTGAGATATTGTTTTGTGTTTCCATGTTCTGTCAGTAGTTGCGTTAGTTTGTAATCATTACTGTGTATAGTTCTGTAATTTTGTGATGTAATATGAGGTATAAATCTGTGTAAGCTAGGTGATTTGGTTGAGTTCACCCATATTTGATCCCATCTTTTAACCAAATCAAATTGTAGATCCCTCTTTATGTATGAAAGCGGTACTTGATGGTATGAGGGCAATAAATCACTTTTTGCCGCTTCTTTAGCAAGGTAATCGGCCCGTTCATTACCCTCAACCCCTGAATGTGCCTTTACCCATTTAAGAGTCACTGATTTCCCTATGTTTTGAAGCTCTATTAAATTTTGTCTAATTTGGTCAGTCAAATGGTCATGAATGTCGGAATTATTTACAGAGTCCAGTAAGATTTTGTTGTCTGTATGTATAGTGATGTGTGTGTTCGTTAGTAGCGGGTCGTTACTGATGTATTCCGTCACTTTTAGCACAGCAAATTTTTCTGCCTGGTTATTCGAGCAATAGGATTCCAATTTGTATTTTTGTTCCACATTGCTTCCATCTGGTGCTTGGAATAACCATGCACATCCAGTATTCTCGCTGTCCTTACTACCGTCTGTGTAAACATCAGTGTTTTCGGTGACCTGAGTAGCACATTGTGATCTAGTCCATAAATTTGCTGCTGGATGTAGCCAATACTTGCAGTCAGTGATTCTGTCCATTTTGTCTAGTGTCATGTCTTTATAACCTGTCTTTCCTTTCCTAATGTTAAATAAGGTCGTACGTTCGTCAATTTTTAGTTGGATTGGCAAAAGTCCTGTCAATAGAACTGCGGCCTCATATGATAGGGTATGAAATCCCTTACAAATTTTAATTGAAATTAACCTTTGAAGCCTCTGCAACTTCAACAAATTTTTCTTACGTTGTACAGCCGGATGCCAAACATGTACAGCGTAGAGCATCTTAGGAAGTACAGCGCCTTCATAAATTACTTTCAATACTTCCGATCTGAGGCCCCATGTTGCTCTAGCAGCTATTGACAGTCCATTTATAATTCGTAATGTGTCGTTATAAAGATTGTCCAAATGTCTGTTCCAATTTAGTTTTCTGTCAAAGAGTAGACCTAAATATTGTAATGTGTCACATTGAGTTAGTCTTACTGAATTGAGTCGTATATCTAGTTCCGGTACTCTATGTTTTTTGGTAAAAATTATGTATTTAGTCTTCTCCGAATTAAATTTAAGTTTGTTGCGTCGAGTCCAATGTCTAAGCCTTGATAGTGTCAGGTTTGCTATTGTCTGTAAATCGCCAAAATCTCGTCGTTTTATAAGTAATAATAAATCATCAGCGTATGCTAATAATGTAGTATTTTTCTGTAAGTCCGTCTCAAAAACTGTATTTATTAAAATGTTCCAAAGTAAAGGTGATAATGCTGACCCTTGAGGAGTTCCCAAAGTCAGTTTCTTATCAGTATAATAAAAATTTGTCTGAATGGCAAGTTTTCTATCAGTAAAATAATTTTGAATGATTTGGTATAAGTTTTTAGGACAGTTATAGTTTTTTAGATTAGTCAAGATCGCAGGCCACCAGGCGTTGTCAAAAGCACCAGCAATATCCAATGATACAACTAATAAGTTATTGCTCTGCCGGAGTGCGCTAGTGATATGATCGGCCAGTTCACTGAGAGCGTCGTCAGTTCCTGATTGGGGTCTGAATCCGTACTGATGTCGGTCAAGTATATTATTAGTATTAAGATGATGCATTAACCTGTTTTTTAGTATTTTTTCAAAAATCCTACTCATTACAGAGAGCATACTCAAAGGTCTAAGTGAATATGAATTAGACTTAGGAATCAAAGTTAATTTACCCACTTTCCAGCTATTTGGAAATTCTTTTTTCACAAATAAGATTTTATACAGTCCAGTTAACAATTTTGGAAAAGTGTCAGCCATTTTTTTAATCATACGGGAGTCTACTTTGTCTATTCCAGGAGCTTTTTTGTCATTTAATTTATTAATGATTTGCAATACTTCATAATCTTGAATGTCTACGTCATCGACAGTAACAGGTAGGGTAAGTACGTCTTCTCTCATTCGTCTATGCTCGTCATTGTCAGTGTTTAAATTATCTTCTTTAATTATCGTACTTAAGATATGAGACAATGTTTCTTTAGTGTCAGCTGTAAATCCTACTTCAGTTCGAACAGTCGTCAGTAAGCTATGTGATTTTAATTTATTGGTGGCAAACTTATAAGGCCACTGCCACGCGTTAGATGAATTAGCATATTCCTTCCAGGACTTTAATTTAGATTGTTTAAGTAACAGTTGATATTCCTGTTTACTTTTTAAATAGTCCATTTTTCTAGTTTCTCGTAGTTCAATGTCTATTTTTGTCCGTTGGTAAGTTCTTCTAAGGTGGTTTGTCTGTTTGCGTAAGTCAGTTAGTTCAGGATTCCACCAAGGAACTGATCTGTGTTCCTTTCGATTTTTGAAGTTACCTGATCTTTTAAATGTAATATTACAAGATTTTATAATCGATTTTGTTATCTTGCTAACTATACTATCAGTGGAGGTATGAGGAAACTCATGAAGAATCAGGTCTTCTATGTCAGTATCCGTCAGTTCCATGTTGCTATTAAGACGTTGAAGAAAAAATTGTTTAACCAATTGATGTCGTAAGTTAGTCAAAAATTTAGCCCAGTCACCATTTTCGGTCAAATATAAGAAGCCTTTAATTTTTTTTGCTGTCCTGTCATTTCCTTGTAACTGCAACTGGTAAGTTAACATGTTATGGTCCATGTGTGTGTGTATATATATATATATATATATATATATATATATATATATATATATATATATGTGTGTGTGTGTGTGTATATATATATATATATATATATATATATATGTGTGTGTGTGTATATATATATATATATATATATATATATATATATATATATGTGTGTGTGTGTATATATATATATATATATATATGTGTGTGTGTGTGTGTGTGTGTGTATATATATATATATATATATATATATATATATATATATATATATATATATATACATATATATATACATATATGCGCATATAAATGTAAATTTTTTATCATAGAAACAATTTATAATTGGAAGAACATTTAAATTGATAATTATTATAATTAGTGAACAATTTATTTTATTTTCCTTTCATTACAACCCAACTATCCTTCTTCTAGGTCATTCTAAATCCAACATTTCGGGGTATTACCCCACCTTCAAGAACATAGCCTACAATGCCAGGCCTAACAGAAAACATCAAAAAACATTTACACAATACGATTTCCCAGAATTAAAATTAGGAATATACAATAATAATAAAATACAACATAAAATATCAAATATGATGGACAAAATAGAATATAAAGAAAAGCAAGATGTTATTTATAAAGTAGATTGTGAAAGTGCATATATTGGAGAAACTTAAAAAAAAAACTGGCCACTAAACTAACACATAAATAATTGTAAAAATTTTGAAGCTCCATCATTAGCTCAACATAGTATAAAGTACAAGACTAACACATAAATAATTGTAAAAATTTTGAAGCTCCAGCATTAGCTCAACATAGTATAAAGTACAAGACTAACACATAAATTATTGTAAAAATTTTGAAGCTACAGCATTAGCTCAACATAGTATAAAGTACAATCATAAATTTGATTTCGAAAAACCCAAAATTTTGGATACTGAAACATATTATAAAAAAAAAGAAAAATAATAGAAGCAATACACATAACTAAAAACATAAAAGAAGCCATCAATTATAAAACAGATATGAGAGGTTTAAACAATAATTATGCAGATATAATTAATAGATTAAAATTACAATAGAAAAAATAACAAGTTTCTTTTTAGAAGAATATCAATTAATTTATGTGTTTTTTTTTATTTAAATATTTTTATTTAAATAGGCAGGTAAAAATTTCAGTAACTTTATTTTGTTTATAGTTTACGCCTTGGAAATGTCTGGCATACCAATTTCCATTGTCAAGGAACTGCTCCAGTAGTGTTAAAATAAGTACAAAAATTACTTTTTATTTTTTTAGCATTATTTTGCGGATCTCTGTTCTGAGTCGGTTCTAGGTCTAATAAATGTTTGTCTTCCATCTCCATGGGGCAGCTTGAAACTATCCTGTCCTTATATTTTCAACATCGGCGCTCCCAACAAGACAAGGAAGAGATGCTATTGTTAAGGATATGAAAAATTAAGTTTCTCTTTTCCATGCTTATCTACATAATATATTTGGGAGGCTGTGTGCTAAACAATATATAGAGACATAGATTTCCAAGATTTGTTCATCAGATTAAAAAAAATCGAAGATTAAAAATAAAAAATAAAATACTTAATGGAGTAAAATGTAGGTACAATTATAAAGAACAGTTAGATTCCATGTTGAAGGAATGTACTTTTGGAAGTTTCCTTATCACATAACTTTTAAATTACAAATGATAAAAATAATAGTTCAAGAATGACACACATCTTTGGAAATGATGAGAGATTATTAAAATCCACAAAATTAAGCTAGAATAGGTTTTGAAAATTATACTATTCCTTCTTCAGATGAAAGTTCTAGAACTAATGAGCTCAAGAGTTAGAAGTTGGTTGAAATAATTTTATCCTAAGGACAAAATTAATAAATAAGAATAAACCTCTAACTATTTCCCATTTCGAACAAAAATTACATCAATTTCTGGAGGCTAAATAAAAAGAAAATATAAGTAATTAACAAATAAATGACTGTATATCTTGATATTTATTTTCATGATATATAATTTTAACCTTAATAAATGCACAGAATCTTAATCAATGACTTTTTATTTAAAAGTTTAAAGCCTAAATCAAACGCTTTTTAATAATTCTTCACAGGAATTACTTTAAAGCTATTTGCTAAGATGTATAACGGCAATGAAATATGGACTTTTACTAGGTAGTCAAGACCATAAATTACAATGAAGTAATACATCATAAACCATCCTGCAATTTATCAACTAGACGGAGGTTATTTTCTTATCATTTAATGGTAAAATAATGAATAAATCAAAATTTATTAGTTATGAAACTAAATTATATTGAGTGAATCCAATCTCACACGAAATGATGATATGTAGAAAAAAAAAATTGACCCAAATCAAGCAAAAGTTTAATATGAAACATTTGTACCTCTGGATAGTCCATGAAGATCATACTGGTGCATTCTATACACAGTGAATTCATGAGAAGCATTGACTAACGATGCTGGTGATAACATAAGGATAATAGGAAGAAGACATAATATATAAAACGGGAAGGAACCCTTGAAAAGTTCACAGAATTCATCGGACACAAATATCATGTTTGAACTGAAATGACTAACATGGAAAGCAAGGGAGGTTATCAAAACTTGAAATAATCGATTTTGAAGCAAAGAGATGCCAAACACCCAGATGAAAGGCATGCTGTAAGCAACGAATAAGTAATTTACAATGCTCTTTGTCCAAGCACTTTATTTATTTTATTCAGAGATGTCTTCAGGTAATGATAAGTTTAATTTAATGATTGAATTAATTCGAATTAAGTAATAATAGAGAGTTTCACATCTTTAAAAGATCAGAAGTAAGCGTATCGGGATTGTACCGATTTTAGTGTTTTAAGCCTAAAATACTGGAATAATAGATATGCATATGCACATATTCCATTTTTCATAAAGACAAAAAAAAATAAAAGTTGAAGCTTCATTATAAAAATATCTCTTTGATCTCTATCGCTTTTAATTAGATTTGCAAAAGACAGATATTCTTAATTAGACATACTTATGTATGTGTTTATTTTGTATTAATGTTTACGCATAAATTTTGTATACAAAGTAAATTTTTATTGCAAATAGTAGATGCTGTTATGCAGTTATCTCATATCAATTCGTATGGTGGGAACAAGGCCAAGAAAGACAAAATTGTTCAAAACTATTTTCTTAATAATAGAAATAAAACAACTCTTTTAAGTTAAATTGATTACCCAAAACTTTAGCGTTACTTACTTTATTAAGTCTGTATTGACAAACGGAGATATAGTGTCTCAAAATTATTGGTGCCAATGAGAGATACTCTAATAGTTTCTTTTAAACATGTCAGAACAACTTTTTATGGCTCATACTCTGATCTTATTACCAAATATGACAGCAAAAACCATTTTTGAGGGAAATGAGAAGGAGATTGTTATTTGATAATCGGATAACTAGTGATACAATTAGCAATCATTGTGCAATTCGGAGAACAATGCAAGATACTCTGCTCACAGTGGCATTACTTAACAAAAGCAATCGAAAGACACTTGAACCACGTTTCATTCAAGATCCCATCGAAGCAGAAGTCATGCGGTGCGGTCCTTTTTCCAGTTCCCTTGTCCAGATACCTTGACTTGAGAAACGTATATCGGAAGATTGTGAAATTCTACTACTGCAGGAGCCAGTCGCAATGCCAAGTATTTATGTCCGATTTAGGAATCGCCGTATCAATTATGATACGAACGAAAGCCTTGTACGGCACATTCAGTGATTAAAGTTTCCCCTACAACAACCTGGATAGAGCCTATTGATCAAATCCAGATCTTCTGGTACACACTGAAGCCCTCGCAAATATGGGTGTCAGGATTGCCACAGTACTGAGCAACTATTATCCGCTCCCTTGCTGGTGATATCTCTTCAGGTGTAGAGGGGGTGTTGAGAAAAATTGCAGCTTCCTTTTGGAGGTCCGGATGTCGAGTCACATCCACTGAAGACATGGATGAATAGGAAAAGTTTTGATGTGTATTTTGAGGAGATTATGCTGGAATTGATCACATCTTTAGCTTTGTTTCTTCCACATTTCTTGAAACAAATCTTAGGTGTGAAATTCCAGTGAGCATTATGAACAAGTCGATGTCGATTCGAGATGAAAAGCAACTCAGTAAAAAAATCAGAACTACCAGATCTGATGCCACGTATTCTCCTTTCAGGCAACAAGGTTACTGGACTAGAACTCTATGACCACAATACGAAAAAGTGGAATTTTACAGAGGAAGCGTTTGAAGTTGGCCGATTTAGGTTTGTCGCTGTCCCTCAGCTCACAGATAAAACATTAACAACTTACCTTTTTTGTTTGAAAAAAAGGTAATTTTCATCTTTTGATCATTTTATCATGAATCATGAATCAAATTGTGGCAGTTTTTCATAAAATACTTTATAAGTCTATTTAGAGTTTATGTATTATAAAGACATTTTTGAAAATAAAAAAATGTATACAGACGCAAAACTATTGATACTTGTTTGCCTCCTAACTGGCATAACAATAATATTAAAACATTAAAAATTATTTGTTATTATGCTTTTCAAGACCTCTTTATAAAGTTACTCTCTATTCACAGTTTGAAGTAAGACATTATCCTTGACTAGTAAACTTCTAATAGCTAAACCAACAATAATTTTTTATTACAGTAAATATTGAAACTAAAAATCGGACATTTATTTTAAAAGAAAAATACATCACTGAAAGCTTTCCAAGTGAAAACAAATATTTCCACGTTTTATTTGTGGCACTCTTCTTCCAAGTGAACAAGATAGGAGCCCCTCCATATTACAGAATTTATTTTCTGAAAACTTTGGATTATCAACAGAAATAGACAACATACTAGTTAAAGTCATTATATCATTTAAAATTTGAAAAATAACAAACATAAAAAAAAAAAAGTTAAACATTTACAACAAAAAGGGGGTTCAGTGGGACCAAATGGGCCCATTAGAACAGGAAAAATAGAAAAAGTAAACAACGGAATTTGAACATTCATGAAACTTCGGTCATAACTTCTGCATGGTAATAAGAATCGAAATCTGTAGTGTCAGACCATATTTCCGGAGGACAACCCTCCTGGAGGTGGGGAGGGAGTCAAAATGCGGGCGGGATATTTGCAAAATAACTTGCTTCAATTAAGTCAAGTAAGGTATCGTTTCGTATAGTTTTTGTTTTTAAACCGAATGAGACCACTCCCACAACGATACAATCAATAGTTTAGGAGATTTTAGATAAAGAATTCAGGAAAATCAGATTTTGCAACCGAACTATGAACAATGTGTCTCGTAAATCGCGGTAAATATTTAAATAAGTGATAATAGATCTCAAAAAGCATCAAAAAAGTTCATTTTGACCGGTGGTCCAATCCCGCTCAGAAAAGCAGGAAATTTGTTTCGTGTTTTTTCAAGTGTCAGGTTTTTTGTTGAATAGAAAGCGATCACTCAAAAGTTTTCAAAGTAATTAAGTTTTTAGAATTTACACATTTATAATTTTAAATTAAAATTTAACTACTTATACAAATTAAATTAAATGTAATATAAATATAATTCCAAACTGTATCTTAAATTGCTGATTTTTGAATATATGTGGGTTTTTAGAACTGTAGATGAATATATGAAAAGATAACAATTAAAACTAATTTTTAATAAAAATAAATTTATAGAAGTGGAAAATCTTTTATCAACCACTAATTAGATTGATCCTTCTATACCATCATGCCTACGTTATCTGATTCTAAACTATTGACTGATGGGAGTGATCTCATTCGATTCAGAAACAAACAAACCATAAGAAACGATTTAATTTGAGCAAATTATTTTTCGAATATCCCACCATCCATTTCGAAACCCCCCAGGGAGTTCAGGCGCAAAATGTGATTTTCCTGAATTCTTTACCTAAAATCTTCTAAACTATTGATTGTATCGTTGTGGAAGTGGTCTCGTTCGATTCATAAACAAAAAAACTGTAAGAAATGGTACCTTACTCGATTTAATTTAAGCAAATTGTTTTGCAAATATCCCGCTCCCATTTCGACCCCCCCCCCCCCTTAGGGATGTCCCTCAGAAATCTGGGTACAGAAATAAATAATTTTTACTTTACCTAAAAATAAAAATTAGCTCGAAATTTGCCGCCCTCTGAATTCTGCCGCCTGGGGAAAGTGTCCCCTTTGTCCCCTACTGTTCCGGCTCTGCATCATCTCACCAAACCAATCTTCCAATAAATGATCTTCGCCGTCTTTAAGTGGCGATAACAGCTTAGAAAATTTACCTGTTGTGGAAAATGTCTTTTCGCGGAGAAAATACCTGAAAAGTCTAAGGAAAAAGGATGTAATTCGGATTATTAAAGTATGTTCAAGTTCTTTAATATTATTATTGTTTTATTTTTTAGACCTATGCTTTTCTACTTAATTTTTTGAGATTCATAATTAAAAATAAAGTATTTTAATTAATTTAATTACATTACACACATATGAATCTTTATTTCCAAACAGTTATAATGTTTTATTTTTATTTATTGAGATGATATTTCAGCTAAATATTGGACGATTTCTTATCTAAAATATAAATTATTACTAATTATGATAAATCAATGATATGTTATTTTGGAATTTATGTATTTGATATCACTGCCAATTTGAAACATTACTTCCTGTTTCTTTTTTTTTAGTTGTTTGACCCTAGATTACCAACATCCCCCAATACCACGTCTTTGCAACAATACGCAACATTTACCTATAAAAAGAAACTGTTTTTACATAGTTCAACTTCGGTATTATTTATCTGAAATGTCTTGAAGAATGACTTATTATGTCCTTTAAATATGTTTGAAGATCAATTATTTAGGGTTTTATTGGTTTGTATGACAACATATTAATTTCTGAGTACAACTTATTTTTTACGGTATTATACGAGAAAGGAATACGTTAATAGTGGACATCAGAATAAAGTAGTAGCAATTACCAGTGAAAATTAAATGTATTTTAATATCAAAATAGAAAAATTAAAAATTAACAAGATAAGATACTGCAATCTCTCTCTAAGAGAGAGACTTACTTTATACTTATTTCGGGGCAAGGTGATGTAGTTTTTTAGTGGGACAACGAACGATGGTCATCCATCCAGGTTTTGTAGGAATATTTTTGTACGATTGTTTCCTCTTCAGTTTCCCCAGTTAGTAGTGGAGAAAGTACTGTACCCGCTAACATCTGAAAAACACAGGCCGCGAGACAGCCTTTATTTAGTGGAATACAGGTAAAAAACAATGGTGAATCCACAGGAGGGAGAAAGGGAAACTTTCTCATCCCTAACAATAATACGGCTAATTTAAAATATCATACATGCATATACATATATACTGGTAGGTATATATGTGGATTTAATTAAATCACAGCTGCCGACTTCTTCTCGCTCAAGTGTGAGCTCTACAATAATTAGGAAAAACGAAACCCAAGAGGAAATAAGGGGCAGGTTAAAGACGGGGAATACTTGTTATTTCGCAGTTGCAAAATTACTTAGTTAGCACCTTCTTTCCAGAAACTTAAAAAGTTAGAGTTTACAAAACCATCATACTTAGGGCCGGATCTAGAATTTTTCCAGAGGGGAGCAAGCTTAATTTTGCCGCCCCTTCTTTCATCCCCTCCCTCTAATTAAAGTCAACAGTTTTATAATTATATTTTAGGTAATATATTTCGAAATAAATATCTTCTTATAACATTAACATATTTTACTGACTAAATTAATGTGAAAAAAAAAAAATTATAAACATGTACAAATAATAACACTAAAATTTCCTTTACCTCGCTTTTTTTGCAGCAAAAATGCTTATAATCTCGTCATAGTTGATGGAAGATCGTTTGTGCTCTATGGAGA
This sequence comes from Rhaphigaster nebulosa, assembly GCA_948150685.1. NCBI lineage: Eukaryota > Metazoa > Arthropoda > Insecta > Hemiptera > Pentatomidae > Rhaphigaster > Rhaphigaster nebulosa. Next base: position 29,709,818 of record OX411307.1, on the reverse strand, counting down.
TTATGCTCAGATTCCTTAACCTTTGTTCAGTATCAATATTTCTTTTTACGACTCAAAATTAGTTCTATTGAGTTGCAAAAAATAGATAAAAATTTGTTATGACTATAAGTTGCGAAATATGGCTGTCGTTGGTATTCTAATTATGGACGTTAAAAATAAGCGAAAAAGGCGTTGGTGGAAGCATGAAATATTTGCGAAGGGTCCCTATTTCGATTGCAGTTATAACTATCAACGCTTCATATTTTTGGGCCAGCTCTTCGATAAATATTTTTTTCAAGTTGTGATTTTTATATTCGAGATTAATCACCCTTCACAGAAAAGGTGCCAAGTAAAAATCTTCATTTGTCATATCTGGTCTGTTTGTCATATCATGATAATAAAACAAAAATAAAAAATAATCCGGGAGGTGGAAACTCACAGAGAATAACTGGCCAGCCAGACGAGATAGAGAAGGGGCAATCGTGACCCCGGAGGGTCTATGTCCGGCCGACCATTTTTTTGTTTACCATTTATATGGCCCATTGGTTAAGTCGCTGGACTTGTATAAATGGAATCCTAATCAAGATCAGAATAGTTTTAGATTGGTTCAAACTGTACTAGTACTGGTAAGGGTGGGGGGACAAAGCCCGGCAAGTGGGCCTAATGGTTCTTTTTGCATACGCCGGGGATGGTCACCAATAGAGAAAGCCTATTTACTCTGGTGCCTGCCCACAGGAGTGGCTGGTCTCATCCCCTACTACTCCACAGACCTTTAAGTGTCTTTTAAGCCTGCAGTGGCCTGTAAGTACTCCGATAAGCATTGGGAGTTCCTTTCTGCTGAGGCCCAGCAGCCACTTGGTTCCAGAAGGAGAGGATTTTTAAATTAATGTCTTGGCCTGTCTGAAGCCTACGCACTCCCTCCACTCCTTACATGCTATTTTCCAGGTCCAGTCGTGGACCTTCTTCCGCTGATGCCTTTTAGAGATGCCTACCGAAGGTTCTGGCCCCAAGATAGGGTTCACAGCGCCTTTCCTTGCAAGCTGGTCAGCCATCTCGTAGCCTTTGATTCCTTTATGTCCAGGAACCCATACTAATTTCAATCTCTTCGAGCAGGCGTATAGATTCAATGCTTGCTTGCACTCTTTTACCAGAACGGAAGTTACCCTAGAAGATTCCAGGGCTTGGAGAGCTGACTGGCTGTTTGGATAGATAGCCCTGTAGCAGCTGATAACTTCCGTACACGTGACTGCAGACAATATGGCAAACACTTCTGCTTGGAACACAGTAGAGTGTTTGCCCAATGGTAGACTTAAGTTAATTCCAAAATCCTCTATGTAGACACCCGCTCCTGCTAAGCCGGTCGAGTCTTTCCTTGATCCATCCGTGAAACAGGATAGGTTGTGAATTTGAGTGGCTACTGAACCTTGTTCCGAGTCAGATATACTAGGATATGAGTAGCTCACTTTAGAATCTAGAGTAAGGTTTCTAACAAGTGGAGGACAGCAATACTGAAGGATAGGAAGCTCCTTTTCCACCACTTTGACTATTACTGAGTGGCCTGTAGGTTCAGTGCGCACGCACCAAGAGTCCTTACAACATCAAAAAAGACACGCGTCGGCAAGACTCCAAAAGAGTCAAATCATCCCCTAGGAGGAAATAAAAAAAAAATTAAAAAAATATACTTTAAAAATTAATAAAAATAACAATTAAAAAATAAAAATTGGGTATAAAGTTTTATGCCAGTGTGATAAATTTCATAACAATATTCTGAGTGTCATTACATCTAAGAACAGTTAGAAAAGTCTCTGAAAAACCTATACCAGATTTCTGTGAACATCTTTTTATAACTATTCTATATTGATTATTCTCACATTATTGTTTTGTTTTATTAGTAAATGCCCATTTGTTTTCTATTCCTTTTTTGTCTGTTGACCATTCCACTAAGTCCTGTGTTTCATTTTCCATGTGGGAGTCATAAACATTTTTAATTGTGTGAAACTGATAATCTTACACTATCCTAACTCATAACAGCGTAATATATTTTAAGTTCTTTGACAATTTTCTTCCCCTTGTTAGATATCTTCAAGGGCAGTTTTCTCTCCCTTATTGGATATCCTCTAGGATCTTCTTCTGAATTCTCAAAACCATATAATTCTTTATCTTCATCACCAGATTCTTTTTCTGTAGGTCCGTCAGTTTCCTCTTCTTCAAGGATACTTCTTCCTTCTTCCAGTAAAAAATTGTTTTTGAAAATTTTGGGAGCTTCATTATTTACATATTTCCTGGTTACAATCGGGTTATCATTCTTTCCAATAAATTTTACATAACTAATCTTTATATCAGTTGGATTTTCAAAGTCGATTAATCGATAACCTTTTCCGTCTTCTGCATATCTAGATAAATCAATTTTTTCGCTTTCAGTATCCAATTTTTGTTTTCTTCATGAATTTTAACATAAGCATCATATTCAGAAATATAAAAAATGAGATTAAGTGAATTCTCTTTCCTGCCCTGGCTTCTTGTGTGGATAAATTATGTTATAATGGTGAATTATGCCATATTTTGTTCAATACCTGTAGACAAAAATATATTTATGTCCTTTGCCAATACGAAGAATTGTAATTTTTTTATTAGTTTGGTTTTCAACCATTTTCTTGACTTCTCCAAATCTACGCCTAAACAAATATTTTGCTGTGCCCCCATTTGATGGTGACATAGATCTGCAAACATATCTTTTGATAATCGTTTGAAATTTTAATACCTAAGTATAATATTTTTCGAGCACTTTACAATCTAGAAAATAAGTGTCTTCTTTTGTCAAATCAGTATAGCAATAGCAGTGTTCAAGAGAAAGTTCATATTCACCCATTCAACAGGTTACTAAGTATGTTGAAAATATCAAACAGCTAAAGAAAACTGTTATAATAGGAGTGTTACAACATTTTTGTGTCTTGCAAAGTAGTTGTTTGATCTGAAAAAGTTTGGAAATTATTTTAGTCTTCCTGTCTATGATGCAAATTCGAGGCCATACATTCGAGTTTGATACACCCTTGATGGCAATCAGTTGTTTTCTAAATTAGTTATTTTGTAAATTCAGTTGTCAATGAATCTGAGATTTTGTAGAAACTAGAGTACCCACATCGTTGAAAATCCATGCTTCTATTTTTTTCAATTTGATTAATTTTTTATGAGAATGAGGAATTCAACATAGACCTATGGATATAAAGTTCTATACATAGTTACTATTTCAATTTGGTACTCAGTTCAGAGATGTTTTAAGCTTTTTCCATTTTATCAAGTGTTAAAGCTTTTTGATCTGTTCCGAAGCCCTCTTACTCTACTGTACCAGTAGCATAGAGATTGTTGGTATTTTGTTAAAACTCTTTCCTTCAATTATAACATTCGTGCTTAATTTTTTTTTTTTAATGGAAAATATTTCTAGCGATAAATTAATTACCCATGGTATAAAAATTAAGTGTGATCACATTTCACTCATTACTCTGAGTAATTATTGATTTTATTTTCATTTTTACACATTAGTCCCGTGATTAATAAACTCAAATATCATTAACTTGTAGAAATGGCATTTGTTGGATTTTTTCTTTAAAAAAAAGGTAGAATAAAATAAAATCATTCATTATTTTTAGTCTTTCATGAACTACATTCTTTACTGAAATCTGAAGTGAAGACTAAGTATACTTATTCCCAAAAGTTTCACTGTACACTGTTTGAGAAAGTGAAAGCTCTATGATCTTGGATCAGAAGTTTGTGTCGGCTTTGAATTAATCATGCTATGTTAGAATCTTATTTAAACGAAATATATAAAAAATAGTCCAATATGTGTGAACAGTGTATAATAAAAGATGACACGGAACATTTAATAATTATGAACTTTGACACGTAGGCCTCTGAAAGAAGGCCCTTTATGACACACAGAAAATAATTATTAATAAAGATACTGTTATTTATTCTCATATAATAAAAGAACCTTACCTTGGTAATCAAAGGGCTTGAACCATTTTTAAATATAACAGGTATCATAATTTAGTATTGGCTTAGAAATAAAATTATTTCTTCATATATTTAATTTTCAGGAATAAGAAACATACCCTTTCGAACTATCATTTATACTACTCATTTATTTTAACCATCAAAAAACGTTTTGGACATATCTTGTCCATTTTTAAGTCCATTCTTTATCAAACATTATCCAAGTCTAACATTACATTAAAACTTCTTCACATTATCAACATTATGCAATAAAATTTAACAAGCATCGACTATGGAACATCAATAATATTAAAATTATGCTAAAAACATATGCTAAGAGCATTATTACAAACTTAAAAAATATGGTAACATAACTTATTTTTGTAAAAATTGAGAAAAAGCCAAACAAATTATTATATTATTTATTGCATAATTTATCTTTAGTTGACCATCATACTCTTAATTTTTACATTAAAGATCTAGAATTATCGTAGTTCATTTAAAACCTTTGATTTATTTCCATTTACTAACAATATCAGTTTAATGGTCACATTATTGTATCTACTCATTAAAATTCCTGTAATTATATATCAGCTATATTAATCTCAAAAATATATATATCACAAGATTGATTATTAAATGATAAACCTTGTAAAATCTAGATTTTTTAACCATTAAATTTTTAACTTAAAATACAATTATATAATTACCCAAAGAACGTAGGTATGACTGTCCTATCTCCTATTTAAATTGAATTGTGCACAATGTTAGTACTTTTTTAGGTATTGAACCTAAAGTAGATGTTGTTACCTTCTAATTCACATTCATCCCATTTAATTATTTAAATATCTTGCAATGTATTGAGAATACTGGGATGGAAGGAAATCTTTTCGATTAAATAAGGATCATTAAGTCATGGATAAATTAAGTAGTTGCCACATAATTTATTCAATATTAACATAAATAGATTTCCTTTTACTACAAAGAAACATCAGAAAGGGATCTTTTACCTGAGTCTTTTACCCAGCTTGCGATGCTGACAGCGAGATTAACTAGCCATAAAGACAAGGGCAAGTAAAAGCACCCTAAAAATAATCCAGAGGCCAACTGGCAAGGTATAATAAAACCTGCCGCCAAGGACAAGGGACAATAGAAAAACTTTCAAATAATCGGTGCCGCTGGGAGGACCCCCAGCCAAAATTCTTAGAAGATCCACAGATAGGAAGGCACAAAAGGAGAGTGGAGGCCAAATGTATGAAAAATAGATATTTCAAGAAGGAGAGAGAGTCAGAGAGGGAGAGGCAGTCATAGCTAGGAGTTAGAGCTGTAGTGTAAGGAAGTAAAGTTTTGAGGGTAGAAGCAGAGGGCCCAGCTGAGCTGTCCATCCCAGACGCAGTCAGTGAGTGGCCGGTAGATGCCAAGACCGCAGCCGAGGAGACAACCAGACCATCAAACAGCAAAGCGGAAAGTACGCGAGACAATGAAGGCAACAATAAGATAAGTCATTGTCCCTTTATTCAATGTGTATATTATTGTTTAATATTATGTGACACCATAGTAAAATTTTAATAAGCAAGTTAGACCCAGTATTCTCAAATACATATGTTATAGCCATGGTTTTTTTTTATAATAAAGTTAATTTAAGTTGAGCATAATTGAACCAGCAGTTTAATTAATAACCTCTCCTAAACAAAGTCAGATCGATGTTAAAATCTGTTATTATATTTACTCTGCATGCCATCTTATAATATAGTTAAGTGAATTGGTAAATGTGACACCCTTGGAAAAGATCTCCAATGGTATTTATAATATCCCAACCTAGTGACCATAGCAGGGGAATCTGTGGTCTCTAACCTTTTTAGTTAGCATAACTAAATAATTCAGTTTGATTGACCAGTTCCCTTCCGGAACCGATTCAAATACCGAGTATATTAAATAAGTAAATTACGTAAATGTGGTTTCTTAAACCCCCACCTGCCTTAGAAAAGCAGATTGCCAGAAACATAGCAATCTATTCTATTAATTATTTCAACATAATGTTGGTTGGGGAGGTGTGATCAAAGAAAAAAACACACAGATAAGTGTAAACATATTTTCAAAGTGTGCTGATGTTTTGGCCAAAGTTGCAGGCCCTTCATCAGAGCGACGAGACCAGAATGAAATATCAATATTTCAAATTTTATTGTTATGTTGTTTAACCTCACCCTCCTACTTGGTTATTTCTGGCATATACCATAGGGTATCTTTCTGGTATATTGCTTATAACCGCATGCTAAGAAAAAACTGAAGAGAAGAAGAGATCATTTTCATTCTAAATTAATTTAATTTATATCCAAGGGATTAAAGTGATATCAACCTTAATTGGATTTTTAGAAAGCAAATATAGCTGATCATAGAATTATAATATCCAAGAAAACTAAATCATTAATTTTTTTATGACACCCCATTATAAGTTGTTGAAAATTGAGAGTAGTGTGGCATATGGCTAAAGATGAGTGATGCCTCCAGGTTGATTAAAATAAACCAAAAGATTCAAATTTCTGGACATTTTTTTGTAGACAGGGTTTCCGATATAAATTGGCTGAAATGCTTCTCCCAGCCAAACAGATGATCTAATCCAAAAATGCCAGAGGGTAGTCTTAGGTCTACTTCTATAGTTTCACCAACCGCTATGCTTTATAACTTTGATGCGTGGTGAAAACTTAGGGTTTGCAGATAATACCTACTTTTTAATAAACTCATTTATTATTTATTAAAATGTTATGAAATACCTAGCAAATCACATTTTGATATCTTTAAAGTTGAAGGATTAACACCATATTAGAATTTTGTATTGTGAACACCATTATTATTTTTTAGTATACCTATAAACTAGAATCCCGGAGACATGATATATTATTTTTATGCATAAATTTAATTTTGGGCATATTTCATGAAGTGCATTTTCTTCCTTTTATATTATGTTTTATTAAAAACGATTATCATATCTTTACATTATATATTTATTGACGTTTTGGGGAATTTCCCATCTTCAGGACAACCCATTCTAAAAATTTCAGAACAATATTATAATTTCATATTATAAATAATCATAACTCAATCAGAAATAACAAAAATTATATTTAATAATAATTCAAATATAAATTTTTTATATTTAAACATCTTTAACTATTAACAGTATTTAGTTTTTTAACTTATAAATTACTAATTATTGTCTTAATTCTCTCCTCTTTTTCCATATCATCCATAAAATTTTATTTTCTATCCTCTTATATTAGTCACTATTTCTTAAAAAACTTAATAAAAAGAGTGTACAACTTTCCTTTAATATCATTGTCACAAAGAAACATTTCACGGAATTACACTTTGTTCTAATCCCTATTGTTATTATTTTATCCCCTCTCTCCCAGACCTCTTTAGATACTGTTTAAAAAAAAAATAAACCTTTGTACTAGATTTTTTATATATATAGAAATAACCTCTTATTTTATTTTTGGCTATTTTTTTTAATTTTTTATATAATTATAATCTGAATTTATATCGGGGTCCACCATCTTAAGGATTAATCCCTAATGTAATTAAGTCTTTTGGGAATTAGTGAATACCGTCTCCATTGTATTGAGTATACTATGCCAAGCTCGGCAAGAAGAAGAAAGAGTCCAAAGGATGACGGAACATGTTAATATAATTGTTAAAGTAAGGAGGCTCCCACAAATCAGTATCCAAGAAAATTGTGCTATGATAAAACTGTGAAACTTTAGAAGCATAATAAAAAAAATGTGGGAAAATGTTTCTATTGTTAAATTAATAAACATTTTGAATATATACAGTCAATTTCCCTTTCATAGTTGAGAAAAATCATTTTAGAAATTACTATTTTGCATATTTATGAAAAAATACTACAACTTCAGGCTTAGCAATATTTTTATTAGAAAGACGATGAAAAAATATGTAAAAATAATATATCATCTCTCCAGGATTCTATATTATGAGGTGCCTGAAAAATAATAATGCCCTTAAGAATAAATGATTCTAAAATGGTGTAAATCCTTCAATTTTGAAGATATGGAAATGTGATTTGTAGAGTGTTAAATAACTTTTTCAATGTCTATAAATGAGTGCATTAAAAAGTAGGTATTATCTGCACCCCAAGTTTTCACCGCACGTTAATTGCAAGTATCGTGTTGAAGTTAAAAACTAATAGTGGTTTGTGAAACTATAGAAGTAGTCCCACAACTTTTACTTCTGGCATTTTTCAATTAGATCATCCGCTTGGCCATGAGAAGAATTTGAGCCAATTATACATACAATTGTATAATTAAATGGGTTTCTAATTTATATATTCTTTTTTTCAGGTAGTTATGGATCTGCAGGAACTATTAGATAGTACATCTAAATATAATCATCAGTTTGTCCTAATTTTGTTTTCTATAAAGGTATTTATATTTGATACCTTCATAAGTAATATTTGGAGATCTTTTCAAAAATGCCTAAAAAATCAAAGAAGCTTTCCAGTGAAAGAAAAAACGTGCCAAGTAAGACTAAAAATAATAAAATCTTGCTAGCAGAAGATACTTCGCAATTGCTGATAAATTCTTCTTTTCCTGTATTACCCATGGAGACTCATTCAAATGAATTAGCAACAGAAGTTCCATCGACTAGTCAAAATACCTCAGAAAACACTGTGGCACTTCTAGAACCAAATGAATTAATTAAGATTAAAAAAAAAGTGAACATTCTCCTTGACAAGTATTTCCAAAACAAATCAGAAATGGTAGTGAATCATCGGTTGCTTGAAGAAATAGTATCTGAGACATTAGGACAGTTTTGATCCCCAGAGGATACCTTTAACCCACAACGTAACAGGTACCAGTTACTGCTTTCTGGCGACAGGTTGGTCTCTTGGACCCAGTAACTTTATTTGCATACTTTTTATAGAAAAAAGGAAATCATCAGGAGCATGCCCCCCATTATGCAAGGTACCATGAAGAAGCAAGTTTGATGAGTGGGATTGCAGATATGCTTAGGTTTGTCAGTGTTCATTAGGAAACCACCTACAGCATACAGTATTTCTATCATTAGTTAGCACACGGAAAGTGTTTTGTCTCCTGAAGAATCTCATACAGCTGGGAAATGCATCATTAATAAAGAAATTGATGTGAAGAAGGATAATGAACTATCTACTTCAAAAGTAAATCAAAGTCAATCAGGCAATAGTAGAGCATCCAGGAAAAATGAAACTCCGGGAGGAAGTAAATCAAACATTATAAGTAGAAGCATGTCCACAAGGAACACAGAGGTAGAGGAAGTTGTAAACATTAAACCAAAATCAGTTAAAAGTGAAGTCTGAAAAGAATTTAATAAAGATAATAAAAAATTGAAACAAGTTGATGAGGTAACTTTTGATGTCAAAATGTCAGAAGATGAAGTGATTGAAATATCTGAAGATGAAATCATTGAAATATTAGAAGATGAAGCATTGAAGAGACCAGACTGAGATGAAAAAAGTCTATTGTAATAAAAAATTGTTAATAAAAAGGAAGCAGAGGTTCAAGTCAATGTGAACATCAGTACTAATGATAGTTTCGGTACTAACTCTAATGAGGCATCTTCGAGCCTATGGGTCAGACCAGAGGTTCCCATACCATGGTAGGCATTCCGCTGGTGATGCCCAAGGACGTTCCAGTTGGTATGCGAACAAGCAAACAAGAGGCATGGCTAAAATCATACGTTTAATGAGGGAAGACAATTTAAAAAAAAAATATTATTGTATGTATCAATTAGAAGATCAATAAACCGGATCAATTTAAATGAAAAATATTCAGGATGGTTAAGTAAAGGCGAAAGTACTCAGTGTTGAAGAGGACTTCAGAATCAAGTTGGGCTCCATCAAGCCTAACATTGATGCTCTGATTGTAAATAAACAACAACCTGCTTTCAAGTGAAAAATATTGATGTTTTTCTTCACAATGTCCAAATTAATTCCTTTGGTGGATACGCTTTTATTTACAGAATTTTTGGTGTTGTTATAAGACTCTTATTGTTGCTGTTGCTATGTGAAATTGATAAACTTGATTTTTGAAATTTCTTAAGCAAATTTACTGTAATATATGTAGTTTTGTTTGTTAAATAAAGATTTGTACATCAGTTGGTATCTTTTTATGATGACGAACATGTAATACTAATATCATAAGATCAGGTAGGCCTAGTTATTTGAAAAGTGGAAGCGGTATGCAGTAACATTAAGTCTGGGAACCTGTGTGCTAGACTACTGATTAAAGTATGGTCCCCAGAGACAATGAACTATACTTAAAATATCTCAACTCCTTTAGTACTGCAGATGGTGAAAATATATCCTTTTGTCAACTACCTAAATACCCATTATATTCTCAATATTCTCCTGATGTTTCGAAGCCTCCTGTTCCAATACTGCAGGTTCCAAAAAATAGCAATATCGACCAACAGGGTATCATGCTGACATGGAGCTTTGCAAGATACCTGAAAAGATTGTTAGGTATCAATTATTCGCCTATTAAGAAAGAAATGGTGGAAACATATCTAATGTTTGGCAGAAAGTAGGATATATAAAGGCCCTCCCTACCATTGGCTATGGTATATTATCTTACTCAGGTTGGTGATGAAAATTATTATTTTATCATTTGTGTGGTTGATAACCAAAAGTTGCTGGTAGATTTTAGTATCCCTACTTATATCAAGCTGTACAAACTAGATTCTTCACTAAATAACACTGCTGGAACTTTATTTAAGGTTCCATCCTCTTATAATAAATTTTAATTTTTAATAATTGAGATTTTGTTGTTGTATGGTAGGAGACTTCTGTTGCTATATATTTTTTTTTATTTGATATTACTTGATTGTTAATGTTCTTTTAGTGTGTGTAATTTATCAATATAGAACACAATTTGTATTAGTAAATATTATAGTAATTAAGTATTTAATACTTTTGTTTCCCATCCCTTCTGTAACATTAGGTTAACTTAAAATATGTTTATTCAACCTTTATAATATATTTTAAATAAAACAACCCTTCGTTTTTAGATAAGAGAAGGCTATTTTAAACCTTTTTGAACCAAATGGAGTGAATGCTCATCCCATTATGTTTAGCTCTGTTGCTAATAGTATATTTTAACTATCATGATGAAACCAAATGACAATTATTAGGAATCTGCCCAAAGTTTTTTTTTTCTAACAGATTTACACTAGCTTGAGATGATAAAAATATGTTTGCAAGTTAATCATTTGGCAAATCCAAAGAATAATTAAATTCAGTATTAAAAATGAATGCTCAAATTACTCTTATTTAACCACTGACAAATTATCAAAATGTTAGTTTTTATAAACTTATTTTCATTATGATTCTTAAGTTATAATAATTTGAATTTTTAGAATTTGAAATAATTTAAATATGAATATGAAAAAAAACAACCTTAATGTTGAAAAAATCATTGAAAAAAAACAAAAACAATTTTCTTTTTTTTTTAGTTCCTAGAATGCTCAACATTTTTAAAGCCACGAAATTACGTTTGGGTTTGAAGCTCTGTAACTACGTTCTTGGACTCGTTAACAAGAGGGGAGTTTCGTCTTTCCATACATATAAAAAACTATTGCATTATCCTAAAAGGTCCGTGTAAAAAAAGGTGATTACGATATAAAAATAAAATTGAAGTTTTTTGCAGATAATGTTGGTTCTAGGAACATCAAGGTTAAAATAAATCGCGTAGTTTAAGTACCTTTACCGATGCCACCCAAATTTGGTTTGAATTGTTCAAAGAATTCCTGATTTATGAGCGATTGTTTAAATCTTATAAAAAAAATTGAAGGATAAATTTTTAGGCTAAAATTTTTATTTTTTTATTCCCTCAAAAATTTGAATATATGAATTTGAATTTTTCACAGTGCTAAAACCAAATCTGTTGCCAGTTTTAAATTTTAAAAAATCTATTAATATGCTTCACTCCGTAAAGAATATAGTTATCATTACATTTAATATAATATAATCAATGCATCCTGTATCCTTCAGATCGCCCTAAAATTCACTTATTTTGCTTTTAAAAAATTGGATCTCTCTAAAATTTAATATTTCTGTTTACGAATAATGTTTTTATATTATACATATATACGGCGTTAAAGGTTATTATCCATGTACATATTATAATATAGAAACATTATTTTTGATAAAAAAATAGTAAAAGTAATATTATATATCAGAGAGATCGAATTTTTTTTAATTAAATAATTAAACTTTGGAGCGTTCTGACTGGTCTATTGAAGTATATGCAATATAGAACAGAATTATTACAGGTTAAAAATATATTTTTTTACTACGATAATGTTTATAGCGGTGATAAATAATAATATCTATATCTTATATGTTATTATACCTATGATATGCGCACGGTTAAGAGCCCAGACTTGCTTGGGATGCCACAGTATATTAAAAATCATTTATTATTTAAGGCCGTATTCAAAGTGTTGTAGTTAATTTAAAAACATTATTCCAGAAACAGAAACAGTAAATTTTAGAGTGATCCAATTTTTTAAAACGAAATAATTGAATTTTAAAGCGATCTGAAAGTTATATTGACATATAGTATGTGTAATGATAACGATATTCTTTACGGAATAAGTTTGTTCATACCTCTTTATCTATTACAATTAAATCTATTACAATTTAAACAACATCGTTTTAGCACCAGCTTGACAAGCATGCTTGAGAGTCTGTTGGATAAACTTGTACGTATATATATATATATATATATATATATATATATATATATATATATATATATATATATATATATATATATATATATATATATATATATATGTGTGTATATAAACTTGTTGTAAGCGGTTTATACATACCATTGGGCGGAAGAATTGAATTTCAATTATGAAAGCTTGTACAAACTTTTGCATGAGAGGAAGCATGAACATGCAACATACAAGCAACGTAATTTTTCGTCGTGACGTATTAGGGTTTTGGAAACCGGAATTTTAAATACATATGACGGATAAATAAATATCCTCTTTTGTCTTTTGCAAATTTATTAGAATTAATTAAAGACTTGCAATTGTCTTACAAAAATCTTTCGACAAAAAGGCTGTGTTCTATGTTATTAATGATTGCAAAATAACGAACAGGCTAATTTTTGGTATTCTAATAACTCTAACATTTTCTCAAAAGCTCCTGTAGGGTAAACCATTTGTTCGACTAGTAAAGCGATGCATCCATTACGCTCTAATAATGACGTCGGAGTGCATTAATACTAATTACCGGAGCAGGTGCTTAAGATATAGAATATTCTTGAAGATCTTAGTATTATGAAGCTTTCCTATTAGTCTTGCAGTTCTGAGTGTTGTCAGTCACTTTTAGAACCCATTGTCTTTCGACACTCACGTTTTAGCTAATAAAGAGGATTATATAGATGATTGGATCTCTATAGAGGTCCAGTCAAATTATTATAATGGTTGATAACATTGAAATAGAAAACTTGCAAAACAGTTTCATTATGAAATACATAAATTACAGTTAGTACAATAATATAATGAGAATGCGTAAAACTAGTAGTGAAATTTGAAAATACGTAGCTACATATTTTCCAATGTTATTATGCACTATTAGACTTAGCATTTAACTCCTTTAGATTTCTAAATCTTTGCGGTGTTTCTGGCGGTCATAAGTAAATTACAATATGTTGGTTTGCTGATTGTTAAATAGGAATGAGCTCAATTTTCACCGTTTTAGTGTAAAACTCTCCCATTGTATATACTTACCTATGTACTGTGTTATTGTTATATTGAATAATTTCTTCATTCCAGGTACAATATACATATATACAAAAATACTATGATCTTTCAGAAGCTTTCTTTGTCTTCGTAAGTCACCCACTTACCAGATTCCACCACAGGTCTTCAAGTCTCACGCAGATCATCCGGTTCCACGCAAGTCATCTTGTTTCACACAGGCCATTTTTGAGTATTTTTTTTACGCTTAATCTAATGAAAAAAAAAAGGTATAACAACCCTAAAAAAAAGTTATACTCATTATTATAGACGAAAATAATCATATTTTTTATTATTAATTATAATGTTTTACCATCGAAAGGAATAAAAAATTATTAAACAAAGTTAATGAAAAGCTAAAATTTATTGAGAGACAGCACTGGTAAGTTAGATAGTGCATCGAAGTTGTGGAAATACGTACACAAAGTCATTTTATGTAATACAAGGTAAAAGGATAACAGAGAATTTGGATGAAACTAATTCACTAAAACGACAAAGATAAAAAGGAGGATTCAACTTTGACGGCTATTGCTTGTTTTGCTCAACGAAGGCTGTTGCGTTGGGAAAAAAATCTCATGACAAGGTTATACTTGTCATGTACAGCGATACACTTCTACTCATGACAGCCCTTGTGCCATTGAACAAATATAGGACGAACTAATTACCGACTGTTTTCAACATCCCAACAACAGCAATATTTAAACGTTCACAATTGCATCTTGATGGGCCATTGTTTTAGTGGTTGTGACAGCACTAGTGGTATATTTGGGAAAGGTAAAAAACATTTTCAAAAAATAATGGAGTCAGAGTCTTCTATGGAGAAGGTCATATCAAATTTCAACTCCTGGGGTTCAACAAAAATACTAGGTTGTTACAAAAGTCCTTTTGTATTAGTAAGCTTTATTTCAGATTACATTTTTTAAACATTATTGAATACTACTCTTCAAAGTAAAGTCCATTGCTTTCAACTACTTTCACCCATCTTTCTGCCAGTAATTGGATTTGATGTCTGTATCACTCCATTGGTTTTGAGGCAAAATACTCTTCACATCCAATTTTTATGTCCTCGTAATTATCAAAGATTCGACCTTTTAAAAAATGAGCCACTGACCTAAACAAACCATAATCTGATGGTGCAATATTTGGGCTATACGTAGGATGAGGCAAAACGTTTACTCCTTACAGTTCCGATAATTTTTTCTTGGTCTAAGCAGAACAATGTGCAGGGGCATTGTCGTGTTCCAAAATGGCTTGGTTCCAATTGACCAAAGCGGGGTACTTTGCACTCAAAACTGTATAAACTATGTCTAGCTGTTCGCAGTAAAGGTTTGAGTCCCTACTACGACCGATAAATCACGAGTAGTTGCATATGTGTTCTGGTTCACACATTCAAGAAGAGCGTCATCATCAACGACCAATGGGCGACCTGATCTGGGTCGTGCGACAGTATTTTGATGGATAATTGACTTTCCTTCTATTGCATAAATATCTTCGGCGGCTGCCTTTGCACATAAATCTTTTTTCCAGTAGTGCCTCAAAAGACAGCGAATCATGATTTTTTCTTCTGACATTGCACGTGCGTGTTAAAAATCTTTATGACCTCATAAAGCCAACTCAAGTCATAAGGAATTAAAGGATTAGTCAAAGTAAACATTGACATAAATAGTAGGAACAAAAACAGTAGGATTAATTATAAGAGTTGAACTAAGGGTTGTGTTCGTGCACAGGGACTTTTGTAACAACCTGTTAGAAATGAAAGAAGCTGGAGAAACATTATTTTTGTCGCTGTACGGAGAGAAAAATGGTAAACCTTCTCTAGACGAATGGAGATACAGTCTATTTCAAAATTATCTGGAAAATAATAGTGGCAAATTGGAATCCCTTCCACCTACGTCAGACAGTGCAGCTCAGCACCCATATAGATGTTACTACCAAGTACAGTTGTGGCTTGGTAATAAATTATCACATGGAGAGTGGGGTTGGACACAATAAGATGGGAGTTGGCTGTTTCCCACTAAAATGACATTGGAAGCAGCCCCTGAAGACATATGGAAGCTGATGTCATGCACATGCAGAGGCAATTGTTCAACATCACAATTCAGCTGTAAAAAGAGTGGAATTGTATGTACAAATCTGTGCAAGGTTTGTGAAGGCCTAAATGCCTTAATGCCAAACATGAAGACCAATTCTCATAGACCCTGAAGAGTTGATTTCTTTAGGTAACTCAGAAGAAGAGGATTGATAAATCAAACTCTTTTTTCTTCTTCTGTGATTTATTGGGCATCATACATTTGAGTGCTTTAGTTCATTAATTGTTCTTTATTACTTAAACTGTATAATATTATTTGTATTATTCACTGCTGTTTACCTACTTTATTACATACTGCTAGTATCTTCTATTAGCATTCTAATTTAAGTTACTATCTTCTAATTTAAGTTGTTCATTAACTTTGTTTAATCATTTTTGATTCCTTTCAATGGTAAAATGTTATAATTAATAAAAAAATATGAGTATTTTCTTTTATAATAACGAATATAACTTTTTTTAGGGTGATTATATCTTATTTTTCTTCATTAGATTAAGCGTAAAAAATTAGTCATAAAACATGTGTTACTTGCCCAGATTTGAAACACCTTTTCACCATGGAAATTTTTATGGACTCTTTTGATTCTTCATTTTTATGACAAATTAAATGTTTTTAAAAGTTTCATCAATGGACCATTTTGTTTTAAAATATACCATTTTACCTGTACTATACCCACATTTGCCCTCTTCCTCCCTCAGTAAACACCCTTCCACTATAGAATTTTTTATTGACTCCTTTGATTCTTCATTTTTATGGCAAATGAAATTTTAAAAAGTTTCATATATGGACCATTTTTTTTTTAAATGTACTATTTTACCTGTACTATACCAACATTTGCCCCCTTCTCCCCTCAATAAACATCCTTCCACCATCGAAGTTTTTATGGACTCTTTTGATTCTTCATTTTTATGACAAATGAAATTTTTTTAAAAGTTTCATATATGGACCATATTTTTTTTTTAAATATAATATTTTACCTGCACTATAACCACATTTGCTCTTTTTAAAAGTTTCATATATGGACCATTTTTTTTTTTTTTTAAATGCACTATTTTACCTGTACTATACCAACGTTTGCCCCCTTCTCCCCTCAATAAACATCCTTCCACCATCGAAATCTTTATGGACTCTTTTGATTCTTCATTTTTATGACAAATGAAATCTTTTTAAAAGTTTCATATATGGACCATATTTTTTTTTAAATATAATATTTTACCTGTTCTATAACCACATTTGCTCCCTACCCTCTTCAATAAACACCTTTGCACCAGATTTTTAAGATCAGTCAGGTCCTAAAAATTTAGACGTCCGCCATGCTGAGATCACGATTCTGTAGTTTTACCAGTAAATATAAGAATAAATAATATTTAATAATCTATAACAAACAATAATTAGTAGGAAACATTTAAATATAAATAACATTAATTAATCCTATGTAAAGACAAATTGATAATTATATAAATGATGATTGTACTGAGATGTAAATCAAATAAATTACATGTTTTTAGATGAATGTTTTGAGAATTCAAAATATAGTCGTAAGCCTTATAAGATAAATAATTTTTTTTAGGTTTTAATAATAATAATAATTGTTTGAAGGTTTTATTCTTGAAAAAACTCCTTGAATACTGTAATATATGAAATGTGGCTAAAAGTCTTCAAAATAAAAATATTTATTTCTTCACAGTTTAACATTATACTCATTTGATGCACTTGTCTTTGCTTTTTCATCTATTTCCTTTCGATATATCGATATTTTGCTAGCGATTATCGGTGGATGTCGATATTTGGTTTTGCGATATTGCAAAATATCGAATATTGATATTTTACTTTCGATGCTCCAACCCTAGTTAGTACCAGTAATAATTATTACTGGTACTGACACTGTTGTTACATCTATTGTTATGTTGTTTTTTCTTAGCCCTGATGATGGCCTAAAACTTAGCCAAAACGTCGGCACACATTATAATAAGTTTTCTTATTTGTGTGTTTATTCATTGACCGCACCCCCAACCAAGATTCTCCTACGTACATTTTCCAACGGTCAACCATACTCTCACCATTACTTTAATTTTAATTGTAACTATTGATTTCAAATATGATAAACCTCCTAAGTCCAAAATGGCTTGTTTTAGATTTATTTTATTTTTGCGTAAATTTAATGCACAACAATTAATTGTTAATTTTTTCGGCTTAACAGTATATCACTTGCCCCTAGTACATACTATTTATTAAAAAAAGGTACTTGTGGGTTAGCTAGACGACATTGTGGTCTTATTATAATTTAAATTATTACTATAACTTCCCCATACCACTGGAAATCAAACTTGGAATGACTGCCAGGTAACAGTTTTAAATTATGGTAAGAGCCCGATCTCAACTGAAAAGGAATTTTTGGAGGTTTGTATATTTCTTGAGCGAGCGGAAGTCGACAGCTGTGATCTAATTAAAGTAGTAATAATTGAAATTACGGTAAGACCATGACCTCAACTGAAAAGCATCCGAAGATAAAACAGTGTTTCACAATGGCGTCTAGTTAACCCACAAGTACCAAAAAAACAACACCTTATCGTATGATTGAAAAAAAAGAAAGGATTTTTTTGTCTCACTTTGATATGTTGGATTTGACAGTTACACGTAGTTCCACACTTTTGCCGACGATTTACTTTACATAAGTTTCATGTATTGATCTATTAGATTCTATATATTAATTGAAAGCTGAATATTTTCATAATATACTTCTAATTACCTAAATTATTTAATTAAAAGTCAATATTAAATATTAATTACTTCAACTATAGTTTTAGAATTCGTCAAAGAGCTGGTAGGAGCTGTCTTCTACCTACATAAATTAGAACTCATAATTAAACTACAGTTTAGATAATGAAAAATAAGATCTATTAAAGGAGTTCAACTATTGGAAGCTTGAAATCATAACAATTATCTAGATTGATTGCCCCATTTGTATCGCTATACACTTCTATTGCTATACACACAGTTACACTCTCATCCATATATACATGCATACATATATTCATACAAGCAGCATCCTTTGAAAGACCGCCGTGAGGCACTCCTTGGGAGGACAAAGATGTCTTGCTGCCGTTTCACCTTAGATGACCTCAGAGCAGAGACTCTTTTAACTTGGCTCCCTCAGTCCCTTTTCCCTAGCCCCTTTCCACCCCAAAAGCGTTTCCGAACGAGAGGCTACAGCGAGTTAGAGCGATTAGGTATCGAAATCAACCGTCAAGCGATTTTAATTAATAATGCAAATCAATCTGACCGATATAACTCCCGCACCGGTGAAATTAAAATAAAATATATCAAACATTTTTATTAATTTATACTTTATTAAAAACAATTTAAAAAATTGTTCATAAAATAAAATCGTTTCGAGTATCTGATATCAAGATAATCAACAGTCTAACGCAAAGTTCAGTTCCACCACAAATCCATTTTATTAATACAGAGGGTTATTTTATTTTCAGATATACAGTGTAATTACTAATCAAACATTACAAACAGAAATCAAACTCCAAAAACAGAAAAAATTAACTTTATTTAACCCCCTCCCCCTCCCTAAAAAGGTAGAAAATTAAGTTTTAAATGTTTAAATTTAATTAAAGTTTAAACTTAAAACACTATGTAAAAAAAAAAAATGGTTGCTTGCAAACAAGTGCAGTGAAACTGGTTAACCGACCAGTAGAGAATTATGAAACTGGATAATCAGAAGAGAATTGTTAAGTATTTAACAAATTACATTTCAAAAGACATTGGAGACAATAGTTACCTTTTTTTAACAATCCTTGAATGCTTCTGAATCATAAACGAACAAACAAAAAGAAAGAAATTTAGTTAGTTTTACTAACTAGGATTTTTGATTAATAGTTAAGCGTACCACCTAATTGTGACCAGGAGTATATTACTGAATTCACTTCGGTTTTTTACTAGTAATGTACTATATTATTTCGACAACCTTTTGTAGCTCATTGTGTGTATTGATAGTTTACCGTATGGTATATCAGGAAAGAGATGGTCTGGGTGACGGTCAAGAATAAATTAAAATAGTTGTAACTATTTATTTAATGCCGACGTTTCGACCTACATTGTAGGTCTTCATCAGGGCTAGAAATAAAGATGCAAAAGAATAATTAAATAAAAAAATAAAGATAAAATTGAAAAAATAGAAAATAACAAAAAATAAAAGGAGTAAATACATATATACAAACTAAAACTAAAATTGAACAAAAAGAAAATAACAAATTAATAACATTGTAAATAGAGGAAAATGAAGATAAGTAATGGTTTCTAAAAATGAACTCACCTCTGGAGGCTATGAAGGATGAGCTAAGACTGACCCAAAAGGGGAAAAAAACGGAGTCAGTTTTAACGGACTCGTGAGTATAGGAGCGAATTTTAAAGGAATTTTGGTGAACATCTCTAATACATTGTAACAATTAAAATAAGGCTAAAAAGTAAATAAAATGGCGAAACATAAATACTTAAACAATTAAAAAATTATACAGAAGTGTATAACTAACTATCTTCAGTTTACAATTAAAAGTGTTCATATAAGAATTGAATATAACAATAAAGCAGTGAAAACAGAATGAGATATATAGTATAAAAATTAAATACAATAGTGCACAGAGTAATAAGAGCAATAAATTTGTAAACTGGGACGCTAACTAATTCGAGTGGTACAGTTAACATCAGCGTAGTGTTGTGTAAAATGTAATTCCAATTATAATTCCAATTTTTCCAAAACTCCATCAGCAGAGTTAGTTTTTTGATGATCCAATGTCTTGTTTAACTTGAAATTTGTTTAAAAAAAAGAGAAAAAGAGCTAGAATACAAAATTTTGAAAAATGTATTGAGCGGTTTTCATTATCTAATAATTTTGTAAAATTTAGTGTTAAAATTGGAGCATCTGGAACAAAATAGCATTTCAACGTCAATTGTAATCTTTTCCAAATCAATTGTAACTTTTTCCATTTCAAATTCCACCTTTTCCATTTCAGTTGTAACCCATTCCAAATCAATTGTCACCTTTTCCAATTCAATTGTAACCTTTTCCATTTCAATTGTAACCCTTTCCAAATCAATTGTCACCTTTTCCAATTCAATTGTAACCTTTTCCATTTTAATTGTAACTTTTTCCATTTCAATTATAACCCTACCGGATATGAATTAATTCAATATTATTTATTTTATTATTGAAAAATAATTATTTTAATTACAATAATGACTTTTGAAATAATTTCGGCATATTCTTCCGACTTTTTTTCGTTGATCAGATAATTGATATTAAGTGATGATTTCAAGTAGTTTAAATTTTTGAATTTTAGTTTTTTTATTATTATTTTAGAATTTAGAATTTAGTTTGAATTTTCTAATCGCACCTGCGCATTTTGCATTTCCGTTACTGATGGAGTTTTTTATGATATAGGGATCGCTAATTAGGTTTTCAAGGGTTCTGATTCTATATCTTGAATTGGATTGAGGATAGCGCTGGTGCATTTCGCTTTTCGGTTACTGTTGCAGTTTTCTATGATTTAGGGATCAAGGGGATTTAGAGGTTTTCAAAGGTTCTAATTCCGTTTTTTGAATTGAATTTTTTATTGAGCTTTCGCATTTCGAATTACTATTACAGTTCACATTCCTTTGGTACTGGCATCGTTTATTAAGTTTTCGAGGGTTCTGATTCGATTTTTTTTAAATGACTTGTGATTGCACCAGCACTTTTCGATTTACTGATACTGTTGAAGTTTTCTTCGTTATACAAATCGTTAATTAGGTTTTCGCGAGTTCTGATTGCATTTTTAAAATTTTATTTTTTATCGAGCATGCGTATTTCAAATTACAATTACATTTTTTTTTAATATATCATCCAATAAAGCGAGTGTATCCAACCATGTACATTTTCTTTGCCGCCATATTGTTTGCAATGATTTGGTCAGCATCCACGTTTGACCGTCAGGTTTATTCCATCCACTCAGTGAAGGGTCAGGTACCCACCTTATAGACTGTAACTTTTCAATGTTTACATTACCTTTACAATGTTTACATTTTCTACAACCTTCTTAATTTTTACATCTTACACAAGTTGAACTTCTTCTCGGCTAGATCCGATAATACTCGCTGACCAACTCCCAATATTTACATTTTACATAACTTGAAGTCCCATAATTTTAGTGTTTTTTAAAAGTCATTTTAGGGGATTTTATTGGCTTTAGTTATTGATAAAAGTTATTTAGAAATTAAAGAATAAAGAAAAAGTGATGAGCGAGTGCCCCATGGACGACGAAAACCTGTTTTGGTTGCCTTGTCTACAAGTCGTATTGCTCCGCCACGGATTTCAAATTTATAAAGGTTACATTTCCTGTAACCTTCCTAATGTTTGCATAATCTAATGTCGGCTGTGAAATGAGACTATCATATAGGAATATTCTAGGGGTCAGAATGACATGGATAAATAATACGGTTTTTATTCAATAAATAATATTTAAAGGGTATAAAAATTATGTTATATTCTTATTTAGGTTAAATTTATATTTTTAGAGTCAATAATATTTACTATTCGAAGTATAGATAATATAGTATTTACATTCAGCATAAAATTCACCAATCGAAAATGTCTACATTATTTATAAAATAATGTTGGATGTTTTCTTCCTTCTTCACGAGGATGTCTTCTTTCAGGATTTCTGCTCTCAAGTCGATAGGAGTTGATGCGAGATGAGATTCGATGGTTTCTCCATAACCCGTTACCAGCGGCGTACATAGAGGAGGGGATCATCTTATATATCTTACTTACCGCCATATCTCGAATTTCAAATTATCATGTTCGAGTTTCTTTATTCCCCCACCACTATTTAAAAAAAATGTTAATACTCATATTAAGGCTTCTCCATACTCACTTCATAAATCAAATTGTTTTTTTTTTTTTTTTTTTTTTTTATGAAATGATAACTCTTTATTAGATATTTCTATATCGTCTCCTGATCAACATGTCATGTTTTGTGTAGGTGACTGTCAATATTAGAATGTTTGGCATCATCGGATGGTAGATAATACTAACAGTAACTAATAAGAGCGAAATTGGGTAGTAAGAGCACAGTTCTGACCACACTTTCTCCCAAAAATAACATAAGTTCGTCTATAAGACACCTCTCTACCAGTACATGTTCCCTCCTCGAAATTTATATATCAATAAATCAACAATCAGTTCAATCAATTGTAACCAGTTCATCTTGCTTTTGCAGGCTAACTTTCTGTTGGACAGAACATTTGTTGTTTTCATCAGGATGAGAACCATTGTTAAAAGGTGTTTCATAGCTCTCTTGGATTCTGTGAGTAGGTGATTCAGGAAAAATCAGGTAGAGCACAATGCTGATCACACGAAGAATACCATCAGGTTTCGTCTATGGTACATTTTCCCCAGCTCCTATCGCCTTACCAAGGTGCTTTTATTGGTAAAAATATCAATCACAGACTTGATTTTATTTGTTTTTATTAGATTGATATTTATTTTTTACTAATAGACGGAAGCTGGGCGTCCTTAAGGCTTAAATATCTTTGGTAATCAATTCCAATTAACCCAAAATGTTAAATACAGTCCCGAAATTACAGAAATTTAACGTAAGACATTAGCCGCTTTCTAAAAAGTTAGACGAGCTGTGGGCATTACCTGGGGCTATAATCCAAGAGTCATGCTCTGGATATATTCTACTATCATAAGATCAATCCTAGATGGCCGACCTTATTAGTTGAGCTCCTCTAAATTTCTACTCTCCTAATACAAAAATAAATTTTACAACCAAATTTATCACTTTTATCGGGGAAAGTGCCACTACATATACTATTGTCTGTTTTAAGAGCTATTATTCAGCATTCATATCACTCGAGGCGGTGCACATCGGTGTGGTCATGTATGGTTAGAGGTAGTGATATAGGGTAACGGATGATCAGATATTGTTAGGGGTGGTCAGGAATCGTTGGGTGTGGTT
This sequence comes from Rhaphigaster nebulosa, assembly GCA_948150685.1. Classification (NCBI taxonomy): domain Eukaryota; kingdom Metazoa; phylum Arthropoda; class Insecta; order Hemiptera; family Pentatomidae; genus Rhaphigaster; species Rhaphigaster nebulosa. The sequence continues at coordinate 29,685,946 of OX411307.1, read as the reverse complement.
TAGGATGGTTAGGGATATTCTGATATGGTTGGGGATGGTTAGGAGTTTTATTGGGTGGTCACAGGGATCGTGGGGTGTGGTTTAGGATGGTTAGGGGTTTTCAGATATGATTGGGGATGATTTGGAGTGGTATGGGGTGGTTGGTCAACCTCAAAATTATAGAAAAATAGCTCTAACCAGGTCATTTTTTTTTTTTTTTTTTATCTACCTTCCTAGCCATTGCTGGGTTCGGGAGCAGTGGGGTAGTGCGCTGGGATAACGCATGCCACTGCTCCCATAAATCAACACTTTATATTCAAAGTTCTTATTTTACAATTATTTATTTATGAGGAAAAGTTTAATTGTGGGGAAAATTTTTTCCCGCTACTGTGATGCAGCCCGGTGCACGGTTGCGCACCTTAGGGCTGCACCTTATCCTCTGCCGTGCGGCGTGGCCAGCCCTTCCGGCGCTCTGCATCCGTCCGGTCCCAGTCCGGATTCACCCGGTGCCGTCCAGCCCTCCTGGTCAGCCGCATCCGTCCGGATCCCATCTCCAGCTGCATCCGTCCGGATACTGGCCCAGCCCTCCTGGTCCGCTGCATCCGTCCCACTGATCTCCTCCAGTCTGCATCCGTCCGGTATCATACATCTTGAGGCTCATCTCGAGGTTCGCCGCCGTCGGGTGGTCTGGTCCTTCCCAGGATGAAGTGTTCAGGGCCCACCACCTCCTTCCACCCATATATGATGTCCTTGAAGAAGGAGTATGCCTCCTCCTCCATCAGAAGGGGGAAGTCCGACTCCGCGAGGGCGAAGATCCCGGTACTTCTCGACAACCTGGCTCGGTGTCCTTCTACTGCGGTGCAGGACACGATCACGTGCTCTGCAGTTTCAGGAACTCCACAGGTGGGGCACCGAGGGTCTATGTCCTTTCCGTGCTCCTATAGTTTCCCTCAGAAACCTCAGAAACCTCCATGCCCTGTCAGCATCTGCGAGACCCAGTAATCAGGGAGGACCCAGCTCGCCTTCAGCCTTTCTTGGACGGTGGGGAAGAACTTCCTTAGGGTAGCTCCCTTCTGACTCCCTATCCATTCTTCTCTTCCACCATTCCACTCTTCGATAATGTCCTCCCTCAATATGCTCTTCCATTGATTAGGGGTCTCGCGAACTCCGTCCCGGAGTTCCTCCGGTAGCGCGTCAAGCCCTTGCCTCTTCACATCGTACTTTATCCTGTCCTCCTTGAGGACGAGGTCCAGGGGCATCGCTCCGGCTAGCACCTGCACCGCCTCATGCGACACCGTTCTATAGGCCTTAGTGACCCTAAGCAGAGCCAATCTCTGAATTGCGGCCAGTCTCCTCTTCTGCAGCTGCGTGAGGTGTTGGCTCCACGCCGGGAATGCAATAATAATCAGGATATCCATGACCACGCCTTTGTAAATGTTCATCGTAGCTCTAACCATGACTGACCGCCCCAGACCATCCCTAATCATCTCCAGCCATATCTGACTACCCGATACCACTTTAAACCATCCCGAACCATATCTGAACACCCCCAACCATCCTAAATCAAACCCCACGATAGGGTACCTATGGCTACCTGATTTTCCTCTATCAGCTACTCATTTTAGAATCCAAGGGAACTATGAAACACCTGTTAACAATGGTTCTCATCCTCATGAATTCCGCAAATGTTCTGTCCAACAGAGAGGTAGGCTGCAAAACAAAGATGAACTGGTTAAAACTGATCGAATTGATTGTTGATTTATTGATTAACAAACTTCGACGAGGGAACAGGTACTGGTGTAGGTGCATCATTTTTACCTTATGGTTAACTTATGGTATTGTTGGGAGAAAGTGAGGTCAGAATTGTGCTCTTACTACCCGATATTGCTCCTATTAGTTACTGTTAATATAATTTATCATCCGATGAGTCCAAATATTGTAAATTGACAATCACTTATACAAAATAAGACGCGTTGATCCGTAGACGATATAGAAATATCTAATAAAAAGTTATCATTTCATGAAAGAAAACAAACAATTTGATTTATGAGATGAGTATGGAAAAGCGTTAATATGAGTATTAACATTTTGAAAAAATAGTGGTTGGGGAATAATGAAGCTCGAACATGAGGCACTTGACCATATAACATCTCTAATCACTTTAATTAAAGTTTCTGGCCTGACCACTGTTTCTTTATTCGTTAATTTCTAAATTATCAGTATATTTCTGGAAGATTCCTGAATAAAGATTTGAGTCTCTTAAACAGCATTGAATATCTGACCAGTCAACGTTTCGCCAATGCGGGCATCATTAGATCCTCAAAGTCTTCTTTTAATTCATATATTATTCATAAAAAATCTGGTGCGGTGCGCGCATCACACAACTTTCCCATACCACCCTATAATAATTATCTTTTTAATATAATTTTAAAGAGTTCACATAAACACTGCTTGAAATAAATATAGCAGCATTAATTTCTTCACATCTTCTCCCACTTATGTACAATAAAACAGTTTTTTAAAGAATTTTAGTACAAGAATTCTGTAAACTATCAATATATTTTAACTTTGTTAAGTTACAAATATATTTTAAAAGTTTCGGTTTAGTTTCCATGGAAACATTTTCATTCCATTAAATAATGTGAAAGTAGAAATTATTAAGTTTATTTCCGCTTTTGTATTCTTAAATTACTTTATTACATAGCGTACTGTTTACTACAGATTGGCGGATTGGCGGGAGGAGGTTCGGTCGCATCCGTCTCCTTTCGGAAGCGCTCTGTTATCCATTTAGGCTCTTGTGCTCCTCATAAAATACACTGTATCTTTGCTAATACTGGTCCGATTTTGATGATTCTTTTTTTGTTTTTTAGATAATACAATAACCTTTCATAGAAATCTATACATAATTTAGTATAAATTTCATGATTTTTAAGTTAAGCGCAAATAAAATATTCTTTTCGTCATAACTTTTTTCCCTGAAGTTTTTCGTTGATATACTAAATACATGAAAAGTTAAAGGCCTTTAAGGTGAAGACATTAGGCAAGTTTCACCAAAGCCGTTTACGAGAAAATTGTAAAATCCATGATATAATAGCTAATTCCGCTTAGTCCGATGCGCGATCTTTCCGATGCTGTCTGTATCTTTGCTAATACTGGTCCGATTTTGATCATTTTTTTATTATTATTTAGATAATTTAATTACCTTTCATATAATACTATAAATAATTTACCATAAAATGCATACTTTTTACGCTATGCGCAAATAAAATAATCTTTTCATCATAACTTTTTACCCTGCATTTTTTCGTTGTTATACTGCATACATGAAAATTTAAAGGCCTTTAAGGAGAAGACATTAGGCAAGTTTCATCAAAATCGTTGGAGCCGTTTACGAGAAAATTGTAAAATCCGTGATACAATAGCTAATTCCGCTTAGTCCGATGCGCTGTATCTTTGCTAATACTGGTCCGATTTTGATGATTCTTTTATTATTCTTTGGATAATTTAATTACCTTTCATACGATTCTGTACATAATTTACCATAAAATGCATACTTTTTAAGCTACGCGCAAATAAAATATTCTTTTCATCATAACTTTTTTCCCTGCATTTCCTCGGTGATGTACTAAATAAATGAAAAGTTAAAGGCCTTTATGAAGAATAATTTATCCAATATTTATCAAAATCGTTAGAGCCGTTTTCGAGAAAATTGTAAAAAAGTGTAAAATCGATTTTATAAAGTGGCACTTCCGGTTAGTCGATTTTGAAGAAAAAGTTGCTGTAACATCACATGCATATGCCTATCTTAAATACGTAATTTGAGTATCGTATAACTTTTCGTTTTTGAGCTAGACTGTTCACATACACACAGACACACGGACACACAGACACACAGACCATTTTGCGAGACTTGGTTATTTGGATTCATGGTACCTTAAAACGTGTATTTCCGTTGAAAACTCGAATTCGAAGATTTTCACGATCGCAATACTTCCCCTTACTTCGTATATAGATAGGTAAGGGGAAGTAAAATATACTTATAGGCTACGTGTGGATCAGGTAACGTATCTCTAATTCAGGGGTGCCCAACCCAAGGCGCGCGGCCGGCCAATAGACTTTACATTTTTTATTCATGATTTTGTTCTTTTGCAATAATATAAATTTTCTGAAAGGCTAAAATAACTTCGAGTTAGTGTAAATTAGCACTTATGTTAAGTAGGTTGTAATGGTAATGGTTGTGGTAAGTACATGGTTACTCGTAACATACATTTTTATTGTATAAATAAAAATTACTAATCGTTTTCGTTATGTAGGTAATTTTCAAAATGTTCAAACGGAGAAAAAATATTTTAAAAAGCAAACGCCTATACAATTTAGAAATGATTATTGTGAAGATGGCAGGCACAGGGGTGGAGTGGGAGAATCCAAATTGAGTCCCAAATGCCAAAAAAGGTACCAACTGAGTCCCAGTAAGTTTTCGATGCAGGGTAAATTGAGTCCCGGACCCAATATCTTTTTTCAGGTACCGGGCCCGGCTTATCAGCGTTACCCAGAGACACCATGAAGCTTGCTGGGTAGTTTCCCATATATTGTGTGCGTAAGTGACTAAGTTAGCATTAGTCAGAAAGTACAATTGATGAATTTAAGGTTATAAATGTTTTCTGTCTGGTGGAAAAACGACATACAAGGACTAAGTGCATTTTGAATGAAACTACAGCCAGTGCAGTCGTAAACCGTTGTATGGCTTAATCTTGTTGTCAGGTGAAAATGGTTTGCTATGTGAAGAATTTTATTGTGATTTTTTTAAAATTTTGCTTGAACGCCCTCAATATGTTTCCCCATCACATCAATCATAAATATCAAGCAACAATTAATGGTTGCATAGCACGCCAGAAGCATAGGATCTATTTTATTTAACAAAGAATAACAAATAAAAATTACATAAGTAAAATACTATATTGTTTTTAACAATTTTAATCAATCTGGTGTTGTGAAGGTTGCAACGGTTTATAAGATGTATACAATTTGAAACTTATAGACGAAAGATTAAGCATATGAAGAGAAATAAATATAAATTACAACTAACAGTACTTACAAATAAATATTACGCAATTTAAATTAAAAAATTCTGTTAATATAATTCACTCCGTAGAAGAATACTGTTCTCATTGTATATACAGTCGAACCTCTATGTTTTGAACATGAAGGTTCCTTGAAAAAAATTCGATATATGGAAATTTCGAAATATAGAATGATTGCAATTTTTCACCTTTTTCAGGCTAAAAACAATTACAGCTATTCTTTAGGGTAAAAAAAAAACAACAAAGGCAATTTTTGGAAAGTAATAATGGCAATTTTTTAGGGTAAAAGAAAAATAAAACTGATCGACCAATTGCACTTATTTGAAAAATTGTACAAATTACTCTGTGATTGCAGATTTTTTACGAATGTGCATTTATAATTTAATAAGGCATGTATTAAAAATATGCAAATATACAAGAAATTAATTTATTTTTGTTTTCGCGCAAGATAGCTTCTAATGTCTATTTGTGTATAATTCATCACCGAAGTCATGTTTAGGAGCAATGTTCACAACAAAGGAGACTGAATTTAAAATAAAAATTACATTCTATGTTAGGAAAGAGATTCAGAGAATTTAGGCACTCCTGTGCTTTTTCTGAAACAAGACCTTCCATGAATTTCCACTGTTTTGCAAACCAGTGAAAATTTTTTTTTCTTATTTAATTATTACCCATTATTATGTATGTAGACTAAGGTCTCTTTTTGATGACTATCACATTTTATATATTTTTAAATTGGAATTTGTCGTTCGATATATAGTAATTGTATTCGATATACAGAATATTTTTTCTAATAAAAATTCAAGGTTGCTAAAAAAAGTTGGATGTATAGGGATTTTCGATATATGGAAGTGCGATATACAGAAGTTCGACTGTAATTCAATGGATCCTTCAGATCGCTTTAAAAATTCAATTATTTCATTTTAAATAATTTTATTACTCTAAAATTTACTATTTCTGGATCACAAATAATGTTTTGCTTAAACTTTAATAAGATTTTAAATATTCAAATTAAATTCAATATACTATGACATCCCAAGCAAGACTGGGTTCTTAACCATGTATATGTTACAATACAAAAACGTGGTAAATATTATACTTTTAGACCACCTTTATAACCATAATCCTTGTAAAAAAAGTAATATTAAGTAGAGGGAATAAATTTATTGAAATGATATACTTAAATTGTGCAGCGTTCTGATAGCTCTATTGAATTATATTTAACCAAACAGTATTACCATAGAGTAAACATATATTTATTTACTTGTATAATTTAAAAAATTAAAATATACTATTTCTTGATCATAAATAATGTTTTGCTTAAACTTTAATAAGATTTTAAATATTCAAATTAAATTCAATATACTATGACATCCCAAGCAAGACTGGGTTCTTAACCATGGATATGTTACAATACAAAAACGTGGTAAATATTATACTTTTAGACCACCTTTATAACCATAATCCTTGTAAAAAAAGTAATATTAAGTAGAGGGAATAAATTTATTGAAATGATATACTTAAATTGTGCAGCGTTCTGATAGCTCTATTGAATTATATTTAATCAAACAGTATTACCATAGAGTAAACATATATTTATTTACTTGTATAATTTAAAAAATTAAAATATACTATTTCTTGATCATAAATAATGTTTTTATATTATAATATGTACATAGTTAAGAACCCAGCTTTACTTGGAATATCATAGTATATTGAATTTAATTTGGATAATTAAGACCGTGTTCAAAGTGTTATAAATAATATAAAAACATTGTTAGTGATCCAGAGATAGTAAGTTTTAGAGTGATACAATATTTTAAAACGAAATAATTCAATTTTAGATTGATTCGAAGTGTCCATTGAATTATAAGTAACGAAAAAGTATTTTTCTACGGAATGAAGTATATTAACAGAATCTTTTTATTCAAAACTGGCGTCAAATTTGGTTTTAGCACTTTAAAAAACCTACATAAAAATTCACTAATTGCACTTAGTGACTTTTGCTCCAACGCACGAAATATTTTCAAAACGATCTAACTCCGTACGGTGTCCTCAGGTAACGCTGATAAGCCGGACCCAGTACCTGAAAAAAGGCCCAACCCAATTCCCAGGTACAGGGGACTCAATTTACCTTCTTCGCTATCTCATTAAATATTTTGGGACTCAATTTGGATACATCCGTGAAAGTGGGGTCTAGTTGTGGCACACGTTATAAAAAGGTTGGACAGCCCTCCTTTAGATAGTCCTCGTTATGCAAATTTTTTTATGACTGTAAAAATTACCATATATTTTAATATATAATATATGAATTAAAAGAAGACTATGAGGATAATTGTATTAACAAAGGATTGAATAATATAATCTACTAGTGTAAGAAGATCCTGAAGATGTGAATAAAAGCCACAAAACGTTGAAAAGAAAATATGAATAAATAATAAGGTGAGATTGGTTCACTTAATTGTAAATAAGATCATTGTCAAATATCGGAATATACTAGGAATTTTGTCATACGAAGTTTATGTATAACGGGTATTTCATAATTTATTTTTAAAGCGATTTCATTCTTTTCGATCAGTGATTGGAAAATCGATTAATCTACAAGTTCCCATTCTACAGGTAAACTAGCTATATGATTTACTTCCTTCATACAGATGACTAGTTATCGTTACCAAAAACTTACAAGCGAGCTGGAATGACACTGGAATAATTTTATTTCTAGTTGGATAAATACTGCTCGGAGATTTTAGAAATGATAAAATGGAAGGGGATTTTGTAATTTGGAGGGCGCAGGCGCGAAGACAGAAGCGGAGGACGGGGAAGTCAGTCGCCAGGCGGCAGGGGAAGAGGTGACTCCGTTGAACGAAACTCTCTCCACTTTCCGCGTCTTATATCTCGCCTCATGGGACGGCACATTTCCCTCATCATCTGGTTCCAGGCTGCATCCTGCCTCCTCGCCATATCAATACCCAAGCAGACAGGTAAGTCAACTGTCATCCCCTTTAGAAATAAATTATTTTTTTACCATCAACACAATTTCACGATCTTTATCATACGGGAGGACAGTGCTGAAACATGTTTTCCTCATCATCCGTTTCACAATTGTAAATGACCTAGTATGACGCCGTTCATACAGAAAGGCTGTTATCAACGATTTCCAAAGTATCACTATTGTCAAAATGATTCACTTATCAATAATTTTTTTTCTTGTCTACATGGGTTTGGATTCTCAAGTTGTATTTTAAATGCTATAAAATGATCCCTGGTTTTAAAATTTTACTATAGCTGAGGGATGAAATATAAGCTTAACATAAAAATGTTAGGACAACTAATGACATTTGATGAAATGGTTCATTTAAAAAGACCTTAAAATGCACATGATATTACTCAACTTATTCAATTATAATGATTGTACAACATTAATCATAATTGAGGTATATCTGAATTGCTATTTGATTCATTGTTGTTATTTTATTAAGAGTGATTCTTTACTTTTGCAAAACAATAACGCCTAGAGAGAAAAGCCGTTTTCATTCTTTTAGAACGTATGCTAGCAAAAGAATGGAACAGTTCGAAACAAATATATCACTTTTTATTTGAGAGGCAATTGGTGGTGATTAATATTTTAAGAATCTTTAGGGATCAACTTGAGAATGAACTAAATAAATGAGGCTATTAATCGTTCAGTTTGAAATATTTTTTTTTTTCAGGTTGTATCCATTTTTCGAAAAATGAAGTTTGTTGAGTGTCGTTTCAATTGAGCATAAAGTGATGCGTGAGCGAAGCGGTTCAGTAAGACCGCCGGGGTAACATCCTCTTTATTTGAGCCAAGTATAAACTCCTATCATTTGACAATACATGAAACCTTTAGATAAAGCTTCCAAGACTTTTTTTATTAGTAGGTTAGGGTCCGATACCTGAAGGTGGGAATTAGTACTCCCGGATATGCAACAACAAATGAGCGAATCCCGAAACATCCAATTCCCTCAATATTATTGATGTAAAATTCTTTAATTCATGGCCTCTGTTCCAAAACTTATTATTGGAATTTGTAGCGATGGTTGGTATTCTAAGATTCAAAAATTTGATAATGTCATATAATTGATTTCATACATGGTTAAAACACCTGCCCGCGATTAATATTTTGGAGGAAATTAGTATTTTAAATATTAATTTTTTATACCAGTTGAATCGAAATGAAAACTGTTGAAATGTTTATTGAATTTTTATCCCGTTTTATTGTAAATCTCCAACATCACTTCTTCTTAGTTTTTTAAATGAAAAGAAAGTATATTTATTTTTCTTGGAAAGCATTAACTGTATACTAATAGATTGCAACCAAATATATTTATGTCAAACACATATCCTTTGTTTTTATATTAGCTGAAAAATGAATTTAACAGTCCATAGTTACCAACAAAATTAAGCCAATGATTAATTTAGGCTGCTATTGAAATATTGCAGTTTCACGGTTTACCAGAAACTTCTGACCCGACATTAATTACGCATTTTTGATTCTGGAAATATTTTAAATCTAAATATGCTCAGTTTATGGTAAAAAGTATTATTTATATACAAAAAAGGCAGATTTTAATGAGTGAACCAGTATAGCTCAAAACAAATCTATAAGTGTGTGTCCAAGGCATTCTTTGATTCTTAAAAAATAAAGTAAATTAAATATCGAATTCATATTCGAGAAACAGTATATTTAACAACCGCAATATGCGAATATAACATTGATGTTTCTTGCTTAAGCAACCCATCTTGAGGTAGTTCAATAGTTAAATTTCTTATTAATTTCTATCCCCATTTTTTATCATGTCAACTGGTCTATCATTTTGAGGTAATATTGAGCACATCGATAATCCTCACAATAAATCACTTATAAAATATTCAAATTAAATTTAATGTAATGTCGGTATATAGACTATTAAAATGAAAAACTAAACAAAAGGTAATTTTTACAAAAAATAATTCAAAAATTTATTGGTGAACCTCTACTTCCATTAATTGATTTATTGAAATAAATCACATTTCATAAAATTGTTTGAGATTTCGGGGTCCGATCCCCATCAGCAAAACATATCACCAATAAATTTTTGAATTATTCCTGACGACTTCCCAAAAAGTATAACAACAAGATCATTACTACAATTCTTTGAAGGCTTCATTTAATATAGCGAATATTTGGTGTATTTTATTGCTTCCAATTATGCATTTTTTTCTTGCGTCCCTCAAATGCTTTAGCTGGATGTAGGATTATAAAAGTTTCATATTCCCGGTGTTATAATACATCAAGTAATAATGAAAGGTCTTTGACAAGAATAATCTTATCTATTGAAGTATATAATTCACATATCCAAGGAAACTATTACCGCTATTTAACCTTGTAAGGAAACCCAATTTCACAGACCTGAGGGCGGTACCTGCGACGCACCGAGAACTGGAAGACATGAAGCGATTCATTCCTCAATTCCTAGGACTAACATGAATAATGATTTTGCAAGAAGCACTAACTAATTATGTTGCATTTAAACATTTGAGAAACTGTGGATGCGGGGCAATAAGCTTGTACATAAATTTGTGGCTAGTTTCAATTAATCAACTAAAAGTTGTTTTCTGGTATAGTAACTAGATTTACCACGTATATATCATTCTATATGCTCTGTTAAAATACGGAATAACATTATGTAATTTATTAAACAACCCCATATCTCATATCAATAAAAAAGACTGAGATTGAGTTTAATATATATATATATATATATATATATATATATATATATATATATATATATATATATATATATATAGGGAGCGGGGTGGCCGAGCGGGTTAACGCACTTACTCACAAACCCAAAGATTGTGAGTTCGAATCCCGGCACCGGCATGAATTTTATTTAATCAAATTAAATAATTCAAGCATTGTATCCCGCTCCCCGGGTATGTGAGGCCCGTCAGCCTACTTGGAGGCAACTCACAAAAAGGCCGGGCGTAGGAGTGATGACCCTACCCCGTGAACCTAAATTGAGAATCGCGGTGTGGTATTAATACCACATCGCGCGGCCAAGGATCTCCACGGTCTACAAAGAGCCAACCGAAAAAAAAAAAAAAAAAAAAAAAAAAAAAAAAAAAAAAAAAAAAAAAAAAAAAAAAAAAAAAATATATATATATATATATATATATATATATAAAGTATTAAACTAAATCTTTACATAATTGATATATTGCGTAAAAATACATTTTATGATAAATATACTACCAATGTGACATACGATTAAAAAAAAACTGTTCACTTTATGTTTACTTCGAATAATGATTTAAAGATGAAGCAAATAATATTAATATTAAATAATAATGTGGGTTCTTATCAGTTGAAATCATATATTCTGTGAGTAAATCTGAGAATCGTCCATTCGCTAAAATGTATTACTCATCAAACTTTTTAAATTTAAAAACAATAATTATATTTGACTAACTTTATTTTAAGAAACATTGCAATTACTTAAGAAAATCCCGGTAGGAGGTGGAAAGTCCTACCTAATTGGTTATTTGCATGATGATGGGACTTACGTTTACCCAATATTGTATACAACCATCATATGTAATTATTATTTTTTCTTACTAAATATACCTATATATATATATATATATATATATATATATATATATATATATATATATATATATATATATATATATATATATATATATATATATATACATATATATATATATATATATATATATATATATATACATATATATATACATATATATATATATATATATATATATATATATATATATATATATATATATATATATATACACATATATATATATATATATATATATATATATATATATATATATATATATATATATATATATATATATATATATATATATATGCTAAACCATACGAGTTACAGCTCAAAAAACAAAACAAAAAAAAACTTAATACAACCATCAATTAATCAATCAGAAAAAACCTTTTTCATTTCCCAGACTATGCGAAGGCGTCACGATCGAGATAACTAAAATTGTACAGTATTATAATTTAAATCTTATTTAAGATAAGTCTTAAAATGTATATTTTTAAATAATAATAACTGCTTAAGAGAATTAAATGCTAAAAATTGAGAAAGGAAGGTCCAGTTGGGGCGTGTAGTACCCGCTGTTGATGATAGGAAGCGCTGGCTTCGCCTGGATCGTCAACTAGCTAGCCCCTTCTATTGTATTCTTATTTAGCTAATTGGTTTTTCATTCTCTTCTCCAACTGTTGGAATCAAATTATCGCATGTAATAGTTCCTAAATACAGATCAAACTTTGTAACATCGATTATAGAATTCTGATTTTTCACTCGCTTGCTTCGAACAAATCCGAAATAGATGTTGGTATAACTATTTTTATGCCTATACACATATTATTATATAAAGAATTGTAAGTCTATATACAATTAATCACGCACGCGCGCGCGCGCGCACACACACACACACGCACACACACACACACACACACACACACACACACACAATAAGATTAGAATTTTATTCTTCCCATAGTTCTAAATTCTCTTAATGACACTCAAATGTTTTCATAAAACATTACTTATGGATGACAACAAGCACCCCAAAATATGTCTTCTAAAAATGAAAGAATACCATGACTTACAATATAAACCATGTAGGTCAGTTGGATAATACGGTTCTGACTTTCAGAAATAGGAGAAAAACAAATAATCCTATATGCGTTGTTACATTAAAATATTTTATTTCCAATCTTTAAATAATAGTTATATTTCTTATTATTAATTTAAAGTTTATAAATTAATTTATTATTTGGGTAGCTAATTGGATTGTTGCTCTACTCTGAGCCTGAATTCGCACCCAACCGTCACATGGGCACTAATATAATATTTTTTTGTACAAATATTGCAGCATTGTTTTAGTATACCACAGTCATTTATGTAAGCGTCACATAAAAGGAACTAATATCTAATAAAGGCTTTTATCATTTCAACCAGGAGGGCGCCATATTTCAGATCATTGTAATATACCGATTGTAACCAAACTGAGGGTTACAACCTTTTACCTTTCTACCGTCGCACATAGGGGTATTTCTCCAAACTAGCTGACCAAAAGTCGGTTTTCAAAGGTGGGAAAAATGTAGCTAAACTAAAGTGGAATACATAAGATATGGCCATATAATGTGATCCTAGATGACTCAAACCAGTTTATACTTGCTTGAAGAAGTAAATTGATTACCTTTAACGCATAAATTGAGTTTGTGAGTACACATTTCAGTGTTAATTTTTCGTGTTCAAAAATATTCCTGATATTTAATAATTGTGGATTGCGAAAGGCCAGGCATGCAGGTTTATTATTACATAAAGTAGCTTATTTAAAATATGAGATAGGGCAAAAGGAAAGATACTGTTTTTTAAGACATTTGTTATTGTTTTCATTTGTTATATGTTATTGATTTCAATATTTGATAAATCATTTGTTGATAAATCATTTACTTCCCGGTGAGTCCGAAGGAGTTTTTTTAAGCAAGTGTGTGTTTAAGGTTACTAATAAATAACCCTGAAAAAATTAGCCGCTCGTAACCGCTAATCTTGAAGATATTGCTTATAAACGCAAACCAATGTGCTTGTAAATAAATTGTAAGTTTTTCAAAAAAATCTGAAAAATTAATGTTTTAATATTTAGTTATTTTTTTATTATTTATGAACAAATATTATTATATTGACTTCCTGGGAGAAAATATTTTTAAGGAGGGATCTCATTAAAATCATGAATAATCAGAATTTCCCCATTTTAAATTAGAGATTGGAATTTCTTCCGCTGGCAGAGGAATGCGCTCGGAATATTTAGGGTTTTTGTTTTAAAAAGAAAAATGAAGATTATTAGTACATAAAAGGTGTGTCTTACAACCCGTGAAGGGTCTTGGGTTCAGTACTTGGTAAGGACCGTACTGTTTCTAAGCCAACGGTTGTGCAAGGAGGTGATTCGGCCGAGATCACGCTCAATTGCCAGGTTTTCTCCCAATTAAGGGTACCCACTTTATAGAGGCTGGGTGAGCCCCAGGAGGGTCTCCTGATCTCACAGGTCCGATCCACGGCTGAAGACAGAATAAATAATTATCTGCCTCAGCCGGTCTCGAACCCGGGATAATAATTAATAATAATAATTTGTAATAATAATTATTTGTTTTTCTGAAATAACCTTTAATGTATCAAATTGCAACATTGTAAGTTCTAGACGTTCCTTAACGTAAATTCTCAATTGTGAAGGCCTTAAGGATATTACACCTAGCATTATAATTCTAGAACTTATACAAATAAATTATAATGACGGAGTTAAAATGAATAAACAACTTACTAACATGAAAATAATTAATAAAGGTCTTTCACCATAATAAATATCAAGGTGAGTAAAAAAAAACATGATTAACGAAAAGAACAGCATTTACAATTTTAATTATCAGCTGTTTTAATGCAGCTTGCCGTTTTTTTTTTGTTTATCCTAAACTATATGGTGAAGGCTCTCGTAACTTTATTCCAGTTGGTTGAGAGGGATGAAATACCTATAGTCCAGTTATTAATACCATCTTCATGTCTGATAATGAACCATTTTCCTCGACCAAATGTTACTAACTAGGTGGGACACTTCTGAGATGTTGAAATTTTATATTACTGAACATCCACCAGTAAATACATCCACATATATACATAAATACATACCAGTGAATACATACAAATTCCCAATTTCACACCATTACTGTAATGATCTTTATTGTTTAATTCTTTTATCTCATACTTTTTAATTTTTCGAAGAAAATATTTGACATGCTTAATTAAAATATAAAAATAATGAATTATAAAACTAATGAGACTATGCAATAAATAAAAAAAAATAATAATAACGATAATTAATTATGGGAAACAGGTGTATACTGACATATCAGAAAAGTTGTGAATTTCGAGAAATATTGCTGGACCATAATTGCTGTTAAATGTCCGTAATTATTCCCTTTACTTATTGATGTAATTGTGATATATATCAAGTAAACATTTTAATTTTTTTTAAATATAGAATTGTTTCCTATAGATTGAATGTTTGTTTTTTTTGTTACTCTATCTCTATCAAACCGGATAGAGGCCAATATTCTTATCATATTAGAAACAATAGTTATGGCTCCAATGTATTCATAAAGTGTGATTATGGGAAGCGATAAAACTTAAAATATTTTTAAAATATGAGAACGGATTTTTGTAACTTTTTTTATAATATCAATATTCGTGCATTAACGTTTTTTTTTTGTTTGTATTGAATTCGTAATTATTTTGAAATACAGTGAATTTGGATTTCAGGCTCTAATTCCTTCCTGGGATTCTGAAGGTAACCTTGCATTTACCTACCCTTTCCCACTAATTTGCTACCCCGCAGCTCGGTGGTAAGGCACTGCGCTTTCAATTCTCCTGGTCCCGGGTTCGAGACCGACTGTGACAAATTTATTATTTATTCTATTATCAGCCGCGGATCAATCCTGTGGGGTTGCGAGACCCACCTGGTGCTCACCCAGCCTCGTGGCTAAGCTTAATTAGGAGAAAAACCTGGTGGGTGAGCGTGATATCGGCCAAATCACCTCCTTGCACAACAGTTGGTCTAGCAACAGTACGCTCCTTATCAAGAACCTTCATGGGTTGTAGTGGTACAGTTTTTTTTTAAATTTTATTTGATTGAAATTCAAACGCCACAGTGAATTTGGATTCCAGGCTCTAATTCCATCTTGTGATATGTATATATATATATATATATTTTATGTTTTAAGTTAAAATTAAAGTTGGGCTAAAAAAATAAAATAAAAAATGTAATAGAAAAACGCACATAACATAAACAAATAAAAAACATCGAAAAATTCGAAGAAGCGAGAAGTTTACTTTTTTTCATAAGGATGGTTACAAGTGATTAATTTGAATTCATAATTCGTTTCCTGAGTACAAACTTTTTAATTATTTCCGAGGTGGTAAGTGGTTTGGTATTAAACAAAACAAAAAGTTTTCTAATCAAGCGGTGACATTTAGAGGGTTTCCTTGTCCCCTTTTTATTTTAGGTGACCGTGTTGCCACACCTTTTCTAGCTCTGTTTTTAAATTACTTTTTAATTTTAAAATTACCTACTTGTATCGAATTAAATATGATCATAGCAATACTATTAGCTAACGAATGAATCGATCCAGAGCATTTGCGAATTTCTAATCTACTATTTATTATTTCAAGATAAATCATTTTTGAAACATATTTTTTATGCTTTTTATGTTTTTATTCTATTTATATTCTCCTGTTATGTAAAAAAGTGATTTTAAGAGAGGCGATGCTAACAGAATGGTTTCAGAGCAATAGGGAGGATAGTATGCAAGATCATAATTATAATATTCTTCATTTATTCATTAACTGACTGAAAAGTTATCTAACCGGAGGTTGACGCCATTTCTAAGGTAGAATTCACCGAAACTATTTCGAATATTAACAATCTTCCACGCTGTTGGAAACTGCTAGAGATTATACGACAATGTCTAAAGAGAGACATGGAAGATAAAGGAACTAAAATAGAGGAACAAAATTTAAACTAAAAATCGGGGAAAACCATGTATTTTGCAGGATATTTTACAGATTGGGTATTAAGTATTAAAATTAAGGATTAATATGAACGGAAGAAAAAAGAAAAAAATATATATTATATTGAATTATTTACAATTTAGGATAAAGGTATAGAAGTTTATTTACGATTCTGAGGGAATTGGACGGACGGGAGATTTAAAAGCGTTTATCCGCTGGAGGCTCTCTCGACCGCTGAGCCAATCTATGGCTGATAGATAATAAAAAATATCAGGTATGTTCACTCACACGAATTTCCTCTTCGCTAATATTGCTCCAATACGATTTTTTTTAAATTTGCGATTTGTATACCATTAGAATAAGGATTTTTTAGAGTATACTATCGAAAAAATAAAATATAGTGAGAGGGTTTCTAAGGTACATGTACAGAATACTTAAAAAACTGTTGTATCTTTGCTAATACAACTGATAAGGTTTGGATAATTTTCTTCTGTAGAGAAATTAATTACCTTTCAAAAGATGAAATACACAATTTACTATAAAATGCATACTTTTCGAGTTAAGCGCAAATACAATTTTCTGTACGCCATAACCTTTTTCATGCTTTTTCTCGGGGTTATTAAAGGGCTTTAAGGAGGAGATTTTAGTATAAAAATTCTGCTTTTTTTCATAATTTTTTCTGCTTCTTTTTCTTGGGGACGTACTATGTACGAAAATTAAAAGAGCTTTAAGGAGAAGATTTTAGTATAGAAATTCTGCTGTTCTTCATAACATTTTTTGCTTCTTTTTTGAAGATGTACTATGTACGATAATTAAAAGGGCTTTAAGAAGAAGATTTCAGGCATGTTTCAAACTGACTGTATCATGATCTATAGCGTGTTCACACTAACATGTAATAGCGGATAAAAGGATTCTCTTCATTGTTCAATAATAGTTTGAGATGAAAAGTAACACTTATCTACATTTTTTAGGCCTGTTCCCATTCACAACACCCTCTGTGCCTAAGAATGGAGTGTATATCATCATACCAAGATGCAGAGGAATAGACTGACCAATTTCCATTTCGTTATTGATGAAACGAAAGTAGCTATGACCGAAATAAAATTAGTCGAATACCTCTATTCAAAACTTGTATAGAATAAATAAAATAGTAAACAAGATAGTCTATTCGTAAAAAATTACTTAAAGAAACTGGCCAGAGAATGTTTATTTAATTGAAGTGTCCCATTGGAAATTACAATAAAGTAGTGTAAGAGGGAAGGAATGCTCCAGTTGGGTTGGCCTTGTTGGTTAAAGTTCCTACCTCACTTGGACCCTACCAAGCTTTTCTTTCATTTCATTCCTTTCTACTGAAACGACTTCCTGCTTTTATTCATTGTATGTGTGTGAAAACAAACACATCCCTCCCTTAAAAATGGCAAAAGGTCTTTTAGCGTTTGCTTATTCTGGAGCTGTAGCTAGTTTTTATTTGTTGTCTTTCGTTTATTCGCCCTTATAAAGGTGCTTTATCTAACTATTTTGTCATTCTTCTTTGATATGCATATGAAGGAGTTTAGACTGACCCAGTTGCAAGACTTACAAGATATCTATTAAGGCAATTAGTGAGTCGAATTATATCGATTAATCAATTGCTAGTTAATGTGAAGAAGTATATACTTTATTTTCTCATTGTCCCTTAAAAAGCTAGAAACTATGTAACATTGCAATTCGTATCATAGGGTATATTTTCCATGCGATAGTGTACATAGGTCACACATGCCAGAAAATTGAAACATTTATATCATAATATTGAATTTGAAGAGGATTGAATTGTTAATTAGCGTTCTCATGAGGTTTATTGCGAGGATGCTTTTAGAATGTAATGTACCTGAGAGGGAATGTGACAACAGAAGGATATATGGTAGAATGTAAATACATTTGAATAGAATTTCACAATCGATACAGGCATTCTCACTGCATCATGGAGAATTTATATATTGTTTCCAAGTCTATTACCCACAGCATGCAGTCATAACACACACACAATACTCAAAATAATCATCAAGCTATCTGCTTTGAGTTCATTTTCCCTGGTGCCATAAGGAAAAATCTTATACCGTTGCTAGCTGAATGAAACCATCGATCGTAACTAGAAAAGACGAAAAAACAAAAGCCATGGTGGAGGTGGTCTTCAGGTGAAAGTGGAAATGGACGGACCATATCATCAGGAGTAAGAAATACAGCTGGGCTAAGAGGATCATGGAGTGGACACTAAAGCAGCTCACAAGATCGAGAGGTAGGCCAACCACGAATAGGGCTAAGGAGATGAGAGCAACATGCGGAGGAAGTACTTGGTGCAGGAATGGTATTTGTTGGACTGATGTCATTATGTTTTGTCTTTAATAAATTTAAATAGTGTATCTATCTATTTTTCATTCAATTGTTCATTCCTTCATTCATATATATATATATATATATATATAAATATACCAATTGAAAAATTCTCGGCTAAAAGTAGATTTTAAATATATTTTTTTAATTTTTACATTTTATATGATACTATTTGCAAATAAAGATTTATAATTATTATTATAATATGACCATTCGGCGATTTTGTTTTTCAAAGAAATAAAACTGCTGGATGAAAAAAAAAAATAAGTTGATGTTTTAATTTTTAGAAATCAATGATAGAAAATAAAGACAAATGTTGATGTTTCTG
Organism: Rhaphigaster nebulosa; assembly: GCA_948150685.1. Lineage (NCBI taxonomy): Eukaryota > Metazoa > Arthropoda > Insecta > Hemiptera > Pentatomidae > Rhaphigaster > Rhaphigaster nebulosa. The sequence continues at coordinate 29,666,558 of OX411307.1, read as the reverse complement.
TAACATGGATGTTTTGATGTCGTTGCATCGGCAACAATCCATGTTAGTTTTTCCATGTTTTAAACATAAATATATCAATATTTTACTTTTTCTGGCCATGACTGTAGGTGGATGATCTCTATAGCTATGAACAACGAGTTCTCGCTGTGAATTGTTAATTTAAATCCTCTCACCTTAAATTATGACATTGTCGACCACCATATCAACTCAGTGTTTACCAATTTTCACTTAAATACATGGATGGGCTCATTCCAAGATGATTATGGGGTATATAGGAAGCAATAGTAGTATAGAGCTATAGCTCCTGGTACGAGAGGGTTTTCATTGAAGCGGGCGTTCCCCAGAGCTACCTAATGTATTGCTGCCTTGTAGCTCATCTCAGGATTATTGCTCAATTGATACTTTCTGGGGAATACGCTATCACCTTTAATGCCGATTCACACAAATATACATTGGACCCCCAGAAGCCTTGTCCAGCTTGCGATGGAACGGCATTGGAGGATTGCTACCATTTTTTTATGTTTGTTATACTATGATAACTGAATCCGATATATGCCCAAATTGATTAATATTACCCTAAATTATATGTATGAAATCCTGGCAGAACCCACTGAAATAGATCTTAAATTGTTAATTGTATATATTACCCAGAACCTCGAAATTAGATCTGAATACCTGTCATCTTGCATAGTTTTAGCTGAATGGCAGTTAACTTGAATATTAGTATCTAAAGTGAATAAGAATTATGCAATGATTATTACAATCTAGCAGAATATACAGCATTTAGAATATGCAGTAGTGTTCTAATAGTGAAAAATATAAATAGCATGCCCAATTTTATTGTCATCATTATTTATATTTATATAGTATATGATTTTTTTAATGTAAAATGTTTGTTTTATTTGAATCTATTTTGTATTATTTGTATCTACACCTATATATGTATGGCATTAACTGTGCTGGCTAACCCTATTTATATGGGGATTGTCTCAAAAATATATAAATATATTATTATCTTTATTATTTATTTATAAATTTATATTTATATATATTATATATGTGTATATATATATATATATATATATGTATATATATATACATATATAAATATATATATATATACATATATATATATATTGCTGGCTTGGAAGATGATTGTAGTTGTATAGATTTTCAGGTGCGGCAATGGAAATTGAAGTACTACAATTAAATTAATTAAATGTACTACAATTGTTTATACTAGCACAATGAAATTTATGGGTCTTACTAAGAGAAGGCTGCTGAGTAGGTTAAAAGATGAATGGACCAGAAATGGAAATGTTTGGGTGCTTCAAATGAAAACGAAGAAATTAGAATAAATTATCATTGATGTTTATCGTCTCCCCTAATGGATCAACAAATTTTACTTAAGATAATTCTACTCAGCGGGCTGCCATAGCATCGCCGACCTTTGTCTCTATGCCTTCCGCGTATTTTCATATTTTAAGAAAAATTCTTAATGAAGTTTTTAGTTATCATCTAAATAACTCGATTCCTACTTGATTTATGAAATATTATTTCAGTAGTTAACCGTAATTTCTTGACTAAAACAGTTTGGTGAATTATCACTTCACAGCTATTACATAGTCTACAAAAATAATTGTTCCGCATGCAAATAACTTTGAAATATTGATTTTTATATTTTCTGTGAAAGTGAAACTTCTAATCAAATTTAAAATCATTTAATATACCAACAAATCATCTAAAATATAGTTATAATATAGTTAAATAATAAAGTTAAACTTCTAATAAGGTTGCTTACAATCTTGACGCCTCATTTTATCCGATTTTTCTCTGCTGCCCTTAACTTCTTTACTTTATCACGAGGGATAATTCTTCTCACACTTCTGTCAAGACCATTCCGAAAATGCTCAATAGGATTTCACTCAGGGCTAGCAGCAAGTCAGGTCAAACTTTATTTCATTGGGAATGATCTCAACGCAGTTCTGAATGTCAGCACGTCCGTTATCCTGCATAAAAATAAAACTTTCTCTTATCTATGGATTCGATTTTTTTTCCGTTCTTCTCTTAATTACTATTCCTCTCTATGTATTTCAAATTCGAAGGAGCTATGTATGAGCTGTAAAATCCGACATTCCATTTTTTTTTTTTTTTTTTTTTAAAGCGAAATCGCATTAATGGAAAAGAAACTCATAAATACGGCTGTTACCTTAATTTATATGGCCATATTTTTTCACATTTTTGAAAAATCAGAATCTCGAAAAAAATCTGTGATATCTTCCATATCCATACACACCTTTAAAATAAATTCAACTTGGAAAATCACAGTGAGTATATATCAGTTTCGTTTTGGTTGAACATGGGACAATAGGTAATCAACCTGAAACAGGCACTCAGAGGGTGAGGATGTAAAGAAGGCACAATGGTTGTTGGAAATTACCTTTCCCTGGAACTCAAAGGCTGTTTTCCTTTAATCACCCGCCTCTTTAAAGAGTTTTCCGCCTATTTTTTGACACAGTCACAGAGAATGCCGACTCCTTACTTAAAGGAAATAATGTCCCCACAATAAACAATTAGTAATTTTTTTTAAACAAAGAATGTGGTAATAGTGTAGCACTAATTATTTTCAAAGAAGATTAATTTATTTTAGATAAAAGCACGCCTCCCTAATAGATTTTTTCACATTATTGAAGTACTTGGGAATAATTTAAATTTTGTATTTTTAGAAAAGATGTAAGTTAAATTGTTATATACAATTTAATATTTTTATTAACTATAAATGATGGTTCGAATCTGATTGAACTAAACTTATTAAAGTGACAAAATGTAAGTTCATGTCCATTTGTATTAGCGTTTTTTTTTTGTTTTTGTTAAATGACAGTTGGACTTGATAAATTCTCTGGTGTAATGAAAATATACTACAAAGGGGAAATACGGTGGGCAGCGGAGGGGATGTAATAGAATTTAGCTGTGAAAGCGTAAAGGAGGCTGATTGGGGAAGGCAGCGACCAATGGTCATTGTACCAATTCAAAAGTCTCCTGTTGGACATTCCGGCGGGATGGGTGTCAAGAGGTAAGATGAGCCAAAAGATCGGGGATCTTAGCCACCTCATCGCTAATTCTCTATTCCTATCTATTTTATCTTTATTCATTCTCACACCCTAGACAAGCCTAATCTAGGGATGAATCAGTCATTTGAGAAACAGCTCATTTCCATTTTATTTCCAAAATTCAGTTTTCCATCCAGATTTACTGGTTAGGACAAGGCTCATCCATTCCACGTAAAATTCTACATCTCCAGCAGAAATGTACTTAGCACGAGATGCCAAAATTTTCAGTATCTTGAGAAAGAATACGTATCTAGGAGATGTGTTATTTCTTAAATGACTTTCAATATGCAATGGGTGGCAGCGCACATAGGAGCATTTGGACCTTAAAAGGAGACAAAATTATTGTATTTTTTTTACTTACATACAGCTGCAAAAAGGAGTATTTGAACCTTAAAACCGGAAAATAGTCCGAATCTGGAAGTTTGTGAAAAACTCCACTAAAACCATAATTTTTCAAGCTTGATAACCTGTTTTTATCCCTCTGAATTCCTTAAGGATGTCAGACAACTCTCTCCGGGTGAAATTCTGGAAGATTTCAATTGAATCTAAAACACGCAAAAAAAAAATTACTACGTTGAAATAATTGTATTTTTTAACTCATTATGTTTGAAGTAATAAAAAAAATGGTGGAAGAGAGCGGAAGATTTTTTTGTTTAATATAGTTAATATTGGCCTAAACTTTATGCTTATAATCAACATTAAACCCGACAAGACCCGACACAATAAAAACACCTTTATCCGATAACATTAAGTAAACTAAAGAATTATCCAATGAATAAATAAAATAAATCAATAAAATGACAATTTTAAAATAAAGTACGTAAATAATAAGCACACTATTTATTATAGAAAAGAACTACCACGGATAAAATCACTGATAACTCTGAGACTTGAAATCCTGACAATGCCTTAGTTCCGATTGACTTTACCAGAAGTGACAAGAGTGGAGGAAATTTATTCGATTATAGTTTGATAAGCCAGTTATCAAACTTGAAGAATGTCGAGTTTAATCGAATTTTGTCCAGACACATCCTGATTCAGACTTTTGTCCGATTTTAAGGCTCAAATACTCAATATGCAGGGGTAGAGTCTGTTGCCTCTAACGTATTATGTGCAAAATGAGTTCTAGTAAGACTCATCAGTGGCATCTTTATCCCATGGGCCCACTGGCGAACCATAGGGCCTCCTACTCCTGTGATCGATAAATTAAAACCAATGAAGAATGAACTGAAAAGCACGATGCTTCAAGATAGATTGAGTAGTTTACCTCTAATGTAAGAAGTAATTCAAGATTTTACTAATCAAAAATACAGAAAAGTATTTGTTGTAAGTGTTTAAATTTTTTATTGTTCGTTGCATTACGAATATTAAATAAAATAACGATTTTAACTAGAATGTTGTTTATTTCTGTTGATAACCCAAAGTTGTTTGGAAAATAAATTCTCTAATCTGGAGGGCCTTCATATCTTAACCCCGCAACATAGATAGGAACAACGGTTTGTCAACTACGGTTCGGCGGACCACTTCTACTGTATGAAGTGAGCCACGCCCCCGAACTTAGTGTGCTGAACCGCTGTTCCCAGGTGTGTAGCGGGTTCTAATACGTTCGGAAGGGCCCTCAGGTGAGGCCCCTACATTTTCCCTTTTGAGGGGTAGTCCTCAGGTGAGGTCCCTAAGTTTTCCCTTTGGATGGGTGGTCCTCAGGTAAGGCCCCTAAGTTTTCGCCATGGACGAGTGGTCCTCAGGTGAGGCCCACGCTCTTTGAAATTCCATTCAGTTTTATCCCACCATCCCTGGTGGGACTTGCTTTTATATTCCAGGTAGCGGATAGATGGTTTCAGTGGACTTCTTGATTTCAAGCGTTGTACTTCGTTCTTAAATCAACCTACGCGTTATTTTCTTATTAATTGTTTAATTTTATCTTTATTAATAATGTCCTCACCGAGTATGTTAAAGTAACGTGGGCCTCACTTGGTTCGAGACGTTCCTGAGAATGATACGAATTCTAGACATTTTAAATGAATGTTGATAATAATAAGTAAGACTCTTTTCTTGATGAAGGCTTATACTAAGTTGTTAAAGGTAGCAAAAAGAAGGTATCTTCAAGGTAGGAAGATTTATCATATGCCTTCAAACTTCTAACATCTTTATTCATAGATTGACGTTTCGGACAATTTGTCCATTATCAAAATCCATTTCTCTTAATAAATTATTTTTCCTTTCTACACATACATTATTGGCCACTTGACCGTCCATTTAATTATCCTGAAACTATTAAGCTTAATTCATCCTAAATTGTTGTATACTACAACTGGCCTATCTTACATCTAACAAATAACTACAGTAGGTATATTTTAATAAGTTGATAATATTTCTTACCATTATTTTGTGCCTATTATACATTTGCTACACATCATGCCTACTTCACATAACTTCACTCACTTGTGAAACATCACATCTCCAATGAAGTTTATAATTTCAACTGAGTAAACACATTTTTTTTTCTCCGCACCACACGAGTTATAGTTGTGTTTAAGTTTTTTAGAGTTTACCGAAAGCTAACTTTTTGGAAATGAAGTGTTTCTCAAATAACTGATTAAAGTATTTCGTAATAGTGAAATGCAGTGAACAATTGAAATATGGCCAGATTGGCGGAACCCCAGTCAATAGATAATCGTCTGCATGTCTCTCACTAGTTTTCTTAATCCACAATAAAATCAATTTAAACGGCTTACTTGGAAATACCCGCGTGAATATATTGTAACAACTGTTTCTAATAATAAATGCTGAGCATATATTTTGACTTTCAATCACCTGTATAGGAAAAGTATTCCGATCGTGAAAAATTTCGAATCCGAGTTTTCAACGGAAACTCGTTATATCAAAGTACAATTAGACGGTTTTTTTAATATCAGACAGGTATTATCCTCATTAAAATAGTCTGAGAGGGCTTATATTCCGAATTTTCATCATGGTTTCCTCTGTATAGTACCTTTAATTTTGTTAATTTGAAATAATTAATCCTCTTTTATTGTTAGTAGTAATAAAAAAATGGTAAAATATAACGTTTGAATGAATTTGATAATTAACTAAAGGAAATAAAAGTAGAAATATTTTCCCATGTTGAAAACAAATTTCCGGAAATGAGAAAAGTAATATAGATGTATATTAGTTAGGAAAGTTCCATATTAGCAGCTAGTTCCATAGTTTCCATAGCAGATAGTTCCAGGCCTCACTTCTATCGTTTCAAAACTAACCCAGCTGATATTTTAGCAATATATTGACCTCTAATTTAACATGAATAGTATACATTTCTGGAATGGATTTATATGATATTATTGGCTTTATTATGTTATTTTAAATATATGTTTCCTTAACTCGGGTACATTATTCTTTCTCATTGTGTTGATCATAAAATTTACGATGAATTAACAATAGCTGATACAGATGGTTGGCAATAATTGATCCTTTAACGAGCTGAATATTGACAGGTAATTCTGTTCCAACCAGCACCCCCCTTCCCCCCATCCATCCCAGATTGATGCTGATTCTACTTGAGTTGTTGGACAGCATTCCAGACATCCAGTTCATAGTCCCATTGAAGCAGACACCATCTCTTTACTACTCCTGTGATAGCAAATAAATATTGTGGTAGTATAATTAAGGGATCTCATTTTCAAACGAATTGGGGATGAAATGAGAACGGACTTTTCCAGCTCTTCTACCTACCTGATTTACCAACAGACGACTGCAAAAGAGTTCCTCTAAATTGGGAAAGAATAATGGCCAGGGTGAGCGAGGGTTGTTTAAAAGTTTTAAAACTTGGCACAAGCCGCCTCCTAGCCAATTATCTTGGGAGTTTATTCAGCTCTGCTGACCCAAGATTTCATTTCTGTTTGCTCTATAATTCCTTGTTTACATAATATTGGTTAATGACTGAAACAAGACTAATTAGTGTGTATAGAAGGCTGAAATTTAGATATTGATGCTTCCAATAAACATGTATTTCATCACTGGTTTTTATAACGGCTTTTAATGGCGGCGAATTCATTGTATGATCAGTAAGCTCTTAAAATATTTCTTATTTAGAATTTTTTCTTTTAGAATATTTTCATATTCTATTGTAGTTCTATTTTGGGATCCCTATCTGAATCCGTTTCAGTTTAAAAAACTTTAAAAAAATATATATTCATAGTGAATTAGTGTGCGGCTATTAAATACACCTACTACTATCAAGAATCTGACAAACGTTATTAATTTAGTTTATATCAGCAAAAACTATTACCTAATGCAATTTTTTTAAAGCTAAAACGGTCAATTAAAAAAACAAAAACGGGATTTAGCTGTAAATTGTGTTTGTTCTTCGTTATCTGTTATTTCCAAAACGTTTTTCTGTTAAATTTTTATCTTAACGTTAGGGAATTTTTCTCTTGTTATATTAATAATAGTATTTTTAGTCCCTTCGAATTCATCACGAACTATTTCTAATCTAGGTTCACAATAAAGGCCGTATGTAATATTAAGTCATAAAATTTCTGAAAAGGTTTGTTCGATATTATTTTTCCACAGGTATAAATTTACAAATAAATTAGATAAATTTACAAATGACGACTGTTCATGAAGGAGTCTCAACTAACACATCGCAGTTTTCTCAAAAGTTGATAAATTGAAATATTATATATGAATAATTATGTTTATTGTTGATAATTAATCGATAAATTTCAACATTTACAAGGAAAAAAAATATCAAAGAGCTAGAAAGTAAATCAATCGGTCTCAATTTTCGTAATTTACTTAACACTTTGCTCACCTAACGTAATTAATCTAACTTGTTCTAAACACGGTTTTATCAAAACGATTAACACATACATCCGGAAAGATTGATCATACTTTTAATAATATTTTAAGGAGTCTTGACAGGGTCATTTGGCGGGACATCCGCGGGGAAAAATGACAAAGGAAGGAATTAAATGATGGATGCCTGCTGCATTGTGCCGAACCCCCGCGGCAAACATTCCATCCTTAAAAGCTACAACTTCCATTAGCCAAACAGAAACTTTTAAATTAAAAGTTTACCCTTCAAAACATCTGATATTTTATTAAATTCGTTGAACTACAAATATCAGTATGCTAAAAAAAAACAAAAAAACAAAACAAAAAAAAAAAAAAACTTAATGGCCAACAAATTAACAATATATCTGATTATTTTCTTGTTGAAGAACTTTAAAGCTTTAATATTAATAATATTTCAAAATGTATTTAAAAAATATATTTTAAATGAAATGAAATTCAGGAAATTCAAGAAATCTAAACGATGCATTAAGTTTCGAAAATTCTCTCATTTAGATTATTTTGTTGATGTTAGTTGGTCGACTGTGATGTAAATGATGGAATAAATAAGTCAATCCTTGACAGGATCCTCTCTATTTATTCCATCAGATTATTTTGAAGTATGAATCTAGGAGGAGCCGTGAAGTAGACATGACAATACAAGAACAACTTCATTTTCTAGAAGTACTATATTTTTCAATTATATCAAATACTCACATTCACTTATGTTAGAACCATACAACTGTCATTTCAAATACATGAACAGCGTGGAAGATCTAGCTGGACAAAGTTCGGAAATTTCGCGCTGATCACGAATATACCCCAAATTAGGGGAAGGAAATGAAGTATTGGGGATTTTTCGCCCTAAAACATAAAATTAATTAAATAATTAATCATATATACAATTAATTTATTAATTAATCACACACACACACACACATCATGTAAACAATTTTATTACTTCTTTTAAGCATTAAAATTAATTGTAATATATATATAATATATATCAATCAAAAACTTGGGTATTACTATCGACCAAACCCTTTCCTGGAAACCCCACATTGCCCAAATTTCCCGACGGTCAATAAGTACCCTTAAATTATTCCATCGTTCTCGTCTTCTTCTCCCACAACCTACCCGCAAACTCCTTGTGTCCTCTATTATCTTTCCCCACTTTGACTACGGATGTGTGGTATACGGGGGCCTCTCGAATGTGCTCGAGGACAGATTGAAGCGGATCATGAACTGCTTTTTAAGATTTGTCTTCGGCACCTCGAGACGGGCCCATGTGTCCCACCTATACGGCGAGTTGGAGTGGCTCTTCCCCTGCAACCGTAGACAATATTTCCTCGGATCTTTTCTATACCAAACCATCACCACCCACCATCCTTCCTACATCTACAGCCTCCTACAATTCAAATCCTCGGTCCACGCACTGGAAACAAGATCTCGCCTTTCTGACCTCCATACTCCCTCCCACAGAACCAAAACATTCGAACGCTCCTTCCTCGCCCGCTCCTCCACCCTTTGGAATTCCTTTCCTTCTAATATCCGACATGCTTCTTCTCTATCCTCATTCAAATCCCTCCTTTTTCAACACCTTCTTTCTCTCCAAAATGATGCTCTCTAATTGCGAAATTTCAGTTTAGGATTAACATCTGGATCAGAAGTGGATAATAGATTTGGATAATGTACAAACTTTGCTAATCCATTCATTATTTTTGTATTTTTCATTTTCTCTGGGTTTTTTTTGTTTTGTTTTTTACTTTTTTCTTGTTTTTTCTCTTTTTTTTGTTTTGCTCAAATCAATTATATTTTTTCGATAAAAAAACTTATTTATTTGCTTATTTATTTTACAGATGATATTGTAAAAATTAATTGTTCTATATTCTATAGTCTTATGGCCAGATAATGTTACTGTTTTATTTGGTTCCTTCATGTTATTCTTAAGGGACCTAGTCCCAGAATAAAGTTCTTTTATCTATCTATCTATCTATCTATCTATATATATATATATATATATATATATATATATATATATATATATATATATATATATATATAAAATGCTAAGATGTAAGATTTTAGAAAAATTAATACCTAACATATTAAATAATCGATATATCAGTGGCATTCCCATCCGCCATGTTGTTATGGATTGTGAGTTCGCATATTGTTGTTTACACTGTTCACATGTGCTATAACTGTATTATTGTTATGTGGACAGTAATAGTGATTTGTGGAAAAATCGTAGGGCTTTCATACTACTACACATATTACCACTATTACCACATAAATGTTTACTCCGGATAGCGATATTACAATAAAATATATATCAAGCTAAACATCTATATAGATTTCCCCTTACCTTTTAAAGCTTTTTTTTTTTTTGCATCTACCTGCGTTTTAAAAGAAGGTGAACAAACTAGAAAAACAGCAGCAAAACATCTTCGGCAATCACTTACATGTTCTCGGCTTTTACCATATTTTGCATTCTTATAAGGTAGTAATAATACATAGATTAACTTTCTGAGATGTTTCAGTCGGCAAAATTCGGAAAACCGTCCTATCTATCTTGAAATTTCAAGCTGATAACGAATATAACCCAAATTAGGGGAAGAAAATAATGTTGTGAGGATTTTTCGCCCTAAAAACATAAAATTAATTAATTAATATATATATATATATATATATATATATATATATATATATATATATATATATATACATACTCATTCCTTTAGAAAAAAATTATATTCCTTCATAGTTTACCGCAAAATTTTATTTTGTTAGTTGAACGACCTTTTTTCAACCATTTTCTTTCTTTTCCAGTTGATTCAAAGTTGCGTATGAATTTCTCAAATTCTATTCGCAGATCGTCTTCATAGCCTAAACTTATGTACTACTATTTCGTTTTTTATTGTCTCCTTTTTTAACCCCTCTGGCGCGGACTTCCTCAGAATGGCGACTCTTCCTAGATAAAAACAGAGGAGATACTACTTGCGTACTACAACTACCACTTAAATCTATTAAAAGTTAAATCTATTAGTTTCCAGTTGAATTTTTTTACAATCCGTTGCTATATTTTATTAAAACCATATATATATATATATATATATATATATATATAAGTTGTAACTTCATCTTATTATTGTGTTATACATTAGGGCTATGCGCCTCTGACGCAGAGGGAGGGGGGGTTCAGTGAGATATACCGGGATATTAATTCAATTAATAAGTAATTTAATTAATTAAGTTATGTTAAGAATGCTCTTATTAACTTATATGGGGAGACGGAATTCATTTTTAAATATTCTTCTTTCTGTACTTGAAGAAAACTTATTCGCAATACATCCATATTCTTATAAAGATAAATATTGACACTCATTTCTTTTCTCTTTGCATATTATGAATAAAAAATAAACTCGTAATAAAGATCAAGTTTAGATTCATTTCAAAACATAGGGCTTATAACATTGACCATACCTAATTTGACTTTGGTCCAGCAAGATCGGTCATATTCCTCACGGTGCAGCGCCGGCTGGTAAACATTCAGTCTCTAGTTAGGATTTCGCAAAAAATACGATATACGCATATAAACATAACATTTTTGAGTTGACCTTAATAGTGGAAAGAAAAAGCTGGAATATCACTAAGCAACACCGATGTTTTATGACGAAGATAAAGAATGTCAGTGGTTTTTAAATATTATATTATACTCTAATTATACAGACAACGCAAATGTCAAGATATCAACAGAATAAATATGAAAAAATGCATTGGAAAACATCCAGTAGATGTAATTACCCAGAGCTGTTTATGAAATCCAAAAAAGAACCCTTATTTACTTTGGCCTAAGACGTTTAGTTCGGGGCCTCCAAGTCGTGCCTAACTCTATAACCGGCTAGCGACTTTTTTAGTTTATTAGGATAAAAACAAGCATATTGATGTTAGATAATGAAAAAAATGACCATACGAAGCTTTTTTTCTGAGAAGCAAACGTGAGCGAATCACTTATGGCACAAAGTGTTACAAACAATTTCTTAAGCCCCGAGAAAAAAAGAACCTGACAAAAAAGGCTCTGCTTTCTGTTCGCAATGTACTTATGAGCTTACAATGTTTAGAATATGGTAAAGAAATGGAAACCAATTTTATCTTTTGAAGACATGGAGAGCGTCGGTAAGTGGTCGCTAATACGGTCTCGGTAACTAAGTAGTGGTAATGGCACCTTTTCGACTTGATTAAAATAAAAATGATAATTTATTTTAATGATCCAATTTGACCTTATGTATAAAATTACGTCAAATTAGTTTATAATTGTAGCACTGTAAACAGTTAGGAATTGCCTTCCCTCAGCAATTGCTAGACGGCAGGATAAGACTGGATTATAAAAATTTATTTATTTTGTATGATGGCAATTGAACCAGCGTAGAAAATAAAGGAATTATTACTTACAAATCATAAACGCGTTTTCACTGTTTTCGAAACGTTTACAGTGTTAACTGGATTTTTGTTTGATAAGTTTCATATTTGAAAAGATTTTTTTCATGCTACTGTACATGCTCGTGAATTTATCCTTTATACCGATAAATAATATTTTTTAAAAACGTGATTGAAAAACAACTCCCAGTTTACGAATCATCAGATTTCACCCAATTAAGAGAAGTTTTAGGTTCTCTCGAATTCAAACGGAATCGTGGGATAGGAAAAAACAAGGAAGGTCCATTCAAGATATGCGCAGAGTTTTGTGGCAGTTGTTTAAAGTTTTAGCGGCGCACTAGGCACAGTTTCTTCCAAACTTTTTTAATAAAATATTAAGCTGTGAGGAGGAGGGGGATGTAGGAGAGGCTGTTGTTAACAGGTAAAGCTCCCCACCCCCCATCTCCCTAACCCCCTTCATATTTGCTCTAAATGACAATGGCAATAAACAGTAATTTCTGTTAAAACTGAGAGTCGGCTCATCGATCCGGTAAGTTTCCTATCTTTATCTTACTTTAGTTTTATTATAAATAGCTATTAAAATAATGTAACAGTGAAATAGACTCTTCTATTACATCACAAATATTCCTTATTCGTTGCTCTTACATTACTCCACCAACGTTTCGGGGTACTCCCCCATTCTCAAGGTGCTCTTCTACAAATAGCATACAAAAATTCAACAATTAAAAATATTCACTTAAACTAAATAGCACATAAGTCACTACAAAGACCATAGCATCATAATTACATTCTATACATACTTTAATTATTATCTGTTAATTATTCTTCTGCCCTCGATACTCCTATTGTCTGATTTTATCCCTAATTAATTTCGTCTGTTATTTAAAAACTGTATTTTTTATACTGTGGAATAATATATATTTTCTATCACTGTCGCATTGCTCTGGTATTAACCTATTTATTATCATTTACTCATCTTTCATATATATTCTTATCTGGTTGTGTCATATATATTCCTAAATTACTTATTTTCCTTAAACATGAAAACAAAAAAAATATTATAAAATATTCGATTACAATCATTAAATATTTTCCTTCCTATAACTATGTATACTTAATTTTTTGAAAATTATTATTTTAAATTAAATTTATTAATGGATATCAGCATAGTGAAAATGTAAATTTTTAGTGTCAGTCTTATAATGGACAGTATTTTTAATGTCTTTTAATGTATTGCTTTCATTGTTTAAATTTTTTTCTAATATTTTTGGATTTTTGAAATCAAAACTATAGCTGTTTTCAAAACTGTGTTGTACTAATGCTTTTATGTTTTTGTTCTTGTTATTATTAAAATTAAAAAAAAAAATACAATTACTTATGTGTTGTTTAATTCTGGTTTGCAGTTTTGTAGACGTTTCACCTATATACATTAAGTTACAATTATTGGAATCCAGCATCTATAGTGGTATTTTTATCTGAAGCCACCTCATCTCATTTATAATGTAGCCCATCCACTGGCAAGATTAAGATTCGAATAGGGTCATTATTGTAAAGAGAATTTCACATTAGTTAAGTGTCATTTGAATTGGCCTTAGAGCTTAGACCGGTTATATGGAGTGGGTACTTTTTTATGAGACAAGTAGGGTAGGAGAAGGTGAGGAAAGCTCACGGGTTTCGGTAATGAATCTCAATATGTCAACAAATTCCCCTCTTTCTCTCTTCTTAGACAAAATGGCCTGTGAAATCTCCGGTGAATGTATCGTCTCTAAAATGCAGAATGTTAACACTTCATTCATTTGTCATTCTTATCTTGCCAACCCTCATTCCTTCCACGGGGTGATTAATTGAGTTGAAATTTTTAGAGGCCTATTTTTTTTTTTTTTAAATTGTTGCTTTTTGTTTTTAGATCGAGATATTATTACTGTCTGAAGTAGTCTAATAATATTGATTTTCAGACAATATCAATAATTATTTGATCTCCATATATTATGCATATGGAGATCAAATAATAAAGTAAATTTGAAAAACTTAAATTTAATGAGATATTTGTCGTTGAATACTGTCTAATTGCTTAGCCATGTCATGATTAATCGGATATTGCAACCGTCAAACTATTATTCGAACTTTTCTTTGTGAATTTTCAGTTGAAATCTTTTTAGTTTTAGTAACAATTTTTAATAATAATTGTATTACGGACTCCCGACTTAGGGATTAGGATGCTTAAAAATGCATTTTGAGAAACTTTATAATGAATTTTCTTGCTGAATTTTTTCAACTAACACACAAACTTCAGGAAAGGTAAACAATAAAACAGTTCTAACAATAAGTAATCACATAAAAGATACAGAAGGGTGTTGTCGCCCATCACTAGTTGGGAACCACTTTTTTAGATCCTTTGAGGCTTTATATATATATATATATATATATATATATATATATATATATATATATATATGTATATGTATATGCATATATTATAAATGTTTTCTTAATGTTCTGTTTAGAATTATTTATCAATTAATCAGATTTTAAGGTAAGGAACCATTGAAGCAATTAAGTGTAAGATATGAAATATAATTTTTAAAAATATATAACCCTACATATAAAAAAGGTTAAAGGGACGGCATAAGAAAAGGTTTAGAGAAGCGCGTGTTGCCGGACCCTCTCCATTGGTTTTACAGAAACGAACCAACCAATTTACTCACTCCTAGCATTGACTGAATATTACTGATTTTTTAGTACCAGGGGTAAACTGATATATAATAATAATAAATTCTTTATTTATTCCGGGACATGTCCCTTTAGAATAATAATATATTTAAAATCAGTAAAGCTTTAGAGCCTTAAGGTAGAACAAAAAATAATATGATATTGATTAAATAATAGCATAAATAAACAAATAAGAAAAAAAAATGAAATCATATTAAATAATAATGACATAACTTTTAAACCTTTTAGGAAAAATAAACTCTTAGAGTTTAGAATAACAATAAACTTGCAATATTAATGCATTAAAAATAAATAAAGTAAAAGAGAATAAATTTATATTAATAATAAAAGTAAAAATAATGCATTAATACATAATTGGGTGCAAATTTTAGTTGAAAATAAGGAGTACCTATTTACAAATCTTTTGGAGCTGCCTGGACATGAAGTGACTGAATAGACGAGATTTAAAGGTGGGAAGAGTATTAGAGCAACGGATGGAAGAAGGAATGGAATTCCATAGGGATGAGGATCGGATAAGAAAAGATCTGTCAAAACCTGCGGATCGGTGGGCCGTTATATATAAATCTGAAGACCGAGAACGGGTATGGCGGGTATGAACAGAGGATTTGAATTGAAGGAGGTTGAAGATGTACGATGGTCGGCGGGATTAGATGACTTGGTAGATGAAGGATAACAGGAAGTACTTACGACGGTAGGAAGGGTACAGCCACTTCAACTCTTCATAGAATTGGGAGACAGAGGCGTCCCCCGGGATCCCGAAGATAAATCGTACAAAGCAGTTTATCAATCGTTCTATTTTTGCCTCGAGGTCCCCAGAGACGCCCCCGTGCACCGTACAACTGTAGTCAAAGTTGGGGAATATTAAGGAAGTAACTAGGAGTTTTCGGGTTTCAAATGGGAATAGTTTACGAAGTCGCTTTAAGGAAGAAAATAACAGAGACATGATCTTTCCAGGAAAGAGTTTGGTCAAAAGTGATTCCAAGGTTTCTTATGGTTGGCTGGAACTTAATGGGATTATTATTTAAGAACAAGTTTGGAATGTGAGGAACAATTTTAAGGAGGTGGCGGGAAGCTATTACAATAACCTTTGTCTTCTCTGCATTCAACTTCAGCTTGTCAGAAACAGCCAGTGACTTTTCCATTCCATTCAAGTCCTCCTGGAGTCTTTTTGTGGCTAGTAATATGTCAGAGGGCGGGAAGGACAAGTATATTTGGAAATCGTCAGCATAGATACGGTATTGGGAGTGATGGATAAGAAGGGGGAGGTCATTAATATAAATAGCAAATAAAGCAGGAGACAAAGTGGAACCCCGAGGTACACCAGAGGTGAGGGACAGTGTCTTGGAAGGAGGTTGACCTGGAACGACTACATACTGCATCCGATCTGAGAGGAAGGATTGGAACCAGCGCATAACACTGTTGGATACAGGAAGATTTTGTAGTTTCTTAAGGAGGATGTTATGGTCAACTGTGTCAAAAGCTTTGGAGAAATCTAAAAGGATGAGGATGGTCACGTTTTGGTGTTCAATGGCGGTTTGGAGGTCGTGGGTTATTTTCAGGAGAGCGGATTGTGTTGAGTAGCAAGGCCGAAAGCCAGATTGGAGAGGGTTAATGGGGGAATGTTCTTCTAAGAAGTTTGAATGTTGAATTTGTACAAGGCGTCCCAGTGGTTTTGAGAGGTTAGACAGATGGTGTGAGGAAGGATTTGTAATTTTATTTAATGGTTGGACTAGGGCAGTTTTCCATGAAGAGGGGAATGTAGAATTTTGTAGAGAAAAGTTGTAAATATGATAGAGAAGGGGCATAAGAGTTGGGAGACAGGATTTTATTAGCTTTACTGGGATATTGTCAGGACCATAATCATTGGTGTGGGATTTAAGGATAGTTGAAAGTAATTCGTCATATGATACGTGGGAGAAAAAGAAGTTTTCTGGGTTGAAGGTATGATGTTCAATATCATCAATAGGTGAAGGACTAGTAGCAGAGGATAAGAAATAGTCATTGAGATCGTCTGGGGCGACTGGGAAAGAACTCAGGTTTTTAGATTCTGGTACGGATAGTTTTAGAAGGATATTCCATTTGGATTTGGACTCAGGAGCATTGGAAAAGGCAGAATGGATGTGGAGGGATTTGGCACGTCGAACTGCGGATTGGGCTTCATTGCGCAGCTTTTGAAAGACGCAAAATCGCCTGAAAAACGGGTGCGACGAAATTTGCGTCTTGCTGCTTCTCTTCTTCTTATCATTTGCTTTATTTCAGGGGTTAGCCAAGGAGCAGTGGGACGGCGTAAGGTTCGGGTTTTAAGAGGATGAATGTCTAATACGGATTGTAGGTTTGAGGTAAGGGTGGAAACCATGGGATCTATAGAATTATAGGAATATATGACGTCCCAGTGGAACGTACCCAGGTCAGGTTGAAGGGATTCATATGAAAGGAGGTCCAAACTACGATATGAAACAACTTTTGGAGTAAAGAATTTGACGGGTAGGTCGTATGAAATCTGGATAAGGTCGTGTGATGAAAGAAAAGGAACAGGATGCTGGGAAGAAGAGAGGATTTTTATGGGTGAGTCAAAAATGTGAAGGTCTAACTAGGTATCAGAAAATTGTGTGTGATGGGTGGAGGAATAAGGAACATGGTAAAGATTGAGGGAAGACACTAGATCCATAAGAAATGATTTATCACTGGATTCAGATAGCATATTAATGTTAAAATCACCAGAGATAATGTATTGGAATAGGTAGAAACCAGTTGGACAAGGGAGGATTCGAAGGTGTTACCGAATGGTACACGAGGAGGTCGGTTGACAATGGCATATAATAGAGGAGAAGAGATAGTTGAAATTTCAATAAACATGTATTCTAGGTGAGGAAAGGAAGGAGAAGGGGACTGAAGTAGGATTTTGGCCTTTAGACTGTCATGAAGATTAATTAGGAAGGGTTACTAGGGAAGAAGGGATAAAAGGTTTTGATCAGGTTTCCGATAGAGCTATTATGTGATAAAAATTATCAAGGAAATATTTTTGAAATTCATCATAGTGGGTAATAAGGGATTGTGCATTAACGTGACATGAGTTTAGGATCTTAGTCATAACTGTGGCTGTGAGGAAGCAGGATAGCAGGAGAAGGATCGAGATTGAGGAATAGGATATAACAATTTTTTATACAGTATTCAATATTAAGATATGATAGAATGTGAATATTCACTAACAATTGAAACAAGAATATTGTTGAATTTCTAGAATATAAAAATAGATTATCAACAAAAATAAAATTATATGAAAAGAAAAATATGAATAACATTGATTAGAAAAATAAAAAGTAAATAGAAAAAGGCTATGAGTAAACAAAAAATAGCATCTGTGATAGTAAAGTAAAAATACACGTAGCAAATAAAAATAAATAAAATATCTTCAATATGAAGAAGTAAAATATCCTCCATACAAAGAAATGAGGCATCTATATAAAAAAATATATATAGTCGATATAAAAAATAATATATCTTCAAAGTAAGCCAATAGAATGTCTTCATTAAAAAAAAAATAGAACAATTTCAATATAGAAAAATAAAAAGTTTGCATTATTGAGGTGACGTGCATACCAGGCTCAGTTGAAGACGTCACCAAGAAGTCGCCAGGCTTACCTATAATTACCGCCGGGTAACCATCGGATTGCCTGCACCTGACTCTACCTCCACTGAACCATACATATTTAATTTTCGATATTGCCTTTTTCTGTCTTGCCAGCACAGGTGACGTGCAGAGAAGTCCCTTTTGGTTTTTCTTTGTCGCACGAGCTCGTCTCTTACGCTTTGTCTCACAAATCGTGCGATTATAGGGCCAGGGCTTCCTTCTTGTTTAGGCCGGAGCCGTGCGACGTGGTCCAAATCGTCTGTGCTCAACTTAACGCCCAGGCGTGCACCGACGCTAAGTATTGTGCCCACAACAGTCTCTCCCGACTTCTCCGGAATACCTCTTATTTCTATGGTATTGCTAAGCTGATTTTGCTCAACGTGGTTTAAACGGCCCTCAATAAGTCAATCATTGAACTGGTTTCTTTGGCTGGTAGCGATGCAACTAACAAATTTTGCAATTAACCATTTTTTTAAATAGGTAATAATAAAACTTTAAACGGCAAAAGAAAATAATAATAATATAAACCTGTGTGTTTATACTGCGACTGAGAGGATTATGCTTGTCAAACAAACTGTCCCCCACTGCTTCAACTGACGAAGTAATCCTTTTAAGTTTCTTAAAGTTTTATCACTATTTCTAATAATGTTCACTAAAATAGTGTATTAATAATTCACTGGTGTGTTGTATAATGAGAATATACAATAACTACGTAAATTTTCAACCGGAATGTATGTAAATAACTATTAATGTATGTAAATATACGTTATTCATACGGAATATGGTATTTGTTTATTCACTCGTAAAGCTAGTATTAAAAAAAAATTCAAATTTCATATTAGATTTTTGCATTCTGTTAAACATACGTTATATAAATAAATGTTAATAACTGATTCACATAAATGTAAAATCTAGGTATATAATACTAAAACCTAATAATTTTCCCAGCATTAATAACACAATCGCGAGCTGACTTACCTCTTATTTTATCTTCTTACTTCTCAGAATCGAAATACTCTTCAGAATGTCTCCTTAATAACGAGAAGAGGAGAGTAAAAATGTTCTCCTCAGTGTTGTAAGTATCAGTAGAGAAGTACTAAGCTCTGATTTCACTCAAGCACTACTCGACTGGGCTTACTTCACCTTATTTTTTTTTCTTTTAGTTATTCTCATATTACGTTTTACCTAGGGTTCACTTATTATTATTTTATTTTTATCAATATTGTTAGAAGAAATGATTCTTTCAAAAACCTTATTTTCGATTTCCGATCTCTAATTATGTTTCACTAAATTTGTTTATTTATTATTTTCATTATAAATTGCTATAAAGAAAAACAAACAATAAATAACTTCTCTAACATCAATTTTTTTTTTTAAATCATATAGATTACGGAGTTTATAAATTTTCTAAACCAATGCTTTTAATAAGGGTCTGCTAAAACCTGAAGCTGTAAAATAGAAAGCATGAATGTTTATTATGAATTCGCGAACCTCCCTGACCGTACCTTGGGCCATACCTTAAGAAGGTCATACCTTCGGAGTTGGTTGAAATTTAAATGCATATATTATATTAATCGAACCATTAAATTAAGCTGTACAGTGAGGTCGAATGCGCTGAGTGCGTTGGTCTGGGACGTGTTAATCCTGCCTGGCTCAGTTCATATTTATTTGAATTGAATCTTGAAATTCCTACTACGGTTAATACTAAGCCATAATATCTGGTCAGAGTTTGGCAAAAAAGTTCATCAGTCCCTCTTATCACACTTGTCTCCCTCAACTATCATAGTGCCAGTGGCAGTAGGCTGCACATTAAAACAAGCTACTATCATCGATTCTAAATAAATAATAAGATTTGTACTAATTTTCATTCTTGTCTCAGCTCAAATCATGTTAAAAATTCTCTTTTCTTTCCTCTACTTTAACTGGTTGGACTTTAGGTTACAAAGCGACTGCTTGATAATAAAAAATCAACTGCGTGCCCAGGAACTCCGCCCTAATAAAGAAAACCATTATGCCTTAATTGGTTGTCATATCGAATAGTGAAGGACAGAGGCACAGTTTGGTCTACAACACCGTTTATGAGGATTTCTAATTGAGTACAATATACAATAATAACAAAATATATATATATAATATAGTTATTTGCGATCTGGTTCTCATAGTGTATCAAGCCTGGCCGATTCTTTACAAGGCAACATTCTCTGACATTGGGGTTCCGTCTCTCTTAGGAAGCTTAGTGACTAATGGAACTCCTCTATATTCCAAATATCTTTAACTAGCTAGTAACATTGGCGGTCTAACCCATTCGTTCTGCACCCCTGTTTTCTTGTAGCTTTTTTTGCCAGAATTGATGCGATGTTCTGAGGAGAAACTAGTTGAGCACTGGAGGAAGGGTTCCTTTTATTTAGCATTATGGTTTGGATGTTGGAGTGAATTCATTTAAAGTCAGCGGAGCGTAGGGTTGGAAAGGCCCCAATATGGCAAATGGTTAATGAAACTGCTTCCCCTTGATCGCCTTCCATGTGGCTGTTTTAGTTGAGCTCCCGTCAAATAGCCATCTTCATGGATGGTTGACCTTTTAACGCTAGGCTTGTGTTAAAAAGTCTTTCGTCTATCCACTTTTCCCGTGTTTATAAGGTTTTTTTGGTGGATATTAAGTTAGTTATTATGCATTTTTTCTAATACTGTTCTGCGATCATTACTGTTACTCGATTCTGTGTAAACATTAAACGGTAAATACGAAATCTTCTCATTCCTTTAATTAATAGCAGAGTTGTTTTTTTTTTTAAATTATTTCCTTGTGAAGAGTCCGGATGTGTTGTCGCGTGAGAGACTTACATTACATTGATTAGAGATTAGGCTCGAAAAGGAAGGAGAGGACAAACGTTGACTTAGGGTCCTGCTAATGTTGTTGTCACCTTCAGCGGAGGAAGAGCAGCCGCTGCAAAGAGTAATAGTTACCCAGACACACTGCTATTCTCATGGAAAGACCATTCTTATCTACAATGCCTATACCTTAGGAACAGTATGTTTATTTACATAATTAAAATTTAGAAGATTGAACAAAAACTCAATAATTCGAAGGCATTTCCAATTTCAATTCGGTTATTGCAGCCAGGAATTATTTATTCTTATCATTTTTTTCGATTAAAGTTGCATATGTTTTTGAAGAAGATATTTTAAATTAACTTCACAGTTAATCTACATTGATCCTCTAGCAAATTTTCGATTACCATTTATCAATAAGCCTTATAAAAGTAACCTTGATTAAGCGATGATAATGAATAAATCGAGGTTGAGATCATGCATCAAAGACAAAATCTGCTCGTTTTTTATTGGGTATAACGCTGACTATGGTTAGAAGAGTGTTTATCTCACCGGTTACAAATCCATTTAAGAGTGGGAACGTCGAGATTTGTTTCCAGGGCCTGCAAGAAAATACAAATCAACTCCTACATGCCGAAATCTAACTGGTATCTGCTTCGAATCTGGTAGAGTGCTGCAACAATACGGAAAACCTCTCAGCTAATCTCTTATTGATGTTTTACTGTATTCACCAAAATATAACAATTAATGCCTGTTCTTAAATAGAAGCGTGACACATGAAATGCACGAATATTCCATAAGAAAACATTAACAATTTAAATTTTTTTAAGATCATCAAAAACAATTTTAGGAATTTTTAATTTTTTTAAAGTTTTATTTTATTGAAATTACAATTAAGCTCATTAGAAACTTAGTTCTAATATACTATTTACAAAAAACAAAACAAATATACATAATATTTAATTTTCTCACAACTTGGCCTCAAACTGTCACTATTTGGCCTTAAACTTAAATTTAAAATACAAATTCTTGTCTTGAAAAGAATAATTAATGTGAACAAAAGAAAAAAGAAAAGAAAAAGAAAAAATGAAAAATACAAAAATAATGGCCTGATTAGCAAACTTGAAGCTAGTGAATTAAAAACTATTATTTATTTCTGATCTAGATGTTAATCTTAAATTGAAATTTCGTAATTAGAGAGCATCATTTTTGAAAGAAAGAGGGTGTTGGAAAAGGAGAGATTTGAAAGAGGATAGAGAAAAAGCATGGCGGATATTAGAAGGAAAGGAATTCCAGAGGGTAGAGGAGTGGGCGAGAAAGGACCGTTCGAATGCTTTAGTTCTATGGGAAGGGGTATAGAGGTCAGAAAGACGCGATATTGTTTCCTGAATTTAAATTGTAGAAGGCTGTAGATATAGGAAGGGTGCTGGGTGGTCCCGTCTGGAGGTACCGAAGACAAATCTTAAAAAGCAGTTCATGGACCGCTTCAATCTGTCCTCGAGCAACTTCGAGAGGCCCCCATATACCACACAGTCATAGTCAAAGTGGGGAAAGATAAGGGAGGATACGAGGAGTTTACGGGTAGGTTGTGGAAGAAGATCTCGTGAACGAAGGAATAACTTAGGGGTACGTATCGACCGTCGAGAAATTTGGGCGATATGGTGTTTCCAGCTAAGGGTTTGGTCGATAATAATAACCAAGTTTTTAATTGAGGAGCTTATATTACTTATTAAATATGTAATGCGATTTCTGTGTCATCTAAGTGTATATCACAAGTAATTTTCTTATCAAAACTCGTTGTGAAGTTTATGGATGGGATGCAGTTTATTGTGAAACGACAGGTCCTCAACCGTATGGGACCTGCTATCAGGAGGGGGAGCGCTTTCAATCGATAATTTATTGTGTTTTTTTTCTATTAGGGCAAATATTAGCAATTGATGTTAAATATTTGATTCTGACCCGTGCTGTTGGATAAATAAGAAAGATAAGTTGAAAGTTGGGAAGCTAAGAACAACTCAAAAGTCTTACTGCCCTTGATGGAAATTAATCTTGAAGAATAAATAAATATTAGAAATATAAAAGTAATTGATCAAACACGAATTTGTATTCGTCAAAGACATTGTACATATTTCATTAGAAACTTAAACCAATGAAAATCAAATATCTATCACCTGGGCCTTATGCCATAATGAAGCACAAAAGTATAAGTTCATGTCGGAAAAGTACAAGTGGAAAGATTCGTGTTTAGAGGCTACAAGTTACTTATCGTCATTAGATAATAATTTTGTACATTCTTTTTTTTTTATCTTTCTGTTTTTAATACAACTGTTTTAAATTGTATCGTGTTTCTACATCATAACAATATTTTAACAATTTACAAATACTATGTAACATCTTGCACTTTATTTT
This sequence comes from Rhaphigaster nebulosa, assembly GCA_948150685.1. Lineage (NCBI taxonomy): Eukaryota > Metazoa > Arthropoda > Insecta > Hemiptera > Pentatomidae > Rhaphigaster > Rhaphigaster nebulosa. Next base: position 29,642,582 of record OX411307.1, on the reverse strand, counting down.
ATAGGCACACTCTGTTTCATAATAAAGTAAAAAAGTAGAAGTTCAAGTGAGCTTATGACTTACTAAACCTATGACTTAAACTATGAAATGTTGAGACACGATAACATCTAAAATAGTTATATTAAAAAACAGAAAATGAAAAAAAAAAAAAAATTACTATCTAATGACGATAAGTAACTAGTGAGCTCTAAAAACGAACTTTTCCACTTATAATTTTACTTTATTATGAAATTGGGGTCAGCTCTAATACATGGGCAAAAAGAGTTATACATAACAAACAATAACATCATATTTTTTGTTTTCTCCGTCAGCTTTACGAAAGTTGTGTTTTTTCCGCCTTTCTATGTCAATATTGAATTATTACCTTCCGATTTTCTGTATGTAGTCCCCTTATGCAGTTTTTTATTTTGTATATCCATCTGATTTTGGAGCTTCAAATGATGTGGCATATCTAGAGTGGCATTCACAGTTGTGAAGATACTCATGTACTGCTTGTAGCTACATTTCCCAAACTTTTCCCATCATATCTCGAGATACAGACTGGCGAATCCTGAAGTAATTGCTCATTCCTCAATTTGTTGAAGCTTTCAGCCCAATTTAGTAGTAATATTTTATATTTCTTTAAGGTCCTCGATCCCAGTTTCAAGGAGAACTCTCAGAGACAATGGTATAGGGCTATATATTAGAACAGGATTTATTGCGGCATTTTACCCTTTCAGTTACTCTCCTAGTGAGACTACTTGAGGTAATTTTGTTATCTATATATTATTTTGTTAGCTTTTACTAATTTATTTATTTTTTGGGGACATTTTAGTGTAGTATTTAATTAAAGATGGGGTATTAACCGAGAAAATTGCGATGTTATCGTTGACGCCCCTTACTTGGGGCTACTTTTAGATTTTTTTCAAGGTCAATTTTCCTATACCATCTCTTCATAGAATTCCATTAACCGTTCCTTAGAACTTATGTTTAACTGAAAATTCATCGCATCGTAAGCAGGTTCTTTATGTTATTCCACTTTTTTCAACTCGCATTGGACTTCCGACGGTTTAGAAATTTTCCAAAGCCGATTTTACTTCCGAAATCTTCAATTCTCAAACTTCCTATATATCTTTTCCACGCTTTCTCCTCAAATTTGTGGATTCCATTAAGTCTTCAAGAGAATTCAGCTCTGATAAAAGGGTGGTCCTCATGGAAAGATGTCAATAAGAAGCACATCAATTGGCGTCCTTGTACTGGATCTACTTCCCGAAAGCCCCTGCCAATGCTATATGTCTTAATTTATATCAGCATTCATGTTGTTTGTTTCGTGGAAATTTCGGGTTTCAATGAAAAAGCTGAATTCCGTTGCACCTCCTGTTTATGCGTTGAATTCTCTTATTACTAATTTTATTTGTAGCTGTAGTCAACATTATTTCATGTGTATATGCATCCCCGCCCTACACCCTTCAGAAAAGTTTGGACAGTTTAGTCAGATTAGTCGGCGAGAGTAGTCTCAAGTAGTTTGGTCTAGCCGAGCCCTTAGTTCTGTTAGGTGATAAAATAACTTGTTAATAGTAATTTTTATACCAATAAAGTTTATTCTTACTAATCAGTGATCAGTGATTTGTAAGATTATTTATTGGTCGATGATAATTTATAAATCATCGTTGAAATTATCTTTGTCCGTATATTGTTTCTTTGAGGTAACCCCCTCGACTTTTAGTGTGTACGATGCACTGATGCTTAAACCAGTAGAGCCAAATATTATGACTGAATTTATCTCTAAGATACTATTCAAATCTCCATGCGGAAATCGAAGTAGCTCTATAGTTATTTTTCGAAGGCTTCATAATTAAAAAAAAATAGATCATTGCATTTTTTTATTGAAAATGATCTCCGTTATTATAAATAGTAATTATTATAGTATATTATAAATCGTAATTAGATACTAAGCGAGTCTCAACCCGCTGGACTCCTTATATATATAAAAGCTTCATAAAAATTATTGTATATATAATTGTAGTATTAAAAAATCGAATTGATTGAAGTCCAAAACAGAGTTAGTTCCCCTGTTCAAGAGACAATCGTGACTCAAGAGGATTGGCAATGCATAGAACCGTTGAAAACTGCACATCGAAAATTTGACCCGATTACAATACTCCTAGCAACTACTTTATGTCTTGAAGATCCTTCGACCAGCTACGGTAGGAAAATAAAAGTGGATAATTAAAGGGCTTTAAGGAGAAGACATTAAATAAGTTTAATCAAAATCTTCTGAGCCGTTTGGCGCTACACTATTTGGAAGAAGTGGTCTCTGGACTTTTGCGCAGCTTCTATATTGATATCGGTTGATTTTCTTATTGTAGAATCATGCTGGAACCATGAAGATGATATAGTTAAAGTTGGTAAATAAGATTGGTTCTGTAGTTTTCGCGGTTAGCGCATACAAACGAAAATTGGGCTGTTTTGTTAAATAATAGTGTGATAATAGCCTTAATACGAGTATCATTTCAAACACACGTGAGTAAGAAGTATTCAGTTGCAAGGATGATCCAGTTTGGTTGGCGGCGCTTCGAGACTCGCTCTGTGAAACTGGGAGTGGATTACAACGAATTAGATAAATAATATTATTATATATGCATAATCACATTAAATAACTCAATATGAATCAATTGAGTATTCATTATAAGAACTGTTTCGTTGTCTATTGATTTATGCATTCTCAGAATTGCAACCAGTTTCCTACAGACACGTTCTGTTATACGAGGGGCGCCAAGTCCCAACGAACCTATAATCGTCAAGGCAGTTTAGGATTGAAAAGATGTATTTCGGTATAATCCAACCGATAGAACAGATGAATAACTAAACGAGAATAATTTTTCCAATAAAAACAACAACAAAAAAAAAAACAGTAAAAAGTCCAAGCCCTTAAATTTATGAAATTAATAAGAAATAAATCTGTGACCAGTTTTTCGATTTAGCGATGTTTGTAGTACTATAGACATCATGTACTATTTCGTTCAAAATATTTTGATTAATGGTCATAAATGATAAGTTTAAATCAATTAGTGACTGTGATAGATGTTGCTTTACAAAATGTTCAGAAGCAGATCTTACTAAGTCGGTAAAGAATCAGAGGAGGAAAAGAAGAGAAGATTGATGGGCATTGTGGAACTGATTTGTCGAGAGCTGCCACTTGACAAAGCCTATAACTTATTTAAAGTTCTCACTTACTGAACGAGTCTTTCCCAAAGTTTGCAACTTGTCCCTAACAAGCTCAAGTCTCTTCTCAAATGAAATAAAACTAATTTCCGGAAAAAGAAAAAAACAATAGAGCCCTCAACCTAATATGTACTTTAAGGAGGGAATGTTTCTCTTAACGAAGTTGTTTCTTTATTAAACTTATGCAAACACTTGTAGAAATTTCTTTATATTTTCTGATTCGTAAAGAAATAAATGCAGCCACATATTTATTTATATGAACTTTAAAATGTTACTTCTTAGAAAATGTCGAATATTGGAGGATGTATATTAACTTGTGATTATAAATATTATATATATATATATATATATATATATATATATATATATATATATATATATATATATATATATATATATATGTTTATATATTTATTTATTTTTTTTATTTTTCGGCTTGACAGGCGCCTGAAGCTGCTCTTGGCCCCCTCAACCGCCTTTTCCCAGTCAATGTAGTCAATAGGAGGTCTGCTGGACACTCCGACCATCCTCAAGCACTAAGCCACCGAGTCTTTCCATCTTCCCTTCGGTCTTCCGCGCGGTCTGACTCCATCCGGGGTTGCATAATATAATTGCTTGGCTGGTATACCACCCTCCATCCTGATTACATGCCCCAGCCATTTGAAGCGCTGAATTCGCACGAAATTTGAAGCTCGGAGATCGTCGTATAAGTCATAGATCTCTTTGTTCCTTCTCAAGCAGTACGAACCATTCTCCCTGATCGGCCCCATACTGCGCCTCAACACTTTTCTCTCAAACCTGTCAATCTTCTCAGCCAGGATCTTGGGTAGGGTCCAGGTTGCACATGCATAGGTCGTATGATTGTTTTGTACAGAGTCATTTTGGTACCCCGACTTAGCAGTTTACTACGGAGGAAACTTCTTAGTACAAAATATGCTTTATTAGCTCCCCATAATACAATTTTAATTTTCTCCTTTTCCTCCATCTGATCATTTACTATGGAGCCAAGATACTTAAAAGTGGGCACGTACTGGAACCTATACTTTCCCACTACATAATGCTTTTGTGGCTTTATAGGTGTTTTCTTCCTGAGCACCATAATTTTCGTTTTCCCTTCATTTACAGATAGGGCCATTCTTTCTACTTCTCTTTCTAACCCTTCACAGGTCTCTTTTATAGCCTTGAGGGACAACCCAACCAGAGCCACATCATTTGCATAACCAAGCACTTGAGTCGTTTTATTAAAAAGCATAGCTGACTGATTAAGCTCGGCTCTTTTCAAGATAACTTAGAGTGCAATATTAAATAGCATTGGCAAGAGGGGGTCACCCTGTCTAACTCCTGACTTCACTACAATAGGTTGGCCCAGCTTCCCATTTATTTTCACTCGACTTACACTCTCTCTTAATGTACATGCTGCAAGTCGGATTAACTTCGGTGGCCATGTAGAGCTCCTTTCTGACGATGGAATCATACGCTGCTTTCAAATTAATGAAAAGGATCCATTGATACACATACATATATATATATATATATATATATATATATATATATATATATATATATATATGTATGTGTGTGTGTGTGTGTGTGTAAATGCGATTTGTTTCAATTCTTCCCTTTTCAATCATTTCAATAAAATATTGATAAACATACTTTATGTTTAGATTTATGTTTATGCCTTAAGACCGAATGAGAACAACAGCTTAAGTAGCTTCCCAATGGCTAAGAAACAATAAAATCCCGACACCTACTGTCTTGCAGGCACTAGACAACATTAATCAAACGAATCTAGAACACATGAATTGATCTGAACACTGCTTCCGAGGGAACTGAAAATGATATAATATATGCTTCCCGCAGATTCCTTACAATTCACAATCAAATATGCCATATCCTGTCCTAGACTATAATGTTCAATCTAAGTCGGAGATGAGACGATCATACTTTCAGTGAATTTTAATTAGTAGAAATAATAATGTCACAAATAAAATGATATTATGCATTAAATGGGAACACATCAATCTCTGTTCATCAGCAGATCAATCAAAATATATTAAACGGTTTTAAACGAATGACGATTATCCTAAATTTGAAATGTTAAAATTGACAATTCGACTGTCAGCTAAAGAAGGATTGGATTTCAAAATGGATTATCTTTTTCCGAAACGTTGTCTGCTGGTTAAAATAAAGGTTAAGTAGTTTGAATGGGTATGTTTCTTCTTCCTGAATAGTTAACACATAAATAATTTTAAAATACCCTTGGGCAAGTATTGCACGCTAAAATGTTAAATTAAATAAAATTAATATTTTATTGGATAGAACCACCTATGAAATATTACACATGTTACCGGGGCTGTAGCTTCTTCGAAATATGATTATTTGTTTTCCAGAGCAATATATAGTAGGCCTAATAACTTCTATGCCACCTTTAATAATATTCTCATCCATCATGTAGTGTGCTTCCATTTCCTCCTCAACTGAAGAAGCCCGCTTCGTCGTTGCTGGAGGTTTATTCTCTAATCAGTTCTAGTAATAATTTTATTTCAATTTATTGAATCGACGTTTTGAATATTTTAATTTTCTGTTGGATACTTCCCTTTTTACATTGCCATCAATCATGAAGCACTTTAGCAACACTGAAATAAGGCGTTCCACTTGAAATCTTGTAATACTTGTAAGAGCGTATTGAAAATATATGTTCCCAGGTTTTAATTTAGTATAAGTCGCTATACTCCTAACATCCTGGACCAGGTTCAAGTCCGGCTGATTAGAAAATTGATTTGTTGTTCTATCCTTCGACTTTCCTATGGCCAATACATTATCTATGTTGGTCCTGAGCCTTTAAATGGTTTGAAGACAAAACCTAGTGGTGGAACATGGATGCTTCCTGAATGCATGGATGCTGCATATATGACCTCTTTCTTTTACCGTTGGCTTTCTTGCAGAGTACTGGATTTGTAGTGGCTTATAAGTTTTATTTAATCAGTAAAAAAACTGCTTCTTTTTATCAATGTTTTTATATGGTAATAGGTGTATGCTAAGTAAAATAGTCACATTCACGAATAACTAAGCTTTGCATTTTAGATATGAAACTTTTATAACTTGTGAAAGCTTGAGGAGAGCGTTGTTTTAATTGTTCAAAAAAATAAAGTATCGTATTTAATTTCCAACATTTCTCAGCTCTATGTAATAAATAAAAGGCATTTACTTGGATATATTGACAACATTAATGCAAATAAGTTGATGTAAAACGTGAACATAACTGCTCAGCTCGGTATTAATTATTTATTTAAGGCTAATTAATATACTTACAATAAAATGGATTTTGAAAAAAAAAAAATGTGAAAGATATTTTTTTTTTGTTCTTTATAAGAACAAATTGATGCAGATTGACAAACAATTTATGCAGACCCATGTTCAACTTTTTCAAAAAGGGATGTCTCTCCTAAACTATAATAGAAGCTCTCCCCTTGAAGCGGTTTAAGGGAACAGTGACAAGATGCCCCGGTTCGGTTTAAAGCATGTTTTTTTATGTTGATATGGTGCTCAGGGATGGAGGGAGGGGAGCAAGGGTGTTGTTGGCCGGATTACATATTCAATGTGTGTACTGCCACCGTCCAGATTACTAGTGTCATTTTTAACCCTCTCTTCATCCCAAGAGCCCCCTCGTAAAATGTACATTTCCCTGGTAGGTCCGAACTAATAAGGCACCTGGGAAGTACTGATGACCTCTTACAAGAAGTTAGCCGATGAGAGAGGATTATAAAACGCCGTTTGTAAAAGTTTTCTAAAGCTTAGCGTTCCTTTGAGTAATATAGTGCTATGCTTTCATTTTTTTTTAAATGCTGGTATTAGTTTGAAATAAAGGAAAATGGTGATCAAGGCGTCATATCGACTTAAACATGTAAGCATTGTCTCATTGATTAAAAGGGTAAATTGGTCTCACATCTAGAATCGCAAGTACTTTTTAGTCTATTTCTAATTGAGTCGTACAGGCAGCTTTTGTAAAGGAGAAAAATAAAAGTAAGGAATGGACGAGATGGTGTAGGGAGCTCTGACAAAGCTTTCCAATTTTTGGCCGACTTTTACTGATGTGGCCGTCGTTTGTATCCCCGGGGCTGGATTGGGTATTCTCAGCCCTAGCTCTTCGCCTATTCAATAATGTTCAGATTTTTCCCAAAGTTAGCCCTACAAGACACCGCCTCAGGATGAGGACAGCCCTTGTGCAATATACACTCTCATATCACTATTCCTATCATACGATTAAATTCGTTACCAACTGAATTCAACTTTTTTTTTAAAATAATAATTTGGTTCAGTATTTGATTAATTTTAAAGTATACTTGAATTGAGCTTTAATAATTGCTAGAAAAAGTACAAAAAAGCGACGAAAATCAATGCTAACATAACTTCACTCTTATAGTACTTAGATTTACTACTGTTTACGATTTACTTCAATAATATTTACTATAATACTCAAATTTACTATTACAATACTCAATATTATAAATATTCAGAATATATGTTGAATTGTCTTGAAGTAAGTGCTATCTCTATCTGTTTAGTCTTTTTACTTTCCTCACCACATTTGTAAGGATGTTATTGTTATCGGATGAAATTTTCGACGGATCTAGGCGTTTCTCAGCCCCCTGAGTTCAAAAAACGCACTTACAGCCATTGGTCTGTCTGCGTGTCTTTGCCAGGATTATCTCCTGAATAGGTTGACCGATTTTGTTGCTTTTTTTCTCCTTCTGTTTTTATGTAGACTGTATTCTCAATCCGTTTTCGAGATATGATTTTTTAATTGGTTTTCCAAGAAAATCACTTTTTCTTTCCAATAAAGTTCTAAATACCTCTACTGTGACTAAATATTTCTCAACTTTTGTCACCAATTTTGGAATTAAAGATGAATTTCCTGTAAGATAGCTACCAATTTGTAGGAAAATATTGCTTCGTCAGGCGATCATAGAAGTCAAAGCAAAGTAAACGAGTAAAGACGAATAATTTTCCGAAATACTCGATTGAATCTCACGGAATGAACTATCTTCTAGCTAAGACCTTGTGGAATTCAAAAAAGTCGCTCCTGTTCATCATCTTTCCAACGATATACCCAAATTTGCTGAACTAGTCTAATTTCGAAGATAAATCGAGGTTGCCAGCTAAAAAAAAAAAAAAGTAGACACAATTATACGAGCATCTAATATTCTTTTGTCTTGGTTTTGTTATTTAATATCTTGGGTATTTTTTCCCCAAACATTTTTTCTAAAGTGGGTTACTACTGCAAACACAGTGTTTTTCATTTTGAATGGGTTTTTTTTATTGTTTGTCCAAAAATATTACTTTTTATTTTTTTTCAAATTTATTTTTTTTTAAGGGTTGTAGGTGGTTATCACAATGCGGTAAATGGGGAGACGTTGCAGTATTATATTCCACTTCGTTTTCTAATTAACGCCTAGTTATTCTCACAAAATTAATTAAAAAAATAAATAAAAAGTAAAATTGTTGGACACACAATAAAAACCATTCAAAATGAAATACACTGTATTTGTACTAGTAACCCACTTTAAAAAAAAAATTGGGGAAAAAAACCAAGGTACGAAATAACAAAAAAAAAAAATAGTAGATACTCGTGTTGTTGTGGACAGCTAATGTTTTTCGACCTCCCAGCTTTCAATATCTCTTCGAAATTAGACTAGCATTACAAAGTTGGGTATATCGTTGGAATGCTGACGAAATGGAGCAACTTTTTTGAATTCCCCAAGGTCGTAGCAGGAAAATTCATCCGTGAAATTCAACTGAGTATTTCTGAAAATTATTCGTTTTTATTTGTTTACTTTTCTTTGGCTACTATGATCGCCTGTCGAAGCAATATTTTTCTACACATTGGTTGCTATCTTATAGGAAATTCATCTTTGATTCTAAAAATGGTGACAAAAGTTGAGAAATATTTAGTTAAGTGGTTTTCTTGGAAAACCATTTAAAAAAAAAAATCATATCTCAAAAACAGATTGAGTACGTCTTTACTGTATAATAATCATTTGAAAGGTAATTAGAGTCCCTACAACACAAAAAAAAAAAAAAAAAATGCTAGCTCCTTTAGTTTAGACAAGAGGAATTATAAAATAATTGGGGTCTTTTCCGTTTCGAGTACCGCAGTTACTAACCGGTGATTTATGCGATCACTAGTTTAACATATGATCCTAAATTTTAGGTTATTAGTAATGTATGCAATGACCAATAAAAATAAATGTATATAATACATTGTTAAACCATAAAATAAATATGCAATAGGTATAAAAAGCTTTATAAATCCAAATCTTCAGTTTTAAAATGCCTCATCTCCTCAACGATTTTCTGAAAACGGTCCACATTCCTGTATCTTTGCCTCCAAATGAACTCAACACATGCAGCAATCTAGTAGTTTTCTTGAGGTACCACAAATTAACTTGTTTATTCATTTGGCAAGCGCACCCAATTCCTCAACACGATTAGTGTGTAATGCGCCATGTAGTGCGCCATTTAGCATATATGTGATCCATATAATAACGAACACAACTATCCTCGATATTAAAATCTGTAACAAGTATAGAGAAATTCATTTTACCCGAATTTAGCACTTTGGAGTATAATAAAAACATGTAACGAGGTTAGTTGATAATAACAACATATGTTTAAAATTAAACATGCAAAATAATAGACATCATCACATAAATCACCGGTTAGTAACTGCGGTACTCGAAACGAAAAAGACCCAATAATTGTATTGCTCAAATATTTTAATAAATAAATTTTTAAAAAATTTATCCACTGTGGGATATGTATCATTACCACCATGTAGGAAGGAAGATGATATAGAAACGAAAAAATGAAGGCATCTTTTCGTGTTGCAGACAATTGAAAACTGATGATTGGGCTGGGTCGATTTCTGTAATGGATCATAAAGGATAACAGGATTAGGAGCCTTAGGAAAAAAGTATATTTCCATAACCAATTTATCATTTATAACATCCATCATTGTAAGGATATTTTAATTGTTGAAAAAATACTGTTCTTACTAAGTTTAAAGTTTAAAAGCTTGTAATATCGGTTTCTGAGCTTCAAAAACGGTTCCCTTAGTTTTTTGATAATTATTTCTTCATCTTACTACTGAAAATAATTAAATAGCAATGATAACAACATTAATTAAAAAAAAAAAAATGGTATTTGGCGTAAAGAGTGGTAAAGAGAAGTATAATGATTAAGTATAGTATGCTGATTTTAAAAAAACAATACAATATTGTTTTTATTAACATATTTTGATTTTAAATAAAATAAATTGATAAAATTGTATTAAAAAAATATAATAATCCAATGTATCAGGTACTGGATCAGGGGTTCATTGCTTTAACTGTCAGATCTATCCCCTAATGAATGTCAGGCACTTATTGTATGGCTAGGTTAAACCAAGAAACGTAGCCAAACCACGGTTTCTTATCTCTATCTAACAATCTACTTGCCTGCCTTACTGTTGTATTGTCTATAAATTAATTTTAGAAATAGCCAACCATTATAATAAACTTAGCTTAAGTATACACCATAATAAATAATAACTGGTAACAGGGATAAAAAAATATGTAAAATCAAGAGCAAATGAAGAATTAGAATTATCATCATCACCACTCATAACATTTTTTTTTTTTTTTTGTTTACAAAATATTTTTATTATTATTTCAAAAGAATAAATATATCAAGCATTCCAAATGAAAGTAAGATCATGAAAAATTAATTGAATATTATATTATAAATGTTTATTAATAATGCTTATTAATAACTGTTAACAGATGATAATTTTATTTTATAACACCTAGAGCACCATTTTATTGACCACCATTTTGGTGACCAGCAGAAGCCTGAAAAGTCTGATCTGTACTGTGAATGAGAGCAGAACAATTTTTAGGGTCTCCTACCCAAGACATTTATGCTGGTTTTTGCTTATTTCTTCCCTACAAGAAAAAACTGTAGCTGATACATACAATGATGCGATATTAATATTTTTTTGTGAACAAGATAGCCATTGAGAAGAATAGAAATCAATGTCCAATGGCCCGCCTCTATAAATATAATGTTAGTGGCTATGTCCTCTAGTTGGCTGGCACTAACATAACCTACATTTTTGCTGTAACCCTCCATTTCTTGTAACTAATTCCTGCTTTGGAATTCATCAACCTCCGTCCGATGGATGTCCGATCCTCACCGTCTTCTTGAGATCCTCTGTTAGTGATAAACGACCTTCTAACAGTGTATTTTTTTAACCTAACAACATCCATTCCATTAAAAGAAATAAAAACGGTTCTCCCCACTTCTTCAGCGTTTTTCCTTCTTCTAGGCCAAAGATTCCTCTTATATAGCAACTACCTATTTCAAATATTTTAGTTTTTTAAAAATGTAAAAAGTTAATAAATCCTGATTACATTTGGGTAACTACTGTAATTTTAATTTAAAAATGAAACTCTTTGCGTGTTTAGATAAGCTAAAAGAGAAGCCAATTTTTTATTTTCTGATTCATGTTTGTAACGTGTTGCTGTCAGTGATAGCGTCTATTATCTACTTTTTTTCTGAATTAATTAATACCTGCATAAGAGATCCATTTATAGGTTTGTATTTTTCACTGAGAATTCTAAATCGCATAATAATTTACTTTCAATGGGCTGAATTTATTTCGGCATCATTTACAGAAATAAAGATATAAATCTAAATAATCCATCAGGTCGGTTGATTAATTTCAAACTGTACACACCCGTAAAGACCTACTACACACCTTAGTTTTACTCGATATTTTTCGATTGGCCCTTGGCGAAATGTTTTGACTCTCTGCGTTGATAGCTATTCATGGAGGGGCTGGGCTGGGTTTGTCGCCTTTTTGGTGTCAGAGTTTATTGAATCTGTTAGGGGTGAAAATTACTTATATAAGCTGTTATATTATCGACAACCTATGACAGATACTTTCATGCTTGGGATCAAACTCAATCTCTGCGACTTAATGATGTTTTTTCCTCCTATCTCCTCCGCAAGAGAATGAACCTATAAATCAGATTCTCTTCCATGGTTTGGGGTAGTCTCTTAGAAACCGAGGGATATTGTTCTACGCCCGGGACTTCCTACGAGATACTTTAAAAAAAAATGTTTTCGACTGCTCAAGCTATAAGCGGAACAATAGTTATTATTAAAGAATGAAATAGAGAATTGTAGTCATGTACATAGAGTTACCATTATGGTCGAGTGCTAGTGCTACAATCTCCTATATTCTCCAACCTTATTAAATTCATTAGCTGAATCTGCTTCGCGAGCATTACACATTGATATCAAAATTCTGGGTATTATAAGTCATGTTTATTATATCCCTTACCAAGCGCATAAGTATTATTTGAATATTGTAATTTTGCAGTGCAGTAATTGAATTTAGTTTTTTTTTATTAAATAGCAAACTTTGATGTTTAATAATTGATGATAAAAACCATGGAGTTACTGGTGTACATGGAGGCTACGGTACATGGAGATATGTAGTTTAAATCCTGGTTCGACCGAGGCAATCTGACGCTGAGTCTACTCAGACATTTGCGGGTTATTGAGAAACTACTTGTATTTTGGAAAAGTTTTCCTATCTCGCTGGATATAGAACTAATTTATTTATTAATGGTAATCTTCTGCATTAGTTATTCCAAAACTCTTGTTGGTCAATCTACAAAATGTGAACGTTTACTTTAATGCTGGTTCTTTACAAAGAATAAACAATGCGCCACATTATTTTAACCCGTTATTCAAGTCAATATATTTGAAGACTGTAAATGGTCTGCATTCGTTGTGAACTTAACATATACTAAGTAACTTAAATATTTTCTAGTAATCTGGAAAGGCTTCTTCGAAAAGTCTGAAATAGTGATTTCAAACTCGCCTCAACAGGGAAAGCGATACCATCACCATATCCAAGAGTGTATAATTCAGGGGAGCTTACTGGGACACCACCGGGGTCGAGATAAAACTCTTCCCTGGGGATTGGTCCTTATCTGTTTAATCCACAATTCGAAGCGAATGGTATTGGTACAGTATCAATTGGTAAAATTCCTCCCCCCTCTCTTTTTGAAAACTTAAGAAATTACTTTTACCGATTTATGATTCTAAACAATATTCGAGCCAATCAATATATTTTCTATTTATAATATATACAAAAAACTAATGCCTTTTTTCCACATCTTTTAAAATTCTTATTGCCTTTAGAATTTCTTGTTACAAATAATCTATTTAGTTAGGTTATTGAAGTAATGTATTTATGTATAATACAATATTCAGAGAATCAACGACGATGCTTCTCGACCAGCCATCCAGAAATCCTCCTCTAGAATATATAAACTTTTAAACTCTATGCCAACAGAAAAATTAGGCAATGTGGCTTCAAATTCAGTGAATGAATCTGTTGAGTCCATTGCGTTGAATGCCCTTGTGTTGCTGTGTGATCTCCATAGTCACGACTGAGAGAAATGCAATTCTTTATTAGTTCTTCTGTAAAAATAGATCGTAATGCTCTATCAAGTTTGGATTTTATAACACACTGGATGTCCGCATTCATCTTCCATGGAGATTCCACTTTGAAAGGAGGTCCTGATAAAGAAATTCATAAGGCACCGAATTGTGCTGAATCTACACAGAGATGTGTTGATTCTACTCTCAAAAGACGGCAGTCATTTGGCTGGAATTGATGAATCAACCGAACGGTCCGCATTAAGATCCCCAAGCAATGTGATGTTTGAATAGTTGTTCCGATAACGTTTTAGTAAATCTTCAATATCAGAGAAGCACCCACTCTTTGGAGAGAGATATTCAGGATGATTTTCTATATACGCGGAAGCTTGGAGCTCAGAAACGGGGTATTCATCCCTTATGCACACTGATTAACCTCATAAATTTTTCCACTCATCATTCCTTTGTAATTAGTATTCATCAATACCGGCACTGCATGTGAGTAAAGATGGAACCAACCAAGATTTGCTAAAACATCAAGCTCCACCTGCAGAATAATGAGCATAACCTGATTCAGCAAAGATTCAGCACATTTAGAACCCCAGAATCACCTCAGCATCTCAGAAGGTCCGCCAGGAGACTTAAGACATGCGTCAGATCCTCAGTCAAGTCCTTCTGTTTCTCTATACATCCCGAAAATACGAACCAGTAGGAGTGCAAACCTTCGCAACGACATATGAAGTTAAAGTCATTGAGAAAGGTTGGGGAAGAGAACATAAGAAAATAATTGAGGTAAATAAAAATAGAAAAAAATAATAATAAGGTATAAATGAAAGAAAAATAATTAGACAGTGAAATCAAAAGAAATTGTATGAAAATAAGGTATGACGGGCGGCCCAGGTCATGCCTTAACCATTAATATTGTACTATACAATATATTAGCCTGGTACATAAGCCTAATCTATTAATATTTATTATCTCTAGCACACGCACATATATATATATATATATATATATATATATATATATATATATATATATATATATATATATATATATATATGCATACATATTATTAATAAATAATTAAATCGCATCGCAAAATATTGTGAATGGGATTGTTAACAATCTCTGCCTATATCACCTAGCATAGAGTGATAAAAAAAATAAAATAAAAATAAATGATGAAACAAAATTCAGACATAATTATTCACCATTAACTTTTATGAGCCAAGGTATTATTAATTACAATGCAACTGACAACTCTCTCATTACCACATTTTACAACTATTTTGTCAAATCAATTAAAATCCTTAGGAGTCCGACGTTTAGACCCGCTAAACCCTCACAACTGTTCGGTATTGCGGGTACTGTATAGCTTACCCCGTGTATATTTCTGAGTTATATAAATAGCAGATTTATGTATAACTGATTGTGCATATAGAGGATACCAGAAGACAACTTTATTGTGGGGAGGTCATAAATAAATAATAAATTAAGGCTAAATAGACGTTATACTATGTTTAGTATTTTTTTCCCGGTGATCACAACCGTCATTGTGACAGGACTTCCCTGGTATAAATACTATTCGTTAGGAATGAGTGAACTATTCAAAAAAAAATAAATACTTAAATCCATAAAATAAACAAAAAAATATATAGAATGTCTTGAGCTTCATCAATAATTGTATTTTACAAACTTCACAACGGTTCGGCTAACAAGCTATCTTCAGGTGTTTTCCACAATCGACCCATAAGATAGTTTCAGTGATTATTTGATTAAACTAATGTCATTTTATTACCGGTAAATGTTTTAAATGAAGGAATTTGCATATCATTAAATTATTTCAATTACTAATTCATTTACCCAAAATTAAATAAAATAAGAAAAAAAAAGGAGGAGAATAAGATAAAATAATAATAACAAGATGAAAAAGAACACTAACAGATATTCTGCAACAATATCGTAGTTAAGAATTTTCATTAACTAGGAATTTTATGACTAAGGATTTCTCCAACACTAACAAGGGCAAAAAAAAAATAAAAATATGTAACCACATTCATGATAATTAATGTTGATAACTTAATATTGATAATTAAAAAGTGTTTAATAAAACACGTTTTGCATAATATAAATATATATAGGAGATGTTGATGATATCGCATTGTTTTTAATTTTTAATTTTTACATTGTTATTTCATTTATTTTATTTGATTTTATTTTTTCAATTGTCTTTTGTATTATGTAATTTAGTGTTATCCTTTTCTTTTTATTCTTTATACTTTTTATCTTACTTGTATTTTCTGTTTTTTATCATTTATCATTTTTACTGTTACTGGTACTGCCTCTTTTCTCTTTTTTCATTGTTGTTATTTTGTTTTCATTTTAGCCCTGAAGATGGCCTAAAATTTAGGCCGAAACGTAGGCACAATTATATAAGACCACACTTATTAAGTCTATTTCTTTGACCGCACCCCCGATCAACTTCTCCCTTTAAATATAAATATTATATATATATATATATATATATATATATATATATATATATATATATATATATATATTTACACACACTTATATACATACACATACACACACACATATATATATGCATACATACATACATAAATAGCAATCCAAAAACTCGCAATCATGAATGACATATTTTGGATGAACAACATGGACAAGTTTATCAACTTCTTGGTAAACAAAATGTTAATACCACTTTCCTTAATGTGAATATCTCTTTAAACTGAAGGACATATTAAATCAGTCACATAAACAGTTTTGCGAGTGAAGATTCTAGGGTTTTGTTTTGGTAAATTTCAATTACAATTCCTACATCTTTTTATTAACCTTCTCATCAGATATGTTTTCTTTTTGATTATGTCTGAACGAACAATTTATGTATGGACAGCATACCTAGATTATTTAGATGAATAGAAATTGAAAAGGAGAGGGTAATACTCGAACCCTGTTCTACACCTGAGGGCACGGTAAGGAAGGACCTCTATTATCTTCTTGCTTAGGAATAGCAACTGCTAAGGTTTGGTTGGAGACGAAAAACTGAAACCAGCAAAATAGAACGTTTGGAAAAGAACAGTAATTTAAATTTGATTAAAAGGGGATGGTCTGAAAGAATAGTCCAGGGAATCTACAGCTTTCAAAAAGCCAAGGAGTATATGTACAGCCAGTTTTTTTCGTCCATGGCGTTATGTATGCTCTTGGCGATTCTGATAGAAGAGTTGAGAAGAAGCGGGGTCGGAAACCACATTGGGGATGATCGATTAGTTGGGACTCTTCAAAGAAATTAGGTATTTACTTACGATTAGAATATTCATTGTTGAGGTTTGGAAATGTTAGGTAGTATGGAGATAGGGCGCTAATATAAAGGAGATTTTCGATATAGGAGGGTTTCGATGTCTGACAAAATGTTTTCATGAGTGTGGGCGTCCAGGCAATATCCATTAGAATTATTTTTCATTATAGCAGTTGGTAGCGGTTGGAATATCTATTTTCAACCCGTAATATATTTTATGGATAGCAATGAATATTTTACGATGTTTATATATATCTTGGGATAGAGAATCGTAATAAACACTCAAAAGCATGGAGTTTCGTATTGCCTAGAGCGAATGAAGCGGATATCCAAATTCCGTGTATTAGGGAAGATATTGAGGGGACTTAAGCCCTGCTACCCATACACGGTCCAACTTTGTAGGAATACATTGTAGGTCAACAGTTGGATTCATCCGTCCACTCACAGTCCTGCAAGGGATCCAATCAGCTATTTTAACCTGTACTCATCGCTTATCAATGTTTTCAAAAATAGGAAAATGCCAGAAATTTGTCTTGCTATGGCGTCATTGGAAAAAAGGAAAACGAAAGTTTGGGCGAAAAAATGTTTATTAACCGAATAAATTGCAATGATTTGAAAATGTTAAATGAAATAGATAGGGAGCATTAAAATAATTACCTACGTAAGAATGGATATTAAAATCATCCCTCTACTATAAGATAAGGATAAATGAAAAAAAATGGAATTAAGGTTTATATTTGTATTATACGTTTTAATTTACGAGGTTTATACATTTTCATGTTACTTTAATTCACTATAATTTAAATTAGTTATACTAGTTGAAAGATCGGGTCAAATTAATGATTACAAGCAAACTTTAAACAACACAAATAAAGATAAATTAAAGATGAACATTTATTTTTTTTTAAAATAGGATCTAAAATTATCAGTTCAAAATTGTAGCCATTTAGGTTTAATCACATTATTTATTTAATATTTTAATTCAGTCCCAACAATAGAACGTCACAGTAACGTTATAATAAGGGATTTTGGACGTGAGAACATATTTTCATTAGCTTATTACACTGCATGCTTGAAAAATACGTGTAAAATAAAGAAAAAAAAAACTCAAGTTATGTTTTCAAACCAATTTTTTTCTGATCATTGTTATTATTAGTTTCTAATAATATAAAAATTATGAACGCATTTAGCAGTAGATAAAACAAAACTAAAAAAACCCAAACATTCCAACCATAATTACTGACGTTGAAGTAAACAAGTGGAGTTTGTAGGACGACTGCTCTACGCACGATTCAACGCGGTTGAACATGTAAGGAGAGAAAAGTGCTTGTAGGACCATCGGAGAAGCCTACAAACTATGTATGTACCTCTATGTAGTCCTACACCCCCATTCACAGTCCAACAGTAGTCCCATATCTACTGTAGTCCTACAAAGTAGTCCTACATTTAGGACCGTGAATGGTTGGTTTTAGTAAGAGTGGAATATCTTATTTACCAAAACAGCCACAAGTTACTGCATTTCTAATAAGTAAACCGTTTGCTAGGACTAAATATAATGCATTTTTAGACTAAATTTAAAACAATTATTGCATCAACTGATTTTTTTAACAGGTTTAAAATAAAGAAAAAAAATTTCTGAATATAGTGATATGAAAATCTCAAAAATTACTTTTTGGAAGATACTTCGTTCTTTCGTATTCGTGTATTCGACGTAAACATAGTAGTATAGAGGGGGAAATCCTGGAAACAGGAAAACTGTTATATCCATTAAAATACCAATACTAGATTTCAGTTAACATCGCTGGTAGCAGGGAAGCAGTAAGCTAACAATCTTATGTCTCCCAAGACACCTATGAAGTCGAAATTTATACCAGGAAGTGGAAAAGATAAGGTATCTGCCTAGAGCAAGACAAGAATAGATGGTACAAAGAATGAGTATATGAGGAAAAAGCTAAAATTGAAACTCTTTAAAACCACTTTAGACCATCACCGAATGAACGTTAACGTTAATTAGAATTGGAAATTGGGAAGGGAATTGATACGAGACTGTCTAACTGAGGGAAGGTTATATGCGACTCCCCTTTAAATTATTAGAATAAGAAGTAAACCTGCTAAGAAATGCGGTGGAACGATCAGCAAGCAGTAGTTTCCTTTCCACAAATTCTTTTACCAATCTACGAAATAACTTGTAAGAAAACCGCAGAGCAGTAGAATCAGGGAGTTCTGGACACGATGGCTTAGTCAAAATACTAGTTCTTATAATTTTTATTATAACATTAATCGACAAACTATAATATACAAGATCGGTGGCCTATCGACACTCCATGTTCAGAACTGGAATGTTCTTCTCATCGATCGAGAAAAACAATCGTTTAATTGTCTGAATTTGTACATCCTGAAAGGATTCCTAGGGACTATTTGTATTAGTTTCTAGTTTTAGTCGATGGAAGAGAATGAAGGGTACCTAAATGAGACAATATGACTCATTTTGAATAAAAGTAGGGCGAGGATACATTTAACCCAGCTGGACCTTTTGCTTATGAGCAAGTTACCTGGAAATGACTATCCTTCTGGAAAATAGGCTGTCGTTGAGTTGCTTGGCAAAAAGCCACCCTCTTTAATACCGATAACTTCATTTATATGACGAATTTTCTTTGTGTTTCGAACATTGCTTATTTTTTTATTTTGGTTATTCTCGGTCAACGTCCACGATGATAAAGTATTTCGAAAGCGAATAATTATTTATTCTTCAATTATATACAATGAAGGACAGATAGATACTACTGGAAATACTGAAAGAATACGGTGTAGACCAGAAGACTAGGAAACTAATAGAACTAACACTAACAGACACCGAATCTAAGGTAAGATTCCAAGGAGCCATCAGCAAACCTTTCCAAATAAAAACAGGACTCAGACAAGGAGATGGCCTCTCCCCAACACTGTTCAACGTGGTACTGGATAAGATCATGAAAGAGCTATGGAGAACCAACAATACGGGTGCGACATTAGGAACCAAGAACAACCACATCAAAGCAAGGTGACTTGCCTACGCAGACGACATTGCCCTTTTAGCAGAAACGGAAGAAGAGGCGATCGACCAAATAAACACACTGACAGAAATAGCCGAAAAAACAGGTCTACAAATCTCTTATGAAAAAACAGAACTAATGACTACAGACCCAGACTTCAAGAAGAAAACAGTAGAAACCAAATACGGTCCAATAAAAGTAATTAAAAAATTTAAATACCTGGCGAGACTATATGTAATAACGGTTCGGAAAAAGAAAGTATGAAAGAAAGAATCACCAAACTAGAGAGATTAAGTTTTGCAACCAGTAACATATATAACAAGAAACACCTGTCCACAACAGCAAAAATACGACACTACAACACATTCTTTAAACCAGTAATACTATACGGGACGGAAACCACATGCCTCCCCAGTCTGGAAAAATTACTGAGAATAGAACGAAGAATCTTAAGAAAGATCTACGGCCCTAAAAAGACACAAGAAGGATACAGGCTAAGATCCAACCAAGAAATCTACAAAGACACAAAAGACTTAGAAACAGAAATAAGGATCAGAAGACTGAAATTCCACGGACATATGGTAAGAATGACACCGAAAAGACTAAACAAGGAAATTTTCCAGAAAATCCGAGAATACAAAAGCTCAGGAGGATACACCAAGCAGATGAGGGACGAAACGGAGAAGCTAGGAATAACGGACCGGGACTGTCTGGACGGAGAAGAATATTGGAAAAGACTGAAGGAAATCAAGGTTCTTGTGGGAAAGAAAAATTCGAAAAAGGGAGTCGCGTGGACAGAAGAAATAAAACAAAAGCACGCAGAGTCAATGAGGGAAAATGGAAGGAAAGAAAAAAACTAAAACAGGAGAAGAACCAAAAATTATGATATTCGCGTGGTCTGTAAGGCCGTTCCGTGAAAAAAAAAATACAATGAAGTTGAAAAAAACATAATGATTTCATAATCGTTTCGTGTTAATAATCATCTCAACAACATTTGATGCACTCGGTCTTAAAACACAGTAACTGACAAAATGAAAACTTCTACAATGTTAAAATGCTTGTTAGTTACAATATTTTACCTTTATCCAGCAGTCATTTACCGTAACTTAATACCAAAATTATTCTTTAAAATACACCAATATCCCATAAATTCTTTCAACAATCTATGAAATAAGTTCTAAGGAAACCGGTATTGCCAAAAACGTCAATTCAAAAAAATGATAGTACAATGTTTTACGACCGAGTGGCTCACTGAATCAAAAAGTATTATTTGGCAAGCGTGAAATATTTGAGTCACAGCTAAATAAATTGTGATACGTATCGTTGTTGAAAAATCTAAGGAATCGTTTTTCCAGAAGAAGTCTGGATAAAGAAATTTAATCAACTAGAAATTTATTGCTTTTCTGCCTCCCAGTCAATCCTTCTAGATTGGATGAATATTAATTTTCTAAATATACATTTTTTTCATTCATGCGGATATTATGTTTTATGTCGATACCAATAAAAGGTCCGACAAATATTACATCAGTAAAATGTTTTTAAAATATAAGGCTGGTAGGGAAACGAATAGAAGCAAACGTAAACAGTGTTAACCTTATTTAGAGTCGTTATCCTGATTGTGTTATCAATGTAAATATTTACGAAGGAACTGCGATCTTGTTTCTTTGCCACCATTTAAAGTTTTACAAGCCTTAAAGTAGGTGACCAACTATAAAGCATGTCGCTATTCCATCGATTTTAACTGTCATAGATCATTAACCTACCAGGCAACCATTGGCGGTCTTTTTTTTATTTTATTGATGTTTAACATCCTTTTCAAATCCTATTAAGGTAAACAGGACGGGTTATTTCTACAGGTTACCAACCTATTCTAACCAGAGTGGGAAGTTCTAGATTCATTTCGTGGGTCCGTCACCAAATAAATAAGTAATTAAAATGACTGCCATCTAGGATAGGAATTAAAAAAACAAATATAAAAAACCTACTCCTGCGTCATTTTTTCTGACTTCTAGAAACATTTGTGCCAAAAAATAATATCCCTGCACATATATCGTTATTTCTGACTTCAAGAAACATTTGTGCCAAATTTGAAGAAAATCGAATTACGCGTTTGGTCATGACAGAGGGAGAAACAGATTTCTGATGTTATGGAGCAATTGAAACGACCATCATCTTGGATCGAAATTAAAAAATAAAAATCCATAACCATAAGTCATATGTTTTACTTCAACAAACATTTGTGTCTAATTTGAAGAAAATCGAACAACGTATTTGGTTGTGACTGCGCAAGAATCAGATTTTTGATGATACGGAGTAATTTAAATAACAACCATCTAGGACGGAATTAAAAAAAAAAACAACACATATGTCGTTTTGTCTGACAATGAGCTCTCGGAAAATTTTTTGTAATAATTTAAAGAAAATCTATTGGGTCGTGACTGCGCATGAATCAGATTTTTGCTTTGCGCGGTAATTAAAATGAACGCCATCTAGGATCGGTAGTAAAAAAACAGCAACTACACATGTGTCGTTTTTGTTTGACTTCTAACAACATTTGTGACAAGTTTGAAGAAAATCGAACAACGCATTCAGTCGTAATCACTTAATAGACTGACAGACAAACGAGATGCCAAAGGGTTTAGTTGAATGTACATGAATGTATTTAGTTCCTCTATTGTGCATTTCCTTGGAAAATGAATTCTCGTTTTATCGCACATATTAAGATCTTTGGACCTAACACATAATACACCTGTTACAGCTAATAAAATAGTCAAGAATCGAATTAATCAATTATTACGTCTTGCACAGGCGGTCGAAAGAGTCTTCAAGAACCGAAGATTTTGGTGAGACAAAAATGAGATGCTCTTTGTTAATTTAGATGCTGGTAGAGGAAAAGAAATGTGCTGGCCGTTGAAGACAAAAGGTACCCGAACGTGATCCAAATACCAGACAGCCTCCCTTTGATTGTAAAAAATATTTCGCCTCTTATTGCCCTACGTCTTTATTTGCCTGTAATGCAATGATAAAATCTCTTCGGTGTACTTCCCAGTTAATAGACGTTCAATTTCAGGCACAATTTGAAATACTCTAAGCCGATCTCTTTAAGGGCGTTTAATTGGTCCCTCTCTTATTAAATATATTTCTCATTTTGTCATGTTTTTATTTTTTCAAACTGTGCTAAATGATATGAAATGTATTTAATGATATTTTTTGATATATTGTTCTGAATAAATTTTAATACTGTATTTCACCTCGAAGAACTAAATTAATAGTTTTTAAAAACTGAATTTGGTTTTGAAAAAACATTTGTTTTGCATTGGTTGGTATGATTTTAACAACAAATAAATAAATATTATAGGAGTAATATTCCATTCCTGGATTTAACTACAAACTAACTTGGAATAGTCTTTGAGCCGATTCATACAACACATGATTTGTTGCTAATGTCCTATAAGGTAAACATACATTGTTTAGTCCTGTCCAGCCATTTTAAATGAGTGGGATGCATTGCTCAACTGAATCAACGTAATTTTCATCAATTTTCTTGAAATATCAGTATCGCCAAAAAATGACCTACGATTTGTATCTGAGAAATAAGAAAATTAAAGATGGAAATCGCCTATATCTAGGCTGAAGAGGATGTTTTTAATGAGAACATTTGAACACCAGCCTTAGCAATAACGATTGGTATTTACGCCAAACTTCTAACTTTTGTAGTGTAAAATAATATAGATATATGTACATATATATCAACTCCGAAACATTGAGTTGTTAGAATTATTATTATTATCATTGGTAGTTCTGTGAACAATAGACCTCACACTTTATTGCAGCATTTAAAGGTTTAGCCAATGGTGTCATTCTCCAACGTTTTCAGGGATACCGGGCATCTTAATTTGTCTCTCGAGGAGCTACCTTCTTTGGTCTCCTATTATACAATATATATATATATATATATATATATATATATATATAATTTTTAATGGTTTAATGTCCTTTATTTACAATATCTTACAAAGCTTTTTTTTTTTTAACTCCATTCGCTTCAGTTCACATTGTACTCTTGCAATATCGAGGACACCAGTAATACAATTGTTAATCTCAATGTAAAAAAAACCGCCAGGATTCGACAAGATCTGAGCTGGAGGTATCAAAGAAAATGTACATAAAATTACAGAACCCATTATACAATTGAGGCTGTAGCTACAAAAAGGGGTTATAAGTTCAGATTAAACAAAAAGTGAAGGAAGCTCTGACGACATTACATGGCAGGACGATACACTGGTTCCAATCTCTTCGACATTACCCCTCATCTATTCCTAAATAGACTACGAAACCATAAACATAGCTGAGGAAACTATGTAAAATAGCCATAGCATCCTTGACAACTTATGTCACTAAAACCGGGACGTTAAGCACGGCCAGCTTTTAATATGTTCAATAGATTACATTCAACGGTTTCCAAGTCTATAACGGCACCGAGATACATGGGACTTCTCCTCATTCAGAAAACGAAACAACGAACAGACCTATGATGACTATGAGATCCTCCCTATTACTGCTGTGGTTCAAACGTATAAGGCGATCAGAGACCTACTGAGGATGGGCAATTCCAGGAGAATGCAGAAGAATACTACATCCGAGGATCTCGGTGTATCCACGAGAAAGACTAACACAGAAATGTAGAGTGGGCCATGGACTGCTAAGGATCAGCCCTACCAATGGTGGAGAAAAAGTAACTGAAATACTTAAACATTTGAAATACCATTCGCTGAAAAAATATATGAAATATTTTATTTCAGCATAATGTTTGTGGGATAATTCCTGGCAGCAACTAACATGTCATCATTAAGAGAAAGAAATTTTTGAATGACCCATCTGTAGGCCGGTAAAGCTGATAATTTATTCCGCTGGAGACAAGACTTGCTGACGGAAAGGACGATCGCCAACACAAAATCCTCCTACTCAGTGGGAAGGGACAGCTCTTGCCACGGAGAATAGTTATATATAATTCTCGTTTGTTTTTTTAAGGCAAATTATACATATGCACATCATAATGTCACCCCTTCTGCTCACGATTCATTTCTGATTGTCAGATTACAAAAAAAATTCAATTTTAAAAAAAATAATTTTATAAAATAACAAAATACAAAACGTGTTGGTAGAGAAATAACTAAATGCCACGGTCTTTTAAAACTTCATATAGTTAAGAGGATTATTTTTTCGTTTCGAACCATTTCGATGGAGTATTTTTGAAAGTTTTTTATTCATACTTTACCTCTACCTCAGTATATAATAGATAAAAAGAAAATTCTCGTTTCTTGGGATACCGTGGGAGGAGTAAGATAAGGGAGGGTGCGCATTGACTGGTGTAGCGTAGGCTCTTTGCCCAGTGTCTTCTCTTTATCGGCTATTCCGGCCTATTGTTCACTTTACCATCGGTCCCTTTATTGAAATTATTGTTATTATTATTTCACAGGTTATGGCTTTAGCCTGGACATGACTTGCAAACAATTTCCATTTACCATTATACAATATTTTATATTTTCTATCACATTATAAATTGCTAAGAGCCTTGGGTCTTTTCAAGTGCGTACAAATGTTTTTAAATTAAATCGAATTCAATGCTGGTTGCTCACGGCCAAAGTTATGTCGTTCTTACTTTTGCCACAGCTAATGCACTCGCACGTTTCTTGAATGTAGGTGTGAGCTAAACTCAAAAAATGTTAAATAGAAGTACCTTTCTGTTATATTTTATCAGCAGGATCCTGGCTGTGCAAGTATTTTTTGAGGTTTCCGACTCGTCGAGCTGCAAAATACTACCGAACGAAGTATGGCGGAAAAGTGAAATAGACTAAAACAGGCTACTGTAGGTATTAGAAAGGGAATTATGGTGGAAAAGTGTATGATTTAGATAATTTTCCAACTGCACTACGCTTCATATTATCTTCAAACATTGAAAGTCTCCCCGTACAATTTTATAGATGCGTTTTTATATAGATATTGTACCAATCTACATTCTGTAGATGTCTGATGATTCTGAGGTGTGTACTCTTCACGCGACTCACTACATGCTTTTAGGACCCTGATGTTCTTGCCACCACTTCCTGTCCTCCCGAGTAACAGTTGACTTTAGAAGGAGGATTACCACTCATGATTACCCCTACCATCCATTTAGAGGACACCTGCTCAACATAAGCTTTCTAATTTGAATAATCTTCCATTTGTTTATTCTCGAGAACTTTAAGGTACTGTAAGTCGCAATAATGTATTGAGAAATTATGAAATATTGGAAAGCTTCAGAATATGGTGGACGCTTTCTGGCACCGACCTGTATTTTCGTTAACCAATGAGGAATATATTGGAAATAAATAAATTAAAGTCAATAACTTCAAATCGTATCAATAACTTGAATCGTATTACAAATTTCAACAAGCTGGTTCTTGGAAAATGTTATTATTTAAAATATTGCTAAGCAGATAGCTTCAGAAAACAATATTCATCTAAATGTTGATAATCAATAGAAGTTTAATCTCTCTAACTCGGCTATCAATCATAATCAATAAGGAAGGGGCTTGTCACTGCCCAGGGTATCAGATCCTATCTTCTGGGAAAGGTGAACCCGATATTTCATCTATACGGGCGCCATGTTTTGGTAAGTCATTTATATCAAACTTTTCTAAATTCTTTTTTTAACTTATCAAGCAGTAAAGCTATGGGACGACGCGACAAATCACAAAAGCTTTCTATTCAAATATCTTTTGTGAACTTAATAGTTCCTGTTACGTATTTCTTTTAAACTTTAATTTGTTGTAAAGCGAAGATGTTTTTATATTTATTAGCTAATTTATTATCTATTTTAGAGAAAAATATATCTATGCTGATTAACGTAAATTAACATTGCTCATAATAAAAAACGGACAATCTTTAATGATATACTCGTATATCGTTAACAGCTAATTTTATTTTTAAATAATAAAAAATAAAATTTATTCTATAAATAACATCTATAGGAAGCCAAGGAGACAACTCATATCGTTATTTTAAATTCTGCCTAGACAAAAATGGATGCACAAAGAAAAATATTTTAAATATATAATTGCAACATTTGAAAAAAATCCTGGATGAACTTTAGAATGCCATCTGTTTCTAATATGAACATTTATCCTACTTAAGTCCACTACTTACTAACCTCAAGTCAGAGCTTACTTCTCATATTGCTTGTCAGTATCTCTATGGATCAGAGGTTAGAGGCATTCAAGTCTATTAGGCAAGTATAAATCTTCTTCCTTGTATCCATCTCATTGAAGATAAGCAGGTGTAAACGATTCTCAAACAAGGGAAAAGGATGGGCACACAATAAATAAATAAAGCTCTGTATCTCTTACAATCCATGAAGGGTTTTGGGTTCAGTTCTTGGTTAGGACGTACTATTTCTTGAACAATGGCTGTGCAATGAGGTAATTGCACATCACGCTCAACTCCTAGATTTTTCCCTCAATTAAGGGCACCAACTTTATACTGTATGCTCCAGGAAGGTCTCCCGATCCCAGGGGAAATCCAATGGCTCATATAGCAAAATAATTAATTTTCTGACACAGACGGACTCGAACCTGAGCTTGGTATTTAGGAGCCCAGTCCACTCCCCTAATTTAAAATTTTGTATGCACTTCCTTTATTTCAGATTATCCGCTGGGAAAATCAACAAACTTGGATGCGGGCGGGTGATAAAAGTGATATTCTTTCCCTGATGATGGAAGCTATCTAAGACAGTTATTCATTCCTTCCTCCATGACAAGGAGCACAATGGCGAGGTATATTTTCGACAGCGATATGTAGGGGCGGCCAATGCTTCTCCGGGGCCCTCTTTCCGTTTGCTTTTATTGTCGTGTCTCTTTCCTTTCTATCGCATTTCAAAAAGTTATCGCTACTTCCTTGGTCGTTCGCAGCACCTGTAAAATTTTCAGTTGAGGCTTCAAAATTCTCACTGCTGATATCATTCTGATACAATAAATATATCTAATAACGTGTCAAGCGCAGTAAATAACACCCCAGGAAGTGATACGGAGGAGCTACAACTGATACTGAGGTTGTCTTAGGTATTTTCTTTTTTTAAATATACATTTCAAATACTTTCTTGATACTAGAAGGCTAAAGCAGTGTTAAGCCAAGTTTGAACTAAATGGATAAGAATGGTTAATTTGATCCCTTTCATTAGTGGTATGGTTAATTCACTATATTTTTAAAACTTAATGTCACGGAGATGATGGTTGGGGGTGCTGAAAAATGTAACAAGGAGTAAATTTTATACTGTTTAATGTGTGGCAGGCCTTCTGGGCTATAAAATAAACGAGCGGTTTGACATATTAGAAATACAAAATTAAAATAATGGAAATACATTAAAGTTAAAAGTGATATAAAATAAGGCTTATATGTCGTCGACCCCATGCTAAAGTTATGAGTGTGGGGAATCCGATTTTTTGTCTTAATTATTTTCCATTTGTATCTCAGTTGATGTAGCCCGTGGTAAAGTTACGAATCTGTTACGGCATTAGAAAGTGTTGAAATCGCAGTTACATTATTACGAGAAACGTTTATAAGCCTGAAGCTTCCATGAAAGAAATAAAATATAAAAAAAAAAAAAAAAAAAAATATCGAAATCGGCCCTTATACACAGTAGAATGTAACAGTTTTTTTTTCTCTCCTGAAAAGTAGTGATTTTCACATTCTTAAGTTTACCATGGGAACAAGAATAAAAACAAAATTAAAATATAATACATAAATTGAATCAGTTAAATTGGCATTTGGTGTCAGTTGAGAAATATAGCATTAACTGATTCCCCATACTATTTATACTGAGATTTTAATACTCAACAGTAAAACGATATATATATATATATATTTATTTTATTTTATTTTTTTTCGGTTGGCACTATAGACCATGGAGATCTTTGGCCGCGCGATGTGGTATTCATACAGACATGTATAGCTTGCGGGAGAACAGACAGCCTGGAGGGGGTCACCCAACCTCACGTTGCTATGAACCATGGTTTCCATGGTGCAGCGGCAGGCTATCCATAGCTCCATAACCGGTCCCTTTGGGGCCAATTCG
This sequence comes from Rhaphigaster nebulosa, assembly GCA_948150685.1. NCBI lineage: Eukaryota > Metazoa > Arthropoda > Insecta > Hemiptera > Pentatomidae > Rhaphigaster > Rhaphigaster nebulosa. The sequence continues at coordinate 29,613,418 of OX411307.1, read as the reverse complement.
GCAGTGTCCTTCCCACCGACTCACTCGGGTTCAAAGACAGTGACAAACCGGTCAAGATCCACGGATTATGGCTGTTCGGAGTCAGCAGGCGCACGAGGACCTATATATCTTTCCCCGAAGCAGACCGTCCATGGACCAAACCTCCGGGCGGCTATACGTCCTGGAAAAGCACAACGCGATTCGCAATTTAGGTACACGGGGTAGGGTCATCGCTCCTACGCCCGGTCTTTGTGTGTTGCCTCCAGTAGGCTGACGGGCCTCACATACTCGGGGGGAGGATGGGTGATAAATTGCTTGAATTATTAATTAATTAAATTAAAGTAGTGCCGGAACTGGAATTTGCAGAACCTTTGGGTTTGTGAGTAGGTGCACTTTTGCAAGCGCATATATATATATATGCGCTTGCAAAAGTGCACCTACTCACAAACCCAAAGGTTCTGCAAATTCCAGTTCCGGCACTACTTTAATTTAAATAATTAATAATTCAAGCAATTTATCACCCATCCTCCCCCATATATATATATATATATATATATATATATATATATATATATATATATATATATATATATATATTTAATAACACACATATGTTGTAAACATTAACAGATCTGTATTTTGTAGTCTTATGGCCAGATATTGTTTCTGTTTTATTTGTTCAATCATGTTATTCTTAAGAGACCTAGTCCCAGAATAAAGTTCTTCTTATATATATATTCTATCTATCTATATATATATATATATATATATATATATATATATATATATATATATATATATAGAGATAGATAGATAGAAGAAGAACTTATTCCACTAGGTCCCGTGAGAATAACAATCATGTACAAATATATCAGAAAACATATCTGGTCAAAAGATTATTTTAATAAAAATCTATCAGTATTCATATTAACTAAAAATATATATAAGCAACGAAAAAGTGATTCTTCTCGAAAATATAATCGAAATGAACTAAAACATGAAAAAAAAAGAAGAAAAATAGAGAAATTATAAATAAATAATTATCAAGATAACTAATTATCAAAGTTGAAACTTAAGCACTAAAAATAATTATTTACTTATGATCAAAATTTTAGTCGTAAGTTGAAAATTTATGATTATAGGGTATCTGATTGGAATGTGAGGAAATTTAGAAAAAGTTTGGATTTGAATGAGAAGAAGCATGGCGGATATTAGAAGGCAGGAAATTCCACGGGATAGTGGAGCGGACAAGAAAGGAACGTCGGAATGTTTAAGTTCTAAGTGAAGGGGCGAGACGCGATCTTGTTTCTTGTGAATAGACTGAGGATTTGAATTGTAAGAGGTTGTCGATGTAGAAAGGGTGGTGAGGGTTGATGTATTGGTATAGGTAAGATCCGAGGAAACATTGTCGACGGGTCGAGGAGGAAGAGCCGTTTTAACTCTGCGTAAAGGTGAGACACAAGAGACCGTGTAAATACTGTGACCTCGAGGTACTGAAGACAAATCTTGATTCGAAAATTTTCTGATTCGCTTCATCGAGTACAATCGAGAAGCCATCGTATAACACACCCCCATAGTCAAAGTTATATATGTACATACAAAAGAAGAATCATTAAACATAACATCGTTCATCATTACACTTGGTTATAAGACTGCTTCAAGGTTTAAGTAATGCTTAAGTTAAAATATGAAATAAAAAACCTCTTATTGAAACTTATTTATATAATAGTACTAAACATTTTAGGAAAGCTGAAACCTATTTTATCTTTCAGCTTCTAGCTGGTTTCAGAAAGATGAACCATTCAAAAATTTAAATTTAATAAATAAATATGGGGTCTAGAAAAAATAAAAAAAATTACAAAGATAAACTTAAAATAGGAATAAACTTTGAAAATATAAATCTAAAGGATGATCCTTTGGGTGGGAACTAGCTATAACGAAACCCTAAGTTGAAACATGACCGAGCGTTGAACGACCAATAAATAAGAGCTTAATCTCCAACCGCCCCTGCTCCCGGCACCCTTATTGAAAGATTGATTCTTTAAAAACAAAAAAAGATAAAATAAAAAAAAATCGGTCATTTTGATTTGAAGAATCTTCAGTTATTTTTGAGAATTGATGGTGTCCTGTGGCTGAATAGATGGAAACATTCCTGCTAATGTAATATTAATTGAAAAGCAATATCCCGGTTTTTGTAGTTTCAAATCGATCATTCGGATATTGATGCTTTTAATTGAAGGAACATTGTGACCGTGTAAATCAATTTGTTTCGGTCGGCTTAACTGAAATTTTCCAATGCCAACATTTGTTTCGATAAATTATTATGAGTTTTGGTTTTCTTATACGAATAAGTATCGTCGGCTTGGTGCAGAACCAACCGTACTCTGTTGCTGTATGGATGAGGTTTTGGGATATAGACCCTCCCGTTTTTATTGACTTTAAATTTATTATTTATTTAAATTTATTTAGTTAATGCTATTGACTTTAAAATTAAGTGGTTTGTTTTGTGTCAAACCTAAGGACGTATTAGCCATGGAACAATTGGTTAAAAAAAATAGATCAATAATGTTTTCGTCTTTTTCTAATTTTTATAGTTTCAGCATTAGCTGAATCTAAATTCATACTATTAAACTGCAATGATATGCAACGTTGATTATAACGCAAAAAAAATACTGTCATTTATGTTATTAATTGATTACTTTAATTCTCATCAGTGAAGTAGATATACTATTTTTATTAGTGGATCTTAAATAACAGGTCAAGCAATGTTTGGAGTATTTTTGGCACAAGTATTTCGAGTGGGGCCTAGCTTCTCTGCTATCAATTTGATGGTCAACTTGGGTAAGTAGTTTAAACTGTAGCAGAGCCTGGTAGTTTCCTTTGTGCTAGGGCAGGGTCCAGGTTTAATATTACTCGTGTATAGAGGCAGCGAGGCCCATCTACCAGCTCTTTTGGAGTCCTACCGGCTAATCATATTATCTTTTTTACTTCAACCATGACAATTATTGGACAGTAAGCAACATATTCAACGATTCCAAACTCAGAATGGATTTCCTATAGATATGTAGTATAAAACATATGAATGAGGAAAACAAATATAGTGAATGAGGAGACCAAGGTAGTTGGTTCACAATATTAAAAATTTAGTATATGGTTATATAAAATGGCTAAACTATTACTTATATAAATAAAAAAGAACTGTACATCCAGCATTTGATAATGCTTTAGGATCGGAAGTCTATTAATGCACTTCTGTTTCGTAAGTATACAAATGAAACATAAATTTTACATTAAATACATAAATTAAGAACGTTCGAATTTCTCGTTAAAAGGATTTCCACTATGATATTCTTTTCTGATTTTTTGGATATTTAATATTTTTTAATAACTCTAATTAATTATTAATTCATTTTCTAATTAATTAGTAATTCTTTTAGAAAGAATAAATTCAGGGGAGGGGATCTTGCTTATCAGCTTTGGGGACTTGATGCATCGATAACTGATATATTGATGATGAAGGCTGATAATTTGAAACTTTTCACCTTCCTATTCGTTATTTGCCCATTGGGATAGCTGAAATTTTATTCCCTTAACACTAAACAAGCAATTCTTTACCGAAACCATTTATTAAGTTTTTACTAACGGTCATATTTCCGTAAGAAACGTATAATGTTTATGTATAGAAAAAATGACGAGCTTGAAGAAATGCTAGGGGAACCGGACCTGGTGTCCTTCGTTAGAAGGAACTATTGAGGTGGAGCAGATGCCTGCGGGTAGGACACCTCTGAAAGGTTAGCCAGGAGGAGGAAGAGTAAGGTGACATCCACGCTTAAGATGGAAGGATAATATGGACAAATTATTAAGAGGAATGGAAGTCACAGGATGAAGGAGGCTCGTGGAGGATAGGGTTGATATGAGTGGAGTAAGATAGTGGAGAAGGCCCAGGCCCTTCCAGGGCTGTAGCACCAGGGAATGAGTGATGTATAATTCATTGTCGTTAATTAAAAAAAACGATAACAATATCGTTTATATATGTACATTGTTATATATTAAGATTGTTATGAATATGAAATAATTTTTTTAATGAAAACATGTCCACTTCAATACATTCTTTATGGTGATTTAAAGAATGCAAACCGTATTTCTCTCTTCCCTATTCCCTCACACTCCTTCGCCTCTTTATATACTTTTTAAATAATATCGGGGATTAAGACTTCCAGATAATCCTCTTAATTTGATGTCGTCAGCTAAGGTAAAAAAAAAAAAAAGAGAGATTTTATCAATTCAAGTAAACCGCTTAAAAATATTTTACTAAACATATTGTGGTCCATAAAAGATAAGCAATATATTTAGAGGTTTCTCACCTACAATCTCACTTTTGGCCAATGCAGCTCATACTATATATACCTAAACAACAAAACAAAATACCTTTCATTTATATTTCATTGTTTAAATATGTGAAAGTAAACCAGAGAGCTTTCCAATTCTTTTTGTATACTAATTAAGGAAAGTATTAGAAGAGATGAGAGTTTGATGTGGATATGTTCTCTTATCTTTTAATCTCATTATATTCCCATACTTGAAAGGATTCCCTCTCATCACTCATCTTCTACCTTCCCTTTTCCTATCCCTTTCTCCAAGTAATGTAAACCATACTCTATTCAATCCATATAAATACAACTATTTTTTTTTTTCGAAAAAACCAATATAAGAACACACATACGCCAAAATAAAATATAATAATCAGCTGCTCCTGTTTTTTTATGAATAATTTCGGATGGCAAATTCTTTTATTTACTTTTTTTAATAATTAAAATGTAGGATGACTTAAGAAATAGGTGATTTTAAATGAGAAATAATAACGTCTCAAACACGATGTGGTCATTTATTTGAAGTATAAGTTCTTCCGGGATTGTTAAAAATGTACATTATAGAGGAAAAACATCCATTAGCATTAAATAAAATGCTTAAAATGTAAATTTAATTATCTTTATTATTGGCTCAGACCGGTAACAGAGACACACCGCGTTCATGCTAATCTCCTTTTTCTCACATCTATTTAGTTGGGACGTGTGTGCTACGAAAGGTTAAGGATGTGATTTCCAAAAGTCAGTGATGGAAAGGGCTGTTGGAATGCAAACTGCAAATAAGAATTCCAGAGAGACTAACAATAATACCATGAAAGGTATCATTAGAAATGTATTAATGGGCCTAATAATGGAGATTGTAAAAAATATAAAATTGTAGAAGATATAGCTAAATGGTCTGCTACTTTCAAAAACGTCACAGAAAAGGTTATGAATATTTCAGATTTGAGATGGGCAAACAGTACTCAGAGTAACGAGCTTCTTCCAATGCTCTCCCTAGCCGGGATTAGGTCCAACACTTGATGGAAGGGAGTCTTTGCTACTCCTTCCATCCCTAGTCGTATCTAATCCCGGCTAGTGAGAGTATTCGAGTCAAATACCCGATACTCGTTACTCAGAGTACTTTTTGCCCTTCTCTACTGCGGATTATTACGAGGCCATAAGCAAGTTCCCAAACGTTCTCAAAACTATCAATGCAGAATTGCCGGGTCCCCAGTATTCTGCCGTAAGGAATAAGGAAAATAAAATAAAACTAATACGGTAGGCTGGGATACCACAATGATCCGAAACAATGACCTTTGAAGATGGCCCAATCTCAAATACACTACAAAAACCTTAGAAAACGAGCGTGCGGATTATGAAAAACGTGCTCTGATGCGAAATTTTTAACATATTTTATGCTCATTGGGAACGAGAAGTATGCCACCGAACCTAAACCTAAAACCACCCTTCAATGCTATAAAAAATTTAAAAAAATTGAAAAAATATACTCAAATAGTCAAATCAAACGTTCTGCGTAAAGTAGCCCAAGGCGGCACCTTGTCGTCTTCGCTTTTCAATCTGGCAATAAACTAGCTTTACTGTTACATATGTGATCAACCCTTTTCGAGAAAATTTGGATATCATTTATAAAGTTATCAATAATAAGTGGTAGTCACAGGGCGAATGAACGGGTTGTCTCAACACCTGTCGAGGATGCTGTAGAAAGAGTGATTGACAGCATCCGGAGGATATTAAAGGAAATTGGTTTGGCTATAAATCCTCAAAAAATCGTGAGCATCTTTATGAAAACAGTTGTAAACATTTCCCTTAAAGAATTAAGATGGCATACAATCAGTGAAACATGGAAGTTCCGTGAAGTATTTAGGCTGCTCAATCACAGGATTTTCGATTCAATGAAGAGTCGGTGACTAAATCAAACGAAAATCTAAATAAGTAAGTAACCCCTTGCTTGCTTAAGCCAGAGCAGAAGCTAAACATTCATGAATTAGGATGAATTGGAAATGAAATTAAGTTTTGTACGCTAAATTAGCCGAGCTGGCGCTCATGAAATGTGTGAACACGAAGCGATTATATCAGACAGTATCCCCCAACGTGAAACCCAGCCCCCTCTTCGCTTCCCGGCCCATTCTAGGGGGCTTTCTGCACAAGCGGTGCGGATTGCGACAATCAGAATAAAACGGCTTGTAGGGATAGATTGTAGGTGGTATAGGCATCCACACTACGGGTTAGCTCAGCCTTATCACTACACCATTTGTAACATAGGTATGTTTATTCACTAAGCGTAAACTTTTTTCAATATACTGTAAACAATTTATGAGAGCAAATACTCAAAAAAATATGCAAAACTTAGCTTATTATAGGAACATTCCAATCAAAAACTATATTTAGTCTCTCATATAGCAGTCAATAAGTAACTAGTCAATGTTCCACCAATTACGGTAACTTAATTAATTAAAATGAAATAGCTAAAGTGCATCAAGGATTTATGCGAACATCAACCTTTTTCTGTTTAACATATTTACCGCTTTAAGAATGAAGAGAGAATTGTAGTGCTGAGGCGGAGACAAGGTTAGCCCTGTAGTATCCCTGAGGAGGGAATGAGGATGAGTGAAGGAAGGACAAAGTGCCGAGGAGTCCAGTGGGCGGAGATGAGGGGATCTGTTTCCATTAGTACCAGGGGCAACTGATAGTCTAACAAATGACTGGCGGAAACCTTGCACCCCCTTCCCCTCCCCCCTCACCTCGTGTTGGAAATATTTTTCTTTATCTGATTTGGTTGGGAGCTACACCTGCTCATCATTTCTCAACCTAGCCATCGGATACTCTTCTCGTTGTATTTGATTCATATGCATTGGGTCGCAGAGTTTCTCTTACATGATACCCTCTTGTAATTTTGAATTGCAGGTGTTTCTATGAAATCGGTTAAGGGCAGAAATGTGTGTTAGTCTTTATTAGTACTTTAATAGAATGGAAATTAGATGAGTTGGTAATCCATCGAGTAGTTATGGATGAGTGTTTATTTTCACAATAGAGTTGGCTGGTGTCTCAGAAAAATCTCTATCGGAATAAAGATCATTTATTATGCTCATGTGATGTATAATTTGGACAAATTATTCAAGGTAATACTAACCGCAAATGATTGTTTTAAATCTCTATGATTTCGAACAAGTGATTGGAAATGATTGGTGTTTCTGAGTGGTGAAACTGTTGCGTTTACTGCGGAAGGCGGGTGACTGTTAATTCGTCAAAGGTATTTACATAGATCGCTAATATTTTTACGGCTAATTTGTAAATTAATAGAATTTATTAAAACTTTCAGGCCAGAATTGTAGGAATACTGGCGTATTTACAAAGAGGAGAGGGTAGTTTTTTTAATCAGTAATAAGGAATGATAATTCTAATCTCGATTTTTCAATCATCTCATGGTTGGTATAAACCGTTTTTCCAAGATTGAAATAAAAGCGGCCTTCCTTCTTTATACATCAAGATTGGAAGCCCATAAAAAACGTATAAACAATTTCAGCCGTTAATCGTAATCAGTTAAAAGAATATGAAATAGATCGGCTGTAAATGTTTCATACTCAGAATTTTTTTCGAGGGGGGGAGAGGGCATTTAAAATTTGTTTAAGTTGGAGGGATTTAATAAGAAGGCAAGTAATCACCTGAATGTCTCTAATCGCCAAGTTGGGTGTAAGTTTTAAGGATAATTAAATAAAAAATTATCTAAAATATTACTTAAAATACAGACTTTACTTTTTTTCGTACATTTCGGGAGAGAGTATATCACCAAATCCCCCTGCGTACGCCACTGGTACTATACACTGCACTTATGTATATAAATGGATATGTATATCAATGTATATGTTTATCAATGTATATGTATATGTATGTCAATGTATATGTATCAAATAAGTTATTTGATTTTGTACTAGAGTCTTGTGACGAAGGGTGTTGATTATAATTACATTACGTTTGTACCATCGAATTATTCGTCACAAACCTCTTATTGACTTTGTGCAAAGTCCATAAAAGTTGAATTAGATTGAACTGCTGAAAGATTTCCTTTCTTTATAAATATTATATTCGATTTCATTTTCAAAGTTTTGCCGCACAATCCATCATGCACTATCCCATCAAACTTAGTTTATTGAACTAAACTGAACTAAGTTGAAGAACTCAACATCTTGTGCGAGGGAGCAACGATTAAGAATTTATATAAAAAGATAGCTTATTTTATAATTAAAAAAAAAAACATAGGAAAATGTTTAGAATATAATGTAAAATATGTGAAATCTATGCTTGCGGCTATGCTTGAAGTATTAGGACTCATCACCTAAATGTGAGTACCATTCGATACCACATTGCAGAAGTGCGTTCAGCTGCTCATTTGTGTCATTAAACTTTAAAAAGTCAATATATATTTTTTAATTTATTTTTTTACAATAACATGTATGTTTCTCACGTCTCCGTATTTTCAAGTGTGAATAACCTATCAGAAAAACCTTGCCCTGAATTTACTGCTCTTCTTTCTTTCCTAATATCATTCATCCCCTTTGTTGTTAGGTGCTACGTTTGTTGTTGTCATTGGCTTAAAACATTGGCGTAATTTTAAAATATATTATGTCTAAATAAATATAGATTAGAAGACAATGAAAGGATCAATTACTAAATTTTGATGAAGCTTGAATGGTGACGATACATCGAATAATGAAATTTATTTATTTAATTATTTTCTTTCAGGCATTATCATAGGGCAACGGCTTCACAGTTTATTGCAGCCGAGTATACAGTGTCAATGTCTATTCATATCTGATTAGATCTAAATTCATATTAATATAAAATCTTATTTATCCGATCTCTTAGGATGATTTTTTTTTCTTTATTGGGACGTGCTTTTGATAATCATTTTAGGCAGATTTCTGTGAGGGGGGCTTCGCTTCCTCAACTTATAATTAAGTTTCCGTCAATCCGGAGAAGACCCCAAGAAACACCGATATCCGTACTAGAAATATCGTTGTATGTATAAATAGCACGATGATTAAGATGATTGTATGAAGAAATAATGAAATTAAGTTTTATTCTGGTACTTTTAGTCCCCTTCTAATAATAGATATGTACATTACTAGTAGCATTTGTCTGGTTTGTAGTGATAATTATCAGACAATTAAATTATAAAATAATAAAAATTATAATTATAGGTATCTATAATCAGCTATCTATGTACACTAACAATTAATAAACTTAATAGCAATGAAGTAATGAATAAATAAAATGAACAGAAATGTTTAACTTTAATTCTTATATAAATGCGGAAGATTGATAGTTTAGGGGGTAGAGAAATAATGGATGCTTAGAAAGAATTTAAGGACGAGGTTTTGCGAATGGAGATAGGTAAGGAATTCCAAAATGAGGTAGCACGAACGGTGAAGGATTTTTCGAAGGAAGTAGTTCTATGAGAAGGTACATACAGGTTTGTAGGTTGGGATCTGGTGTTTAAAGAGTGGACAGAGGAACATGGGCTGAACAAATTAAGAATGTAAGGAGGCTTTTTGGTTCTGAAGGATCGGAAAAGTTAGACTCCTTAATAATGGTGGCTGATTAATCATTTTAAGGATTTGAAATATTAGTTATACACACTGCATTGTGATCGGGAATAGGGAATGAAATGAGTGATGTTTTAAACGCCATTATAATGGTAACTGAAGAACATGGCGTCACCAAGTAGAATTAAAGAATAGATTTAGTTGATAAAATGCTGGATGATGACCATATGTTTATTGAACAACTCGTGATGAGTGTTCATGGTCATATTTTTCAGTGTCCAAACTTTCATTTTATCAATTCCTTTTTTTTGTTTTTAGACGATATACAAAACTATTAAAGGTAGTCGGTATTGCTATTGCTACCAAATAACCTGGTCTCTTGCCAACACTAAACAAACAATTGAATAGTTAGTGCTGCATTCTGCTACTTCGCGCTGTAAATCTTGTAGAGGAGCAGATAGATAGGGAGCCCAGATATATATTGGACCTGTACCGGTTTGTCTGCTTGTAGCAACATTTTAATAGAATTATCCTTCATCATTGGCATGAGAGCATATTATTTTCAAATATTCTTTCAACAGCAGTTGATGTTGAGAATCATCTTATTTTTTATCCACATTTAAGATTATATGAGCACCGAAATTACGGGTGGTTTTATGACTAATCGTTTCATCGTAAAAAGACCTGTAGCGTAGCACTAATATGACCTCTGAGTACCATTTATTCTTTGGAAGTTTTCAATATTTAAACATTTAATTTGACATTTGTGATTTATACTTTCGATCACATAATTTGTATCATTTTTCTTTATAACATCCCATGGATAAAATGTGATAAATTAAAATACTTTATCATAACATGCAATTAAATACCATTGAAATTTATAATAAATAAATAATTTATTTTACGAGACTTTTGGAGGGCATACGTAACATTTGAAGGATTTCCAGGGATGGGTTCCACGTTGAAGGAACTTAATCATTGAAAAAATAATTTATTTATGATAAATTAATTTGTGAAGGACAACTTCCCATTGATCTATAACTTTATATTTAAAAAAAAAAATTATAATATTGGTTTCGACTTTTCGAAGTACTTCTTCGTCATCAAGATCTTTGTTTTCTACAATACAACATCAAACTATTAAACAAATAAATATTCACACCTTAATTTACAATACATCTTGTTGCTATTTAAAAAAAAATTGATTACCTTTTAATTACATAATTCCCTCCCCATGCCCCGACATCTGTACAATTTTACTTCGTCTATCATTAATCGTTTCATTATAAAAATTATCTGGGGATTGACTTTTCTTTTACATCCTTGTCACACACACTGTACTATCATTGGAAATGAACTTTGTACTAATCTCTTTTGTCATATGCCTCCCCACCCATTCTCTTCACACTTACTATTATTATGTTTGTTTTACAATTTTTGTTACTATTCTATTTATCATAATATATTAACTTCCCTAGCAATTAGAAATTATTTAATATAATAATTTATTTCGTATTTCAATAAATAATTTATTAATTTTTTTTTTTAATTTTCAATTTATCGATACACAAAATAAATAAAAAACTTTATTAACTTGAATTTCGTTGTCTTGCAGATATTATTTGATAATGACTGACTGCCGAAACACAAATATGTTGTTTAAATAAATGTTTTTTTAAACATTGTTGTAGATAATTTATGATCTAATGTTCTCGGCTGTAGAAATAAAAAATAAATTATACATACATTCCGCAAGAACAAAAAGGACTGAAGCTCACTGCTGGTCGCCATAAACTGAAATTCCGCAAACGGGCATATTCGGCTGAAGTATGGGAATATGGTGGTTACCCAATTATCACCTGCTCCTCACCATTCTCTATCCCAAAACGGCCCAGCCCAAAACATAGCATTATACTAATTCCAATCCACTTCAGTTCAATACAATCGCATTTCTTTGAAATTGTATCCGATAAAGAAATCTGTATTTTCTATATAAGCACAGGCTTTATACCAGCAGGTACACTTCATTTCCATTCCTGTTCCTGCGTTAGGTAGAAAGAATGTGGCTATCGGTGCAAGTGACAGTTGAGACTGAGGAAGAACACGCGGTGAAAATGTTGAGCGTTCATGTTGTCAGAGAGTCAGGCCAGGGAATTTCCATCAGTGCAAACATTCCTCAAGTCTCCTAGATCCGAGCGGGATTCTTTAAACGAATGAGGGGATTCACTAACCACACCAACGAGAATTTTTTTTCTTCTCTATCTTATGCATTCGCAGTCGAATCTGTACGTACATTTTCCGTTTCAACGCTCCACATCTCGTTTCATAAGCTGATCTCATTATTTATCAACACATGATTATATCCACCGCATTCATTGATAAGATCCTTCTTTAAAAAATATCGTCACCCACCCTAATTATAAAACCATATACGTAACAATGGAGTTACGAGATTTATAATTAAGGTAACAATATGTCATTTTCATAGTAAATAGGGGTTAGAGTTTTTCAGTATATTTTAATCATTGGCCGGGTAAATTATACATGTAGTTTTGCACACACTCATAAATCAACCGCAAAAATATAATATCAATAATTGAGAGAATCAAAAATATATGTTTGCCAATTACTCAAATTTTTAATTATATCGAATAATTTTAGTACAAATGCCCAGAACCGGAAGGTGCTACTATGCATGTTTACAAACTATGCATGCTCAACACAAACAGATATCTGCTAGACAATTTTTTTCAGCTGGCGATCCACCACAAGACTGATATTTGTGAAATACATTTCTGTTCATCTTGAAATCTATTTTCACATAATGGAAAGCTTTTCTTGTCTTTGCCTGTAAACACAGATGCTAGTGTGTCCTTAGGCTCTTAGGGAGGGGTAGAAAAAAACATCCATTCATATCAGTTTGTAAGAGAGAGTTTATATTTGGATTTTTTTTTTTTTTTTTGCTTTTTCTGATTCGAGATGAATGAACGGATAATTTATTTATAAACTATAAATTATAGACAGCTTCGAAATTTGCCTCTATAAATGATGAAATTGGGCACGTATTAAATTGAGCATTAAATGATGCAGGTAATGTAATATTACTTCATTTATTCGACTTTACAATGTTACACATCATCTAAGATCTTGCTAAAGTCGACGAAAGAAAAGGAGAATCGTAAACTACAATGTGTGATCTTCTCCATTTATTGGGTATTCAGCTAGACGTGGTCAGCCATATTTATTCCATTAACTTCGTGTAGCTGACAGCGATTTTAGTATTTATAGTGCTGTAGATTCTACTTGTAAAATATATAGAGTAATACTGGTCTGTTATTATAAATTTCTTATCACTTCAAAGTTTTTCTTTTTCGGTTTTATTGCAGGAGTGGTATCGATTCCATTCCCATGATTATGCTTAAGAGGTGACAGAGTTCTCATTCAACATCTCACCGCTTACTCTCATGGATCTCATTTCTTATTCCATCTGGATGCCATTATTGTATCGCTTTTATAACCTTAGTTCTAGTGCTATAATTTTGTATTCTTTTTTATTAGTGAATTGAGCTGAGCTAATTTGAACTAATATTGTGATTAGAAAGTGTGCTTTTGCCATGAAAAAAATAATATAACGATTATTTTTCAATTTTCAGCTAGTACGAATTTGACACTAAGTAGTGTTTTTTTAATCTGTTTAAAGCCAGCCGTACAACAGGTTGGTAGAGAGGCTCGCCTCGGCTAGGCGCAGTACGTTCTTTTTGTGAAGAACAGAGCGTGTTCGACAGAGCGCGTCGCTGTGCCATTCTTACCTTCTGATTAACTGATATTCCGTCTAGGTTTGAGGAAGTAAAAAAAAAAAAAAAAACGTAAAATGTTGGTTAATGAAATTAACCCCAATAATTCAAAAAGACCTTTGGACCACCTTTTTCCAGATCCCTTGAGAAATCAGAAACAAATTCTTTAAATATTTTAGAATGCCGCCATAGTTATTTTATCCGCTTGTACTAATCAAACCAGATAAAGAAACTAGACGCGACATTTCGTCAAGCAATATTGGAACGACTTGCCAAAATGTCTTAGGTAAGAATAAAAAACAAAATAAAATATTTGCGAACATGCTCAATATTATTAATGAGAAAGAACACACTACACATTTCATTAATATAAAAATTTGGATTTTTATCGTTAGGATACAAATCATTTAAGTGATTTTCTGATTTTTAGGTAGGTACAAATGTTGCCGAGTACAGTCGAAGGTATCCGAAACTAACGACAACCTCGTCTACTAGTTCGGCAGACGGTTCCGAACCTTCCTCATTTTGTCATTTATCCGTTCTCTTCTAATTATTCTGTCTAAAAATTAAATTAAATGGTTATTGCCCAATGATCGCTATGAGCAATAAACAAGATTAGGCTGCTCGGGCTCATAAATTTTTTGATTTTAAACGAAAATTATTATTTTGTCTAACATAAATTTTGTTGGAGAGCGGTTTTACGGTTTTTACCCCTCTACCGGTCTAGTTGACGACCAGATTAATACAGTTATTTATAATATCATGCGATATGTTTCAAATTAATTCAAAGAATACATTTGAAAAGTTAAAGAAATTATGAAGGTAACGATTAATTAAGTTATCATTTTAGATATTTTAGAGTCTAATCAACAGATAATAAATGCTGACTGGGAATGAAATTCGTGTCGCTAATGGAAGAGTTTCTTTCTTGACGGATCATGTTAAAAATGGGATTCAAAAACATTAATTTTGCCTTGTTGGCAGAGACCTAAATTCAATTTTGTGAAAAAAAAGATGACAGTTATTACGTTTCATTGCACCACACACAGCACAGTGTCGTTTTTATTCAGTCAAACTATTTTGATATATTTTGAACTATATAATAAAAATATGTATACATTATACCATTTAACGAAGGTAGCGCAATTCCATGGATTTGATCCAATTCCTGTGTTTCGAGGTGGGGCCCACGGTTTGGATGAATACCAGAGGATAGAGAGAGATATTAAATTGTCGACGGCCATTTTAATTCTCTTTGTCACCTCTCTTCTACCGAGAAAACCCCTCCGGTGCATACAGAATACACTCACTGCTGCTCCAATTCTTCGAGCCACTTCCTCATTGACATAACCGTTTCCATTTTGATGAGCACCTAAATATTTGAACATTTTCTACCAGCTCTAATATCTTCCCGTTCAACCTTATAATTTTCCGGGATTTGTTGGTTGACATCCGCATGATGGTATAGAAGGATCAATCTAATTAGGGATTGATAAATTATTTGCCGCTTCTATAATAAGGCTGTATTGGATGCTTTCTTTGTCTTTAGCTATTCTTTGTTTCAAATCCAAGACTATTATGAAGAGTAGAGTAATTATATAGAAAGAAAATTTTGTTCTGGGACGAGGTGCCCTAAGAATAAAGACGTTGTACAAACAAATAAATAACAATTCTGGCTTACATATTGAAATAAATAAATAAGAATCATAAATAAAATAAAATAATAAAAGAAAAAAGAATCCTTGTGAAGCAATATAGACGAGTGCTAATAAAAGGAAGAAAGGGAGTGAGAAAGGAAACTTACATTCACCCGTTTAACAAAAAATTATCGTTAAAATAATCATTTACATCTCACAGTGAGGAAAAAAAAAAAAAAAAAAAAAAAAAAAAAATAATATATATATATATATATATATATATATATATATATATATATATATATATACATAAATTTACATTGTAATATGATACAGAGAAAAAATAAAATAAGCACACAGAAAAAAATAGTGAAAGAAAGAGGATCAATATCTAAAATACATTTAAACAAAATTAACAACATAAAGAGCATATTTGGCTTCCTTGACAATCAGATTGTAAATTTCATTGTAGAGAAAATAATTTATAGATAAAAAGAAAGGAATTCTTGAGATTTATAAATCAAAGAACGAACAACATTAACAATGAAATGAAATGTACATAAAACGGAATAAAATGGAAACTACGTAATGGATATATATATATATATATATATATATATATATATATATATATATATATATATATATATATATATATATATATATATATCGATAGTGTTAAGATAAAACGACGTTATCCTCAATTTTTAAAAAATCGTGCTATCTTTAGGAAATTTATCATAAATTCCAAAAATGGTGACAAAAGTTAAGAAATATTCAGTTACAGTAGAGAAATCCGGAACTTTATTAGAATAAACGTGATTTTCTTGGAAAACAATTTATAAAATAATATCTCGAAATGATTGAGATAAGAAGGTGCGACTGGCGACACTGAACTACATTATTGATAGGCTACCTCTCCCAATAATTACGGACATTTCCTCCGGGGACTCTCGTTATATTAAAAATAAAAGAAAGTACTTTTAAATAAAATATCGACACACACATTTATATATTTTTATTTTATTGCATGAATGATGTGAATGTGCTCTTATATTTATATTACTTACTTCTGTTAAATGTCCATCTCCCAAAAATCTAGTTGGCAAAAATGGAACAACTTAAAGAAGATTTTGAAGGTGACCCACCTTCATAATGGAGTAGACTTTCAGATAAGAAAAATTTGTTGACCACTGAAAAAGTAAAATAAAAAATTATATTTTTTTGACCAGTTAATTTTTACAAGGTTATTCGAATTTTGTAACTATAAAAATGCCCGACGTTAGACCTTGTGTTTTTACGATTCCTCAACTCGTTTTTGTTATCACCGGCATTGCAAGCAAACTAAATCGCCTGGCTTTCTAGTAGTTGTTACGATAATCAAAAAGTCATTCCAAAAACTTTGCTCTTGTAAATATTATTAATTATAGAAAAAGGGAAAATAAGAAGAATTGCTGAGGATGCAGATATGTGTCTCCTCACAGCTCAACGGAGTAATTGATAATACTGAATATTCAAAATTTGTAAACAGGATTACAAAAGCGAAACGTGAATTGCAAATGGATTGTTGACGTGACCTCAGTATATCATGGCATCTATGATCTCCGATTGCGCTAGCAGCCTCCTGGCACAGATGTAAAACGGCCTCATCATCTCCCACTCATACTAATCAGCTCCATCTTTTCCCTCAACAATCATTGCTCTAGAATTTTAAAAGATAGAACATTTAGTACAGAATATGCGTTTAATTATTTTATTCTTGAACGAAATCTTGTGAAAAACCTTCTTTCGAGCTAAACAAACGGCTTATTATTATCCTGGTGTAATCATTGAAAAAAGTTAAAGCTTGTCCGTAGTTGCCTCGACACAACATGATAGTAAGCCCCTACAATAATGTATTGCCGGGTGACTGCGGACAATCGCTTAAGAAAAAGGAATCTTTCAAGGAGAAATGTAAATCACAAAGTATTTTGAAGAACATCTTCAAAAGTTTCCACTTACCGCATTATATATATATATATATATATATATATATATATATATATATATATATATATATATATATATATATATATATATATATATATATATAATACGGCCTAATGGTGGATAAATACATATATAGCAGAACAGCAACAGTTGAAAGACGCAGCTTCATCAACAGATTGGAACTAATATTTTTACAACTTGTTATACTTCACCTTTGCGAATTTTCGTGGCTTATTTCTGTTACATCTGTTACATTACGGCTCATGCTCCGTAAAAGGCAGCTCTTACCAGTTGATGCTTCGGATTTAATGAGAAAATTAAGCACTTATCCCGAAAACGCACTTATCCCTACTACATAATACTAAGTAAAATGGTTTATCAATCTTAATGCATATGTACTATAGACATGCGTTAATTTTATTTTGTATTAGGAAATTGTGTAAGTTGAAGTAGTAATATATAAAGGTTCGTTTACACCGGAGATAACTTTGCTAATAACACGTGTTATTAACATTTTTCAAAAATGTGCTCTGAAACATTTCAATAACTTTTGCTAATAATATTTGATTTCGTTTATAACGAAAGTAAATAACATTTCCCTATTTACTAGTGTATATAAGCATCAAAATATTAATATCATTTTTGTTAGAAACCTAGTTGATGTTATTAGAAAGATTGCTGAAATTTGAATGCCTACCGTTTACACCGGCCAACGAAATGTTATTAACATTCTCAATAATATTGTTAAGAACATAAATTTTACGATCGCTCTTGAAGCAGCCCGGATCTAAAAATGCTAATAACATTTTGATTGAAGGAGAGATTGTCTGCAGGCTACCAACATCCCTAGGCCGGATCTCCCCCCATATATATCTATTTATTTCACATACATATATACAAAAATTCTGGATAGGTTTCAATTGTATTGGATTTTTTTTTAATTTTTTTTTTTTATCGTTGTAAATTGTAAAAATATAAATTAAATGATATATTCACACACTGACACCCACACATATATAAACACAGGCACACACACACACATATATATACACGCACACACGCACACAAACACACACACATGTGTGTGTGAATATATCATTAATTTATATTTTGACAAATTACAATTATATAAAATACACACGCACACACATATATTAAAAATTAATAAAATGATCACATTCTATCCATGACACATTCCAAGAGTAGCAAATCCAACGTTGCGTAACTAATTCCTAGAAACAACATACAAATTTCATTAGTTAAATATACATTACATTTAGTTTGAAAATACATTTATTTATATTAATTTTGAAATCCAACAGATAAATTATATTGCTATAATTCAACTAATATAATATGGAAAAATATTCCAAACAATTTTCATTTCAATGAACGCTTTATCCAAATATATCTGACAATATAATTTTAATTATGGTTATTTTTTTTTAAGTAATATTTAATTCGTTAGTTATAAATTTTTACTTTACTCATAACATTGAAATATAATAATTAACCACAAATTTACCACTTGAAAACTGAAATTCTTTCTCGATCATATACGCCGATTAGTTGAAAATGTTAACATTAGGCATCAAAATGTTAATAACAAAAATGTTATTAACATTTTGCTAATAACATTTCGGTGTAAATGCACCTTTAGTTAATGGACAATGATATTAGTGTTTGAGGTAGTGAGATCGGTCAGGGGGAGCCTTGCTGAATGAGCAATCGAAAAGTTTGAGAGCATCGAAAATTAATTAGTCTTCATCAGCTCATCCTTGGAAAAATATGTTTTTCCTCAAGAACCGCAATTACTAATCAGCTGAGGTCTCATATTTATTTCATATGTTAACGTTTTCTAAATTGGGTATTAGTTTGATGTTTTTTTAGCTGTAAAAAAATCAAGGTCACCGATCTGGCCATTGATCGTATTACATCACAATTATCAGTAATCAGCCTTCCTACATCACTCTCTTCCCAGCTGATGCATCAACCCTTAGCACATTATCGATTTGACGGACCCAAGACATTAGACATCCTAATAGGAGGGATATATTTCATCTAATAATCACTGGTGCATCCACTCCCTGTGATATTGAAGGCCTTTCATTAATACCTACCACCTTTGACTAGTCGCGAGCAGTAACTTAGAGGAGAGAGGGAGGGGGTCCTTCCAAGGATCTACTTCGAAGAAACCCACCATAACTGGGAACGTAAGGAGTCCCTCTCTATATATAATATTTTCTATGCCTAGATATATTATTTATAAAATAACATTCAAATAGGTTTATACAATTGTTTTTACAGATAAGAATTAGTGAAAGTATCTTGTAATTTCGGGAGAGAGGAGTCCGGTCCCCCTGGATCTCTCCCTCTGGCTACGCCACTCGTCGCGAGTGGTGTATGAAACGACACTCCTACAATCTCTCACCACACGTTCTTTATAGAAAGAGACTTGACCATCGAAGATCAAATGAAAGCATTTTGAGAGATTGAAGAATCGAAGCCTGTTGTTGGAACGAACCCTAAAGGAATATATTCATCGAGACCCACCGGATGATATCAGCAGATTCAAAGTATGGCTGCCTTTCAAGCAAAGAGTTTCTATTGGTGGTAACAAGGAAATTGAATATCGTCGCTTCTATGCTCTCGAAGGCCTTTTTAGAACATCTCAAATATTTACAATTCATGACGGAATATATAGAGCTGGGCCACATGTATCTAGCGAAGACCGAATCCCACATCATGGCATCTGGCAGGATGGTCCTCGTGACAACTTAAGTTAAGAGCAGTTTTTGATGCCTCTTGTCATGCTCGTGCAAGACCATCTGTCGAGATTCCTTATTGCTGCAAGTCGTATTTTAGAACAGCGTAGTCGATCTGTGCTGCGGAGTAGACAGTTTAGAATGCACTAAGGCTTCAAAGAGGGCTCCGTGCCCTCTTCCACAAAGGAAGAATCACGCACGTTAAGGAAGTGGGGTCCCTTAGAAGTTCCTTTCGGCTAAGTCCGACGGCTGACCAACAATGAGAGCGCCCTTTCTCCCAGGCTTGCTGGAGGATGTGATGTAGGTTTGAAAGCCCTACTCACATATTTTTAGTTTACAAAATAAGAAAAAAAAAAGTCATGGATCTCTCTGAGGTAAAACGCTCATTATCCTCATTAAGGAGTACGATTTAGATATCGTGGCACTGCAAGAGGCTCGCTTGCCAGGGGAGGGTTCATTAACAAAAGGAGATTATACAATTTCGTACGGTGGGAGCGGTAATTATTGTTTAGGTACTGGATTTCTGATTAGGAATAAATTGCTGTGCGCATTGAGGGACGTACAATTTTTTAGTGGTAGGATATTGGTGGCCATATTTCAGCGGGGCTGTTTTAAATTCGCGTTGATAAACATACATTTTCCTACCGAAGATAGTGATGATGAAGTTAAATGCGAATTTTTTTATGATTAACTCAATCAATCAATTACTGGGTCCTAGCCTCCTCAAGCAGCTTCCGCCAGGTCGTTCGGTAAAGTGCAGCTATCCTCCAATTCGGAACACCAAGCAGGGTCCTTTAATCCTCTCCAACACCGTCAGACCATCTGAGTTTTGGGCGGCCTCTCGGCTGGGTTCCATGCAAGTCCTCATCGAGGAGTTTTCTTGGGATCTCGTGAACTCCCATCCTGGCGACGTGGCCCGCCCAACGAAGCCTGCTGAGCTTAATCATTTTTGCAACATCGGGCTCACTTCAGCATCAATAGTGAATACACTTCTGCATTCGGTCGCCTTCTCCATGCTGCACCATTTCGTATAGGGCCATACGAATAAGCTTAATTGGCACGTTTAGGTCTTTCATCGCTTGATATAGAGGTTCTCTTTGAATGCTGTCATAGGCCGATCTGAAATCCACAAATAAGTGGTGAGTGGGGATCTGGTATTCTCTGCTTCTTTCTAAAATTGTGCGTAAGGAGAAAATCTGGTCTATAGTCGACTTTCCAATACGGAATCCGCACTGATATTTGCCTAGAACCCTTTTAACATGGTATAACAGTCTTTGGTAAAATATATACGAAAATATGATTAACTAGATGGGTTTATGATAAACTATGGCGAAACGGCATGAAAATAATATTAGGAGATGCGAACGCTAATATGGAAGGGAAGAAGTATGTTATCCGACGATCGACACTTTGCTATCTCGAAAAACCTAACAATCAAAAGTACTACGTTTAAACATAAGGATATTCATAAGTATACTTGGACATCGCCGAATTCACAAACACGAAATCAAATTGATCGTGTCATGGTACAACCAAGAAGGCAAAATAGTATAATTAAAGTTAGGTCTAATCGTGTGGCAGAATGTGGGTCAGATCATGAATTAGTAATCGCGAAAATTCGACAAAAACTTAATATAAAAAACATAAAATGAAGCCGTGATTGCTCCGAAAATTTTTATCTAGATAAATTGAAAAACCCTTCAATTAGAAATCGATTCGTGGTAGATGTCAGGAATAGCTTTGAAACATTAGAATTTTTAGACGAGGATCGTGAAAATATAAACTAGGTTTGGTTCGGAATTAGGGATAATATTAAAGAGATCGGTGACTTGTCTCTTAGGAAACGGAAGTGTAAAAAGAACGAACCGTGGTTCGATAATGATTGTCTAAACTTGTGGAAAAAAAAGGAAGGCCGCTAAATTAAAAGTTCTAAATAATCCCAGCGATAACAATGTTGCCAACTTCCGATCCTTAGGAATGAAACGTCTAAATTCCTCTGAAATAAAAATCAAGAATATCTTAAAAAAAAAAAAATAATAGAGATAGAAACTAATAGAATCGAAAACAAGGTAAGAGACGTGTACACGGGTATAAACAGATCGGCTAAACGGTTTGAACCCGCAATGAATGGAATAAGAGATGAAAATAGCATATTTTGGCCGATCCGGGGGAAGTTTTGAATAAATTTAAAAAAACACTATAAAAGGATTTTGAATTCGGGAAATAATACTCAATCTCCTCCTTCTGAATATCAGAGTGCTGAACCGTTAATAGAAGATCCGAGTAAGGAGGAAATCGAAATAGCCATCGGAAAATTAAAATTTCATGAAGCAGCGAGAATCGACAACATTCACAGTGAATTAATAAAAGCGTGGGTGAAGTTGGAGTTTCTACATCTTTTGGTTAAAATTATCTGGGAAAATGAAAAGATGCCCGAAGAATGGAAAGAATCTATACTTATTCCAATTCACAAAAAGGGACCGAGGACGAATTGTAATAACTATCGCGGAATATCACTCCTCCCGGTATGTTATAAAATATTCTCAATGGTCCTAACTAGTAGAAACACGGAATACGCCGAGGAAATTATCGAAAACTACCAATGTGGTTTTAGACGAAACCAGTCAACTATTTTCCTTAAGGAAAATATTAGAAAAATAATTAGAATACAACGGTGTAGTTCATCAGCTTTTTGTCGATTTTAAAAAGGCTTATGATTCCATTGATTCCAAGAGACTGTATAATATTTTGATTGAGATGGGAATACCGAATAATTTAGTCAATCTAGTAGGGATATGCTTGACCGAAACATTCAATAAACTTAGAATCGGTAATTATTTTTCGGAGAAATTTGAAGTTTCTTGGGGTTTAAAACATGGTGATTCCCTTTCAACTGTCCTATTTAATTTAGTACCAGAGTATGCCATTAGAAAGGTGATACGTACCGAAAGGGTTTTAGATCAGGGTGGTAAAATATCCGGGTTTTCCGATGATTAGGTATTGTTAAGTGAGCACGCGAATACTATAAAACTGAATACGAGAACGATGATGAAAGCCGGTAAAGAAGTCTGCCTCGAAATAAAAACGGATAGGACGAAATATATGGTTAGCAACAGAAACGGCGGGGATTTTGGTGATATAGATATATATATATATATAGGAGGGAATAGATTCCAACATGTTGAGAAATTTAAGTATTTTGTGTCTATGATTACTGGAAAAAACGAAATTCAAGAGGAAATAAAGGCGCAGTTTAAGGAGGGAAATGCTTGTTATTTTTCGGTATCAACATTACTTAGGTCGCGCATTTTGTCCAGAAACTTAAAAGTTAGAATTTACAAAACTGTTAGGCACTTGCGCGATGCATTTTGATGTGATGCCAACTATGGGAGGGGTAGTCAGCGACATTTGCACCGGTTCATTATTCAATTGCTCAATTCCATGACACAAAAAAAAAGAATTCACAATAACGAAGGAATCTTTTTGAAATAATTAATACATTCACGAACCATGGATTTATTATTTCACTGTAATCGCAGACGTGCAATCGACTCTTCTCGAGCTCCCAAACAAAGTATGAAATGGAAGAATGGTGAAGGGACTGAAGTACTAAAGCATTTGAAGAAAGGAAAAACAACCACGGAACAAACATGCATCATTTTAGACTGGACGACACTGTAATTTCCTTTAGAGAAGGGGAAGCATATGAAATACACATTAAGACGAAGTGGCACTTTATTTTATTTATATATATATATATATATATATATATATATATACATATATATTGTATATACATACATACAAATTGTCCCACTGCCAAAGACCATGTTTTATTTCATGAGTTGGGTACTCACACTGGCGTCTGAAGGACCATTTTTCGAAAGAACCTCATTCCATCCTAAAAATCAGCTTTACTCTGTTTTTCTTCTTAAGGCTTCCATGTTTTAGAAGTTGAAAATGAAGGCATTATCTACGAGGCGAATACTGTTCAATAATCGAGATAATCAGTGCGACAAAACAATCGGGTTACTGCAAACATTGTTTCCTTACTTGTACCACTAACTATAAAAAATTACAAATCGTACAAAATAAATGCATGAGATTTATTGGGTCCTTTCCTAGAAGAACCCCAATAATGCACATTTATGAAGTATTAGATATTCCAAAAATTCAAGACTGTTTTAAAGCTTTCAATAGATTTCTTTGAATCCTGTAACAATAGTCCATATGAACATATAAACACAATAGTAAATTACTGCCGTGATAATTTGTATTATAAAAAATATAAGCATAAAAGACTGAAGCATGTAGTACTTTAACTTTATAATCAGTATCATAAGATTGTTTTATTTTATTTTATGTCTAGAAAGTAGGGTTTTTTTTTTCTTATTTTTTACCCAAGTTGTAATATTCTTTGTTTAGTTTAAATCCGAAAAATGTTAAAGTTGTAAGTTATAAAAGCAAATGCTTGAATTACTTTCTTCTATCATTTAAAATGTATATTTGTAAATAAACATGTAATTAAAAAATTAAAAACAAAAACGAAATATTCGAGATGTAACAAGGTCGGTGTGTTGTTACCTTTATTGAAAAAATTTATTGACATGCCAAGGACTAGTCCAACCGCATGGACTGATGAGTTTTCATCAATCAGTCATACAATTATAAGTAAACAAATAAGAGACTTCCTATTCAGGACTGAATAAAAGACTATAAAAAAATCGCGTTTTGTTTCCATTGAACAGAACTACCACTAGCAATGGCTGTTTGAATCAACTGATGTACAGAGAAATGAGTGTTAAGAATCAAAAATCGAATGAATTAATCTTAAAACTAGGAAGAAAATCAAATTGTAGGTTGAGTAACCAGCGTTAATTAAAGAGCTTACAAAGAATATTTTTTTTCCTGTATAAAGACCATCAGTGTTGTCAAATTTTAGTTTTTGTATTTCAACTTAAGACTAATGGTATAGGGCTTATTTTGTACAATAATGTGTCTCTACTTAGCAATACGATCACGGGCATATACGACAAGAAAATAAAGAACATTGATTTGCTGATCCTCTAAGTAAGAATCGCGTGAGAAGTTAGGTTAAAGATAGACGAATAAAATTTAAAGAACATTTTTGCACATCTGTGATCTGGGTACCTAAAATATTCTTATCGGTCTTATTTAAATTTGAAGATACAAACAAAACACTTTTGATTAAAATATCTGAATTTGATAAGCATGTCACCTCTATCGGTCGGAGGTGTTACCTATTGGCCGAAATGCCACTAGCGGGCATTGAATAAATTATTTAACAAGAGGGAACCTTTGAGATGATGGGACTGGATATTATTCTCCAGCGGATACTTCATGCCGCTACCCATCGCTACATCATTAATTACTGATTTCCTAATTCTTTCGTTCTACAACCTGTTCTGGGCCGCCAAAGTGGAGACTAAACATGGACACTTTAAAACATTGTGTTGAGCGGATACAGGTCTTAGAGTTCCGCATTGCGTAGTCATCTCCTTTTCCCTTTCCATTCATAGCCTACTGTATTTCTTAGTGAATACGTTTGCAATTTTGTCACTTCAGATTTTCATATTTGTAAAGTAACCTGGAGGGAATTATTTTCTTTATGGATAGTGAGTAGCGTTAAAAGGCCGGAATTTTTATTTATCTACGTTTTCAAGCGTACTTATATCCTTGGCAGTTATCAGTTATCCCACTCAAAACTTGCGTAATGCACCCACGGGTCGAATACTTACGTTTAGGAAAATCTATAATCATTCTAGCCGTTGAGTGCAAACAAATGTAGGCTTCCTACGTTTATTTTATTTTTTTTTTTTTGTGAATGACCATGATAGAAATATTGGTTTTATTGAATAATCATAATTATAAAACCAAGGAAAAAATATAATATACATAACGAAAAAACCTAATATAAAGGAATTTAAATAACACAAGCAAACCTGATATAAATACAATACAAATCAAGGAATAGCTGCACAACTATATTGAGTTCAGAACATAAAAAAGTTACTAATCAACCGTTTTTTATAAACCTTATAGTAAAGAAAAAAAGTGCACCACTGATGCATTAGGAATAAAACTTCGGCTGCTGTTTATATATATATATATATATATATATATATATATATATATATATATATATATATATATATATATATATATATATATCAGAAGGAAGGGTGACATGGGGATGGGGTCTAGTACAAAAACTGTCTTAGCTTAAATTGTAAATACATAGGAGGCTTATTTTAACAAGCCTAATTTCCTAACAGTACGTTTATCAGTTTAGATCCTAATAGTTTATATTCGGTACAAATAGAATACTGAAATGAGACATGATCTATAGAGTTTCACCCTTCTATGTCAATGAAGACATGCTAAACTAAATTTCATTAATATACCAATAGAACAATATTTCGTATATTTTGTATTTGAAATAGCAGCTGTCATAGTAAATTGTTAGGTTTTGAGAATAAGATCACTCAAATTACTAATTTACTACTGACCTGAAATTTATATAAAACAAATTCGAAACGAAAAAATGTCACTACTTTCCAAGCCGTAATGTTAGATTTTATGTATCTTATATTAGCAACTCTCTGCATACCTTTCATAAGTTATTGTTATTCTTAATAATTAAATGCTGTTTAATAACACTCTACTTATCCCTGTTGAGCAGACCTAGCACTCGCTACCTAGGACTCCATCTTGAGTTCTCATAATTCGGAATCCTCATATACCAGACTGAAATGAGAAGAAACTGCTCGCCGTTTTCGGCTACTTCAACACTTGCTTGACAAACTCTCTAAGCTTCCAATAAACTACAAAAAGCTCATTTACATGAGCTTTGAGGCTCCACTAAACCATCGAATCCACCTCGTATTCAATTCTTTGAATCCAAAATCCTTCGTGAAATCGCCAGTATTCCTTATTTTGTCACGAATGAAATCATCCACAATGACCTTAATGTTCCCCATATGTTCCGACTAGACTCGAACCAGGTACCTCTCCTTCCATTCCCACTCGAACCCACTAGTTTCAAAACTTGCTTCCTCTTCGATTCCCAATACTACTCCGAAACATCTGAAAAGAAGATGGCCACGGAATCTTCTAATGGGTAGTTTCTTTACTTGTCTGCTTCATGTCATTATACCATAGTTCGTATTTACTTGTCGCATTTTTGTTGTTAATACATTTGTAAATTTCAATAAAGAAAGAAGCATTTAAGGGTTGACACTAGGTGGTTATTCCTCACCTCACCTCTTCATTTTGTACAAATCTTATTTAGCAAAATATTATATGAAAGAAGAAGTTTTATTTCTCACATAATTATAAGCTATGCGACTTCTCAAGCAAGGTTTTACTAAAGTGAGGTAGATTCTCAGATTTTCGCTGTTGAAATTATTTATTTATTTTCAAAATACTTAAATATTCCATACGGAAATTTTTATGCAAGGCACAGCTGATATAAGAAACTGCTATCGTGAATAGAATAATATCCTATTGGCGATCTTTTCTTCCAACCATTCCTAAATCTTCTGAAACTTCACTTCACTTATGTGATTCATACAACATGAGAAATAAAATGGAGATCGGAGATAATAGTGCACATATAGTTTAATCATCCTTGTGTGGGAAGGAGGAGTTTTGCCCTGGATGTTATATGTTATAATTAACATCTCTATATATTCTGTAAAACTTTTCTCTTCGTTACGTATTATCACAATAAAAATATTTAAATTAAAAACAGTTCATCAATTAGCTTGTTCAATTATTTTTACCAGAAATATTATATATTATAGCTTTTGAAATTTAATCATAAGTAGAAATCCAATCTGACATAGCTATTTTCAGAATAATCATATATATATATAATTATATTGTGGCTTTAGAATCTCCTAAAGAAAATTATAAAACATAAATAATAAAAGATATCTGAAATATTAGGGAAATAAATGACAAAAAAGATTTTTATGGATTTACAAATTTAAAGATAAGGATGATAAATTTTCGGAATCGTCAGATATAAATGGTGAGCCCAAGGTAGACACAAATAGTGACCCCATGGTAAAGTCGGACAACTATTTAAAGTTTTCGACTGTAGCCGATAGTGATAGTGATAGTCCTCTTCCAACTTCAGTCGATTCTGAAATAATATTCTCGACACATAACGAGAGCAAGACGATCGTGGTTATAAAACAGATAAGCTGCACTGATAATTTTTTTTAACTAACACTAAAACAAAAACAAAAATTAAATAATATTCATTAAGTAATATTTTAAATAAGAATGGAGATGACGTTTAAACAGCTTATGAGAAAACTATCGACATCTGTACTCCACCTCTACCTCGAAATAATTGGACAAAATTTCGTATCAAATGGGAAATTTTACACCGTATAAAAATATTTTCTGTAAACATCCGTTTCAGAATGGAATTTTCGCCAAAAAAACAACAACAACGCTTTTATTAACCCCACTATGCCATTAGTATGAAACTACATAATGATAACTTCAGGGGTTTTGGATAATTTCTAAAATAAAGCCAGAAAAGGTGTTTTTTAAAATAATTTTTTTTATTCTCGCTCTGTATTGAAACGATTACGAATCCATGCTAATAGAAGTTTTTTTTTTATCTAGCAACAAACATCTTGAAAGAAAAAAAAAAGAAACGTTTCGAGTTTTGTTATTCCTATGAGTAATGCTCTATTTATTTATGATAATTATATTACAATAAGTTAGATAATCGTAGTGGCGGGAATATATTTATGTGACTTTTAAAAAAATCTTTATTAATTAGTTACGATATATTTTCTTTTATATTTTTAAAATATTTACTTTTAGTTTGTAGAATATTTGATCTCTTAAATATGGTATCAGTATTTACATATACATTGCTTGCAGTAAACCAACAGTAATTTTATTTGTTTCAGGTAAGGAGATCACATGAAATGGCAATTATATTGCTAAGGTACGTAAGAAATCAGAAAAAATGAAATTGTTTATATTAAATACTTATAAAAGTGACAAGCCTAGGAGTGACTTATGCTTCACTGTTAATATTTTATAATGTTCATCGTTAGTCAAAATAACAACAAAACAATAAAATTTTAATTTTTTTCTGATTGGTTTACTATATTTCCACAAAAACCGTTACAATATGTTGATACTAGAACAAAACATTATTCCATTCGAAAAAAACATTTCCATTAAAATTTCGCAAAATAAAACATGATACATTTACTGAATTAAAAGAAAATCAATGAAATTCAATAGATTTCAAAAAAAAAACTTTTGCAGAAAATTAACTACTACAAAACGTTATTCAGAGTGACTTTGTTAATAATGAGGGAAGAGACTGTAAGCTTCGTTAATAAATATAAGTAGAACTTGCTTTAGTAAACGAAAACCTAACTGAGAAAGATCGTATTCAAAATTAAATAGTTCTTCCTGATTTTTAAAAATCAATGCTCACGACAAAACAAAATCACCTTAAAATAAAAAATAAAAATTTTTTTTTCTGTTTTAATCTAGCTAACTATTGCCATTCAGCTGTAGTGGCTTGTGTGATTCATTCCTTATCGATGTAAAATCTATTTGATAAGGAATTGATCGTTTTAATTTTACGAGTTAAATATATATCTGATTAATTATCTTGTTAATATGCAGCTATTCTAAATTTAAATTTCAGGAAATTCTCAATGTTTAAGCTGCTATTGGCTTGCATTTTAAGAGACTCTGAAGATTGAAAATAAATTTTCTGAAAGGAATTTTAACGCTCTGTCGAATGGCGTAATCGGATTTGTTGTAGCCTTTTATAATAGAAAGGTATTAAAAAATAATAAAAATACAAAACTTGAAGCACTTAAAACCGAAGAATTTTTTTTTTTTTTTATAATATTTTTACTAGTCCATTAATAGTGACTCCCTTCAAATACGTGAACAAATTGGTATTAACTCAATATTTAGGATAAAATTAGCTGAAGCCAATGCATAAAAATTGAAATTTCAAATCTCTAAAATATGATAGACATTAAAAAAAGAAATATAAATAATAAAAATTACACCATCAGTTATTGTATAAAGATTATTGTAATATTCTAGATCACTAGCTCTCTAACTTTTTTTTTATCTGACGGACACGTTGAATTTATTAAACGAAATTCACTGCACACCTATTATTATTGTTTGTTGTTGCTCTTGACAGCTAGTAAAGATATAAAGCATGGAAAGAATTTTTATAAAAATGTAAGTTTTTCAAATTCAGTAAGAGTTAATTTCAAACAAAAGTTATAAAGACTACAAACTTCAATATACCAGAAATGCAAATTAAATAGAAACATAAGAAACATAGAATTGTAGTAATATATATATATATATATATATATATATATATATATATAATTGTTTTAATCACTTATTTAATTTAATACTCTAATTTTTAATTTTATTAATTAAAAATTTCGCGGCACCCGATTGGAGAACCAGATCTCTAAAAGATAGATAAGGTTTTGCACTATATACCTAATTTAATATAATTCAATTTTACTTGAGTCGTTGTGGTTCAGTGTTGGGCAATAGTGAACTAATTTGGTAGTCATCATCTTTTAATTATAATTATTATTACTATTTAATTTTCGACACTTTCAAAGAAGTTTTTTCCGGGAGAGGGGGAGAATCAACTCCAACCACTCAGGTCAGTGTTTGTTTGGTAATTTGTATTGTATATTTAGAAAACTTCTTACAATCCTTGAGGTATTCAACAGCACAGCTTTCTGGGCTTCATTTATAACAGCCTTCGAGAGCCGTTCAGTGGCTTCCACAGTGGACACTGGTATAAGGCCATTGCTGGAGATCACTATAGCCCTCACAATCACTTTATCCAGTCTGTACAGATCTTTTGGTTCAGCTGCTAAAGCTTGATATTTTCGAATTTTTTTGCACATACTGAATTAGTGTTTCTGTCATTCGGCACAGCAATATATATTATCTCTGCTGTCTTCATATTACTTCAATCAGCACAATATCTGCTCTGTTGTGGGTCACGGAATGGTCTGTTATAACAGAACTGATTCCAATACAATTTTATCTCTTCCCTTCTGAATAAGATCTTTATGATTGTACTTATAATATGTCATCAAGCCATTTAATAATTTTCTTTTTAGACCTATCGCCTGGTGATAGATTTTGGCAACATCGTCATGCCTCTTGAGGTATTCTGTGCCAGCCAACGCACCGCATCCTCCAGTTATGTGCTGAATAGACTCATATGTGTTGGCACAGAGCCTACATTTGTCTGATACGTTCTGTTGTTTCAAGACGTGTCGCCAGTAAAACCTAGTTGCTACGACCTGATCCTGGATTGCTATAAGAAAGCCCTCTGTTTCGGGGAACAGACTTTCTCTAACTAGCCAGCTAGTAGACAATGTTTTATCTATTTCAGTTTGCTGAAGCTGGTGATAAAATCTTCCATGTAATACTTTTGATTTCCATTCTTCCAGTCATTCGCTGTTGGTAATAATGTTGGACACAACTTCTTGAGAAACTAATTGCAGACAGTGTGCCCCCCGGTCAAGACTGCATATTATTTTATGCAATAGCGCCTCGCTTTGGTTGAAGTACTGTACTAGGACCATTTCTTGCTTTCGGCACGCCTCTTCAATGTTTGTTAGACCCCTCCCTCCTTCCTTTCTAGGCAGATAAAGCCTTGCGATGGATGCAGTCGGGTGATGCATTATGGACCCAGTCATACTCGTTCGTGTTAGTCTATCTAATTCTTGAAGCGATGTTGTAGACTATTTTAGGACTCCGAAACTGTATGATATGGCTGGTATAACCCACGTATTTATAGCTTTTATTTTCGATCCTGAGGATAGGTATGTTGCAAGGATAATCTTCAATCTCTTCTTTAATGATTCCATGAGTCTATTCTTTACACACTTCTTCTCAATTTTAACATGTTTACAACTATCCCAAGATACTTGTACATTTCTTCTTTTCGAAGATGCTTAATACGCAGTTCATCATCGAAAATACTTTCAGAAATAACTGGTTTTCCATTTATCACATGAAGAACAGCGCATTTCTCAATACCAAGCGACATCTGTATTGAATTACTAAACTGGGTTACTGTTTTTATCATAGACTGTAACTGAGATTTATTCTTTGCATAAAGCTTCAAATCCTCCATGTTATTATTATTATTATCATTATTATTATTATCTTTTAATTATAAGTGGAGGTGTGAGAAACATTTCTTCACCTCGATCCATGGGGTTCTTTTATAATGCCATTAACAACTGTATTTTGCCATTGGAAATTATAAATACTACTAAACGTCATTATAAAAAGTTAAACAAATCGAAAAAAGATATGGAACTTTTGTTGATAAAATTATTTACAACAAGAGTATCTGTAGTTGGCATTGACCAATTGAAAGAAGTAGTGGCCAAAATACACTCCCCGCCAAAAAATCGCAACATTTAAAATGTTTTTAATTTCGCGAGAACAGCAGGTTTTATATTTACAAAAAGGCTGCTATAAATTCAAAATGAACTATTTTATCAAATAAAATTGAGCAAATGTTTATTAAAAATAAGATGTTTCTTTTTAAAAAAAGAAAAGAAAAACAACAATCAATTTTTTATTTTAGAATCAAATTTAAACTTTATGGTTTTATGATGACATTCATTAAGAAGTATTGCTTCATATAGCTTTAATAACTGTTTCCATTTTTTTTTTTTGTCATATTCATAAAAAGCTTTATAGTAGAATATTCCGGTATGGTCCAGGTCGTCCTATTGAGTCGCCTTTAGCTTTTGAAACGTGGAAGGAGCAGGAACCCACGCTTTGTTTGCCCCACACACACGCTCGATTAGATAAAGGTCCGGACTTCTTGCTGGTCACTCTAGGTTGTGGATACCTGCAGTTTTCGTTTAATTAGAAACACATGTTGCCTTATGGGGCCGAACATTATCATGCTTAAGCAATGATTCACCACCAACATGGCCATGTAAGGCATTGCATGATCTTGTAAACTCATCTCCACATACCTTTAACTATTCAAGACCCCTCCTTGGACTGGCACCATCTCGGTGCGTGCCTCCTCCAAATGCTACAATTTCTGACTCAGTTCTATTCTCCAGGTCCTCTCCCGACTCTTATACTATCATTTGGATTGTAAAGGGATACACTCGTCTCTTCAGTGAATAGGATATCTTTCCATTCCTCATCTGTCTAAGATTGGTGTTCTCTTGCAAATCTCAGTCTCTGTTTATGGTGCCCTACAGTAGGAAGGAGCTTTTTCACAGGTCTTTTTGGTCTACGGTTTGACTCTCTCTGTCTTCTTCTGACGGTTGATTGTGAGATTGATATTCTCCGAATATCAGTAACCAAGTTTCTAATGCCAGAAACTATTGGATTGAGTTTACTGAGTGCTTGCATTTTAATAAAACGGACATAAATGAGATTGGTGACTTTTGGACGTCCAGAATTTGGTAATCTTGAATGACTCAGTCTCTCGGTGACTCTTAATTGTCCTTGAAACGGTGTAGTAATGAATAAGCATAGGCGATTAGCGATGCAAAGCGAAGATTTTCCTTCTTCGTAAACATTTATATATATAAAAAGAGTAAACATTTCTACTGAATCATCGTGGCTTAAACAACTCAGAATCACACGAATAAAACACAGAATGCAGAGAAGAGGGAGAATTCGATGTACGAGTCAAACAAAAGATAAAAACAGATTGAAAGCAACCTAGAAAAATATTTAATCTTTCGTATGTGGACAAATAGAGAGAAACAATAATATGATTTATCTCTAATGGCTCTCACATAACTAATCCTATTACAATTAATTATAAGATTAATTTTGTGAAATCGAAAGTTATAAATAATGTCATAACAAAGATATTTCGATTCTACAAATCAAATTTTTTAATTATTTATAGTTAATAATTAATAATTATAGTTTAATAGTTTAGTTTAGGCTTTAATTATATTTGATAGTTAATAATTAATTATTAAAACTATAGCGGTTAAAACTCTTTTAAGTTCCTTTGTCAGATAACTTATGTGGGTCAAGTACCTCTTTGGCGAGTTGTTAGGTCGGCATCTTAATTTTTAAGCACACTCGTCTAAACACGAGTATTGAAGGGTTTTATTTCTATCTAAAATAAAATAAACAAGTACTTAAATATAAAAACCGTAAAGATATATACATTAATTGTTAGAAAACAATTTGAAGATTCCAAAACACAACAACAACCAAAACACAATTCATGGGTAGGTGATTGGATGTCTTGGAGTGATGTGCTGTCTCTGATGCGTCTTTCTGGACGGTTGATGTGAGATGTGCTGTATTTGATCTTCATAGCTCTGATTTTTTTTATGTCTTGATGATGCCTGAATTGGCGAAATGTTGACTGGTTAGCTATTTGCCTGTATTTTAGAGACTTGAGGATTTGTGTTTTGGAATCATCCAATGGTTTTCTAGCAAGTAACGTACTTAAAATTCTAGACCGGTTTCAAATGATACTCTAGGCATCGATAATTGTTTTTCCAATGTTATTTGAATATGGATACACTGCTTTGGACACTGTTAAGAATTAGAGTAGGACCAGATTTCTAAATTT
Source organism: Rhaphigaster nebulosa (assembly GCA_948150685.1). Taxonomy (NCBI): domain Eukaryota; kingdom Metazoa; phylum Arthropoda; class Insecta; order Hemiptera; family Pentatomidae; genus Rhaphigaster; species Rhaphigaster nebulosa. The sequence continues at coordinate 29,578,679 of OX411307.1, read as the reverse complement.
TTCGAAATATTCTTTATCCAGTGTTCTGGCCCATCTCTTGTGACTGTCGAGATGTTTTCATTTGCACGATTGCTAAGTATACTTTTAGGGATCATACATAATTGAAATTTTTAATTCTGATGAAAATTAATGTTTCAAATATGCCCGATTGTGGGGATTGAGGCCCAATAATTTTGCTCGACAAATTGGATTAAAATTAGGTTTGAATGGCTGAATCGGTCTCTATATTTTTTTTTTAATATTCGAAAATGGAGATTTTTTTAGCTCTTTTTTACTGAGATTTTTATTTTTTATTTGTTTATCCATTTTTAAAGAAATGTTACCCGTTTGCTGATGTTAAGAAGACGGTACATACTATCTAAAACAAAATTCACTTCAAAAATAATTTTATTTTGGACATCTTTGACTTAAACTCAAAAAATGTTAAAAATAGAAGTTTCAAAAGTATTCGTAAATACATAGTTTTAAAATAATAATTAATGCAGTTAAAATATATTAATATTTGGTTGAAACCTTTTTGTTACTTGTACATTTAACCCTTTTAGCCATTGAATTAACTAATTTAATAATTGTCTCTTGTCCGATTTTGTTCCACTCAAGGAATTAGTGTTCATTTTGAATATCAGATATTTTCATTTTGAATATCATATTTCCTAATTTCTCTTTCAAGGTGGGCCCACAGATGTTCAACTAAATTCAGATCGGGTGATTGGGGAGGGATTTCCAGAACCTTAGGGCAATCGTATAGCAGCCAAGTCCAAGTAGATATCGCCCGATGTTTAGGGCCATTGTCTTGATTGAATTTAAAATTTGATCCAATACCCATTTTTCTTGCACTTTCTTTTAAGTTTCTATTGGGATTGCCAACATACTTGAATCTATCCATAACTAGCATAACCATGTATTTTAAAACGAGGCTCATCTGTAACCATTGTATCATTCCAAAATTCACTAGGCTTCAACTTTTGAAACACTTGTAGTGTGTCCAGAAGTTCTTCTAAATCACAAAGCTTGACCATGCACATTGGAGGATTTTTTATTTTATTTTATTAATAATGAATCTTTCATTTCTCGTATTTAAAATTTTGGACGGCCACTTCTATCTCACAGTAGACATAGTCATCTTCACGTTTTCACTATTTTTGTTTTAAAGTTTTATCCTTTTCTCGTAAACAAATGGAATTCGAAGCTGCTGTTCAATTGCTGAATTTTTACTATTACGCCCCATTTTAAAAACGTCTCCTTTCCAGGTTGGATATCACTTATATACTAGAGAAGAAATGCTTGGAACAAAATTAGTTGACGATTATCGAAAATATATACGTTTGATACAAGTAATAAGTAGGATATTATGATTTCCGAATACATTTGACACTATTATTTATTTTTTTAATCACAGTTAAAAATTTCATATATTCAAATCTCTTTTCTATTTCAGTAGGATAACGTTTGGGACAATAGGCAGAATGAAATGATTTAATAGTAAAATATAGAATAAGAAGGATGTTGATATAATATATGTGGGTATATAATTGAATGTATAAACTTTGGTATTTCACTTAGCAAAGACTAATATAGAACATGAGTCAGTTGCCGAAACTGATATCACAAGGAGGAGCTGAACATTATTACCTTTCCTGAGGCAGGAATGGTATAAAGATCCTCGAGTAATATAAATGTGAGAGGCAGTTAAAATAATCTGCACGCTAATGTATGGGGTAGTTAGAGCAAATGATGCAATACAATCCTACCGATACGATGACATCCCAATGGACGTTGCGTGTTGGTGAAAAATGTTGAAGGTCGGATTTTGCAGGCCGTGGAAGACAATATCGGTAAGGGGCAGCCTAATTGTCGGAAGAGGGGCTGAGGGCTGATAGCTTCTTGTTACTTGGAAGGCTGAGTTATACGTTGTTAAGGAGTAATTTATGTTTACAGTTGTGAAGATAAAACAGACATTGCGTGCCCGCCAGTCCGCCAGCAAATCATTAGTTAGTCTCCTGTTATTTGAGCCGATCCATAGCTTGGATAAGTGAATTCACCACCTACATGCAAATGTGGACCTCTTAGTAATTGTAGAATCCTTCAACTTTCGGCTTATTTCCATTTCGCAAAACCTAATGCTGGAATTGACCATTTCGTGGATCCCACGTCTTATCTCTAATTTTATTTATAAGAGAATAATAGGTTCTTATTCTTATTCTTTTAAAATATCCTCACCACAACAGCATTGTTATTACACCTTACTGAATTGATGAATAATATTTCAAATAATAAAATATATAAGTGTATATATATATATATATATATATACCTATCCCAAACATAATTCATAATTTTTTTTTGTCTGTTCGATACGACTGTAAGAAACTGTACAAGAGACCAGATACAAGTGCTTTGAGAAAGTTCTGCAATGAGCCGCTCGTAAAAGTTGAAATTTTTACGACTTGAAACCGAGACACAACGACTTGGGGGTCTCATCATACATAAGTACCGATAAGATACTGAAAGTGACATTAGTTTCAACTTTTCGTTTTGAAGATTCCTTGTTAGAAGTTTTAATGGTTCTTTTATTTTTTTTTTATTTTTAAACATTTCAGTAAACATGTGAGAATATTGTTATAAAAAGTGATAGTGTTTTATATTTGAAATTATTTCAGACCTAATTTACGATATATGTTGTATTAATTGTGTCCTGCATATTAATAGTATATTTTTCTTATACTTTCTTTTAGACAGCAAAAACAAATGTGTATATACAGTTAAATAATTTTCATGAATGAATCACTTTTTAAAAAGAACTTTATTAAAAGAATACAATGTACAGTCTATGGACTATCACTAGAACATAATAACTAGGCAATTATCTATAAATGAATGAACAACTGGTCAAGGAGGGGACCGGATATAAGGAAAGGAGACAGGATGTGAGTTAGCATTAATAGTGCACCACTGAGCTCTCTTAACTATATATATATATATATATATATATATATATATATATATATATATATATATATATATATATTTATGTTAAAAGTAAAAACTTGAACTGGTCGTTGGGTATAAATCAATATTACCAGGCCCTTATATACTGGGTAAACATCAAAGCACACTCCCAGCAAAAACGTTGAATATCGTGGTCCTTAGTTGGCCTATTCGAAATAATAAATAATAAACCAGACCCTTATTTTTCTTTACTCTAACACTAGTTATCTATGATTTCATTTTATTATATTTATGGAATATCTTAGCCACTAATCCTGATTAGTAGAGTTATACATCACGTCATTTACTATCCCTATGCAATATTATCTCGATTATAATTGTAATCACCTCTAATTAATTATTTGTTAGTTTATGGGAAATCTACTAATTATAATTGAATAGCCATTTCACCTCGGGTCGAATGGCGCTTGAATATGACAACGTATCACCCAGGAACCCCTAAGTCTCAATAGATTTATTCGTTGTACTCGATATCTAAGCAGAGAAGAAAATTATTATAAGTTTTGGTTTCAAATGAATATACAATTTGTACATGGACGATATGAAACAAATTAAGAATGTAATTATAACCAGAAAAAAAAAAAGTATTTGCAATACTGTTGTAGGAAAGCGAGAGGTGGCTAAGTACTTTAAGCTCCATATATTCAAATATATGTACTTACCAATACTTCTCTACGGCGCTGAAAGCTGGATACTGGCAAAAAGGCAGGAGAGCAGAGTCACTGCTGCTGAGATAAAATTTCTGCGAAGAAAGTTTGGTAGGACTAGGAGTGACCGCGTTCGCAATGAGAGGATACGACAGAAACTGGGGGTCGCCCCATTGAAGGAGGTTCTGTAAACCCGCCAATTGAAATGGTTCGGTCATGTGGTTAGGATGGAGGAACATAGGGACCCATTGAAGACGATGGATAGCAGAAGACCTCGAGGACATCCAAGAGTGTGGAATCTGGAATATATCGATAGACTTTGCAGAGGATGAGGCAAAGATATCCGTCGGGTCAGGAATCTAGCAAGGAACAGAGAGGAGTGGGGTTCATGGCTATGCACTCCTCTACGCTGAGAGGCACAAAAAGGAGAAGTGACAGAAGAAGAAGAAAAAAGTATTAAAAAAAAATAGTTTTGTTTCATTAAAAAAAAAATATAGAGGTTATTAATCCTCCTGCATTTAAAACATCACATAAATGATATTGACCTAACTTAAGTTATGAAAGAATCCCTGAAAATTTGTTTTATAAGTACAGCATTGCATTCTCGAAGCGATTCTGTTTAAGTTGCGTGTCTCTATATTTTTCTCATAATTAATCGGTATCTTGACCATAAGAAGAATTAATCGATTCCTCCTACCTAAACATTTAAATTTACATCCTCACTGCTATTCAATGACCTATTCATCAACAGTTTTGAAACATGCCCGGTTATGTCAATGGAAGAACAAAGCCTTTAGGTCTTGGAAAATAAAGTATTACATAGAATATTTGGAAAGATGAGTCCACTGATGAATAAAGAAGAGAAAGCTACACAATGCGGGATTATGGGGCATACAAATTAACGGACAATTATTATGTTTAACAATTTTTATATCCATAATTTTTCAACATCTGTAAGCTGCTCTTCTCAGGGCTCTCATATAGCACATCCAGGAATCCCATGTGGAAATACCTTGTCACTGTCGGGTCTGTTGACCATTGACCAAGAGCGACATCCGTTGCCAAGCTCCCTCTTGTATCTAATAGTTTATAGCTACCATATTCTTGGTCAATTGTGAATTGTATACTTTAACTATACCCTAAGGACAGTCCCCCTAGGAAGTTCACACCAGCTTGCCTATAATTACTCCAACGCTAGGGGGTGAGCTCTCAATGCCTTTAAGAATCTGTCCTATAAAGGGCCCCCTAGATTTAAAAAACATATTCTATATCCAGACTGCATTTATGCAAACATCAGATTAGATATTGCAACTTAGTTTGTAAGAAGTATATTCAAATGTCAATGTAACATTTGCTTTGATAATAAAAAGTTAATTTTAAAGTCTTTACTGTTGCGAGTTCGTTAATTTGTACTTCATACTATACACACCGTAATTACATCGCGACTTTTGAAAGCTGCTCTTATCGATATTGAATTAATTCCGATAGAGCTAATCAGCACTTAACCAACGGGTAAACGTCCGAGAAGTAGGTGGCAGGATGGTGTAGGGAATGATCATCAATGTATGCATAAAAAATTCGGCTTTTTCTAAACATTATTACTAAAATCATTATCTTTCCAAAAGGGCAATGCCAAGCTAGTAGCTCAATGATTCCTAAACATTAAAAAAAAAATCAAATTGCAATAAAATTTGAATGGTTTTAACCATAAATTATTTTACACATTCAAATAAAAAACATTTTTTTCTGACACTAAATATAGTCATTATATTTCGTAGCCTTATAATAGTAGGTCTGAAACCACTATTGCCGCTAGAAAAAACTACTTCATAATCACTCAGAGTTGAAATAGAAAACAGAAAAACAACTTTATTCTGGGACAAAGTCCCTTTAGAATAACAAATATGTAAAGAATAATATATATTATATCTGGCTAAAAGAGCTATTAGATAAGAAATGAAAAAACACATCAAATATATACTTTAGAGATAGAACAAAGTTCACTTGTTTTATCTTACAACGTTGCAATAAAGGCCGTTTGCTTGCATATTTTGCGGCAGTCGAAATTTTCATGCGCTCTCGCAGCTCACCAAAAAAAAAAAAAAAAAAAAATCTAGTTTCAAGATTCTAGACACCGTGAACTTGAATCATTTCTAAAGTTAATAAACAAACGGGTCATCTCTATCGACATTTAGCTAAAAAAAAAATTATAAATCTTGTTAAAACCCTTTCCAAAGTGTGTCAATATTTCATGAGACTATAATAAGCTCTTATTGCTTGCAGAATTCAACAAAATTTTCGAAATAGGAGATATTTACATAATATACATAGTTTGATATAAATTTTATCACTCCTCTACAAAGCAGAACTACTTGTAAAGTAATTATCATAGGAAATAATATACTTAATAAACAGTCTATTAGGAGGCAGCTATTGGCCCTACTTAGAAGGAAAACTGCTACAGATTGTTAAAGAAAATTGCAAAATATCCGTTAGGGTAACGATTATAGAAGCAATGGTAGGCATTATTGCACTTGGAGAACATTTTGACGTAATAAAGAGCGGCTTTAATAACTGCGATGGAACTTTGAAAATATTAATATCATCAGAGAGGACCATTTTCTTCCATTGGAGTTTTGACACAGTTAATATATAGAGCTATCTCCTCGAATTTTATAACTAAATATTTTTAATATTTTACTCACTCGTTTTAATTATGTATTAAAGGTTTTTGTACTAATTACTTCGGTGAAAAATTTTCTATTTCTTTTTTTTTAATTTGTGAAGAAAGGTTCAAGTAGAACTCTGAAAGCAGGACCGTGATGAAAAAGAAAACAAATGGATCGAAAATTATTCATTCTGTTCTCTTCTATTGTTTGCATTTTCTATAAATTGTTTTGAAATTTATCATTTATTGATTTATATTACTATTCTAGTCATTCTTTCGACCTAATTAAAAGTAAAAGACCTATATTTTTTTCTTCTTTTTAGCGAATCCCTTTTCTTTTGAAATTCCTATTCTTACTGCGTGAAAATTCTGAGCAACACAATAAATTTACCTTTTTGCATCGACCAACTTCTTTCCAAACATACTTTTTTACATTATTTGGTTTTGTCAATTTTTTCGAAAATTATTTTTAATGATGTATTTTTTTTTATCTGTCTCTTAAATGTGGATAGTGTGCTCCTGTCTTGCCTTGAAGCAGACTTTGAAATAATTACTAGATAGTAGAAAAAGTAATGGTAAATACGCTAAGTAATAATAATGAAAATAATACAAACCTCTATATAATAAATTTCAATACAGTTTACAGAAGATAAAGATAATTAAACTATAAAATGACAAATTATAAGCTATTCCTACTTGAAATTCCAAAAAGGGACCCCTTACTTCAAAAAGTGAAACTAAATGTGACGGATAATGCTAACACCACCTAGTAATATAGAAAAATGTGTATATTTTTTATTTACTACAATATAATTCTCAGAGAGCTCTACTAGATGACTTATCTACTGCTTCAAAACGTACTAAGTAGTAGAAAATAAAATTGGAAGTACAAGCTGTTTACTAATAAATAAATATATAACATTATAAATAAAATGCATATAAATTAATAATATAACACTCCGTCAAATACTTTAAGTACCATTCTATCCATTATAACGCAATTTATTGAAAAACAAGTTTTATAATAAGCATATCAAAGGCTCTATACTTTAGCAAATCTATAGCTCATCTAGAGAAACTATTACTTCTCTATTTCAAATAATAAAATTTGTAATTGCTTTTTATTATCGAATCAACATGAATTTCTTCATTTTTTTTTGTTGGAATAGTCCATTTTAATGTAATTTAAATATAGTTATCATGCATTTAACTTCTTTATTATCTTGAAGTTTAAAAACAACTAAAATGTTCAATCTTCATTATTTAATAAGGAAAAAATAGTAGTTGATACAATATCATTCAACCAATTTATAAGAACGAGCGAAACTTGGAAGAAAACTGATAAATCGATCCAAACTTAAGTCGAATATTTTTAATAATTGTGGACCCCAGAACAAGTTTGGAATTAATAGAGATACGCGCTAATGACTTGGTTCTGAAAACAAATTCTCAGCTGGATAACTCATTATTTATTAGTTATCCAAGTTTTTATTAGTTGAACAGAAAACTTTTAATCATCCTAAATAGGCACATAAATTGAATAAAAACTTAAAAACTGTTTAATGCTAATTAAATATTGAAATATTAAGGGGGTGGAAATGGAGTAGAGGTATGCTGACACCCTGCCCTATATTAACTGTTAATTCGTTAATCCTAATTCTGATATGTTCATCACACACAGTTATCAGCTATCACTAATATAAATCTTTTAGAGTTCCATGAATCGAATAAAAATATTTGCAAAAATATCCTTGTACCTGTCCTCTGTTCCTAAGCTGTTTACATCTCCTCCTGAACAAGGTAACGATTTTTGAGAAAAATCTTCCATGACTAAGTTATTGGGAGTCAAAATGTAATATATTCTAGGACAACAGCTTCGTACACCAGTACCGATCCACCGCTTATGTAGTTCTTTATTTTGTTTTGGGATGTAGATGAAGTGTAATTTTTAGTTTTGCTCCTCGCCAAAATATAAACAATAAACCTTATTTAATAATTTACATTTTTTTTCGGTAAAGTCGTCTTGGGTAATGTGGCTGATATACGCCCCGTCGCCTAAATTCGCCCTCCCCCCTAGTTATCTACCGTTGATACTACTGCTACCACCTGAAATAACTCTGGAAACTCTTCAGTACTACCCAGTTGACTGTTCATAGTAACAGTTGTGGCGGTTTGTGTTTTGGCGCAGTATTTTTCAATTATAGGATGAGGAGAAGCTATCGTTTTTGTTAAACTTGAGAACGCTATTATGTTGCATCAAGGAAAGATATTTTTTATTTGGTTCTTAATATTTGTACAACAGAATAGAGTATTTGTTTCATGTTCAAATTTTTCGTGACTCGTACGTTTACTCATTAAGGTAGAGAAAGCTGCCATTGTTTTCGTAAGTCGAATACTAAATTCGTTCCCGTCAAGGTTTTCCAACTCGTGCCCCATTGGTTACAATGGATTGCTACATTTTTTAATAACATGATCAGTAACAGCATTTTTTTTCTCAATATTTTAATATAAATAAATTTCGTTTTGGACAGTTATTGACCTTTACTTAAATGTCCATGACTTCAAATAAATAGTAAATTGGTAGAAAAAATTCGGGCCTCTATTTTAAAATCCTAACACTTAGGAAAGTTTTGTTTTTGTTTACTCAGAGGAAAGATTATTTAGTTCTGCCCAATAACGATGCCAACATCTGTTGGTGTGTAACAGAGCTGCTTGTATTAATTTTGGGGAATTTAAAAATAGGTATATTATAATATTTGAAATCTCGAATTTAAGTTTAGAGGGACACTTTTTCATTGAATCCTTACCTCGCATTGTTTCTTAGGGTCAGATGAAAAACCGATAAGAGATCCGGCACCATTCATGCTGTAGTAAATTAAAAAAAATTAAATAAACGTATGTTTTACTATCTTCATGGTGTGCTCATGAAAATCAAACATTTCAAATAAAACACAAAAACCGTCTCAAAGCATCGTTTTTTGATATTATTTTTCCAAAATAACTTAATCGAATTTGATTAAAATTTGTAGGATCGTTTTTATTTTTGTAGTTAAATTAATGTACTTAAATATCATAAAACATTTGTAGTAAAATCAATGCATGTTATAAAATGTAAATTTTTTTAGTAAGACCATTGGAATACTACTTGTTGGAATTTTATTGATGAATATATTTATATAATCGAAAATTAAAATACTTTTGTTTAAATAGAAAATATTTTTAAAAACTTGATTAAAATTAATTATTATGGCAGATAACTACGTTAATACTTACAATTAGATCCATAATCCTCATACCGAGGGCCCATTTCAAATCTCACTATTATCTTTGTATTGGCTAATTTTTAGTATTGTATGTTATCTATTTGGAACGGAATAGCCATCCGGAATGGCGGAAGTTTATTACAATCAATTGGGTAGTGGTTAATTAGAAAGAGCGGGGGTTTGGATGCCAGTGATAAACAGCTAGCCAGCCAGCTAGCGTCAAGGTTTGACTGAAATTTGCATAGAGCCTGAAATCAGTAATGGATGTTGCTAATATCAACCAGCCGCCCGGTTTGCCTCCCAATTTACATACGTTCACCTCACACCCACCCTTTTATTTATCAAAGTGGTCATTGTTTAATAGACTGGTATATAGGTCGTGTAAGGGTGCGTTTATACCGCTGATAACTTTGATAATAACACATGCTACTAATATTTTTCAAAGACGTGATCTGAAAAATGTCAATAACATTTAATTTTGTTTATGCTGAATGCTAATAACATTCCCTATTGACTGGTGTATATAGGCATCAAAATGTCAATAACATTTTTGTTAGAAACCTAATTGATGCTATTAACATTTTACTGCCTAACTTTTACACCGGTTAACGAAATGTTATTAACATTTAACACTGTCAATTACATTGTTAATAACATAAATTTTGAGATCGCTCTGGGAGCCATCCCGGATCTAACACTGTTAATAACTTTTTCATCGAAGGAGACATTCTCTGCAGGCTCCCAGCTCCTAGTAAATAATATCAAATTTGTGTTTACATTTAAGTAGTAATAATAAAAAAGAAAGGGTACTTTTTAACTCAGTGAATCTTAGGAAGATGGGCCGTGGTTATTTCGGACACCACCCATTCCCCTACACAGAATTAGAAATTAATTAAAGAAATGAGAATCTCTTACTAAGATTATTTAATTTATTAATTTGGCATTTCTGAATATTTATTAATAGAATGAAACCCTATGAAACATTCCTCGAAATAGCAAACCCAACATCGCTTAACTAATTCCATCAAGAAACAACTTACATATTAATTAGTTAAATATACAGTATATTTAATTTGAATATTCCTTTCTTTATATTAATTTTTAATGCAACAGATAAATTATATTGCTCTAATTCAACGTAATGGAAAAATAAACACAACATTTTTCTTTTCAATGAACGCTTTAATTTCACAACTTCTCAAGCAAGCGTTAAAACAAAACTATACAAAAATTCAAATTTATCTGACAACATGATTTTAGTTATAGTTATTTTTTCAAGCAATGTTTTAGTTATTAATTTTTGCTTTGCTCAACACATTGAAATATCACAATAATTAACCACACAATTAGTAAATTATAAGCAACATAAAAACTGAAATTCTTTCTCGATCATACATGTCGATTCGGTGAAAATGCTATAAAAATCTGATATTGACCGGTGTAAACAGTAGGCATCAAAAGGCTAATAACAAAAATGTTATTAACATTTGGATTGAGTAAAAATTAAAGTTCAATATGGTGTATTGCAAAATAAAAATAATGATAAATGGAAAGCTTACAAGGATGTTAACTGGGCATACCACTAGGTACCTGATCTTGTGATATTAATATTAAAGATTCACATTTATAAAAAAATACAAACTGATTCACAAATGTTTATTTAACGAACAAAGAAAATAATAAATTGAAAAAAAAAGATAAAGAAAACTGAAAATTAAAGTATATCCATCAAAATTTAGAAATTTGGGCATTTTAGGTCGTGTTTATTCTTCTTATAACACTTTATCTGATACATCCAACAACAATTAAAAAAGAAATCTTTATCCCTAAACGGACGTATTAAAAATATAATTGTATCCTTTATATTTTGGTTGTTCCCGTACCACCTCGAAAGTCCATGCATAGCACCACGCGTACCTCCGTTTAGGAACTTGAGGATAATATTGGAATTTCTAGGATATGGATTCATCCTACTCATACAGTGATTCTTCTAACGATTAGTAGCATTATGACCTCCTTATCCGTAAAACTTTAACTAGAAAAATGGATTTCCATAGGTTGCTCTTAGTTACATTTTGCCTCAGTAATTTGAAAATCAAATTTGAACTGAAACGAGTGACTATATACTGCAAAAATCAAAACCTATGAATAGAACTACACTTGATATTTAATTTACTTGTTGAATTGGGTAGCTTACCATGCAATGGCAGAATATTTCAGAATTCATTAGAGGATGGAATCTACTCTTTCCTTTTCACAGACAAGAGTGAAAGAGCTGAAGAATAACGAGAAAAAAAGAAAAGTCGGGACTTAGAATGAAGTATATAACCGAGGAGGTGAGAGCTGGGAGGTGGATCTGTTATTAGCATCACGTACGCCCATAAAACACACATTCAACAGCTTTGCCACGCAGCCCTACATCAATTTTTTTACATTTTATTTCCGGCCCATAGGTGGCCTACCTACCAAATCTTCAATTAATTATAGATTACTCTGATTATTACTAAACGTTACAAAATAGCTCTTTGAATGTTTCTCTTTTCCAATGGAGTAGAAGAACTCTCATAATAGATAGGATGAGGTTGAAATAACAGTATTAGTTACGAATATGATACAACATAATATAAAATTAAACTATAAAAACGAAATTCTGAAATTTTTGTTTTAGAGTAGTAAGTTTCAATGTTTTTTGTCATTTGTTTATTTCAACGATCGCTTTAATTATTTGTTAGGTAATTATTTCGAAAACATTATAGTATTTACGTATTAGGTCGTGAGATATGAACGACCAGTTCCCGCGCATATGAATGATTTGTTTTTATTAAAATTTGTTTCTATAATTCGTTTCAGGAGCATACTGGTTTGCCTGTCAATTTGGATTTGTATAGGTAGCTATTATACAAGGTATTCCCTGTAATGAGTTAGGTAGTGTGAAAGTCTGCAGTAATTTTTTTCTGACAATACAGGAAACAAGTTTAGGAATTTTCAAATTTGACCTATTGAAACTCAAGAATAATAAAAAGTTTGTATTTGTTTTTTTAAAACAAATTTTAGGATAGTTGAAAAAACATTTTAATTCTCTTAAAATACCAAAACGTTTAACGTTAAAAGTTTAACCTAAGCGATAAAAACGGCCAAGTTTCAGTTAAGAGCATCACAATGATGGTTTGTGTTCAGTCCACTAATTTTTTCTATTTTTTGAAATTGCTTTTCACTTCCTCTTTCCAGCGCGGGTCTTATATCATAAAATCAAAGTTTTTGCTTTCGAATTATTAATATTATATTCGTGTCATAACTTCCTAACTATGAGGAACTGGTGAATTATACGCAGTAACCATCTGAGAAGTTTCAATCAGAATTGATATTTATTTGTCTTCTTTCTTATAATTTCTTAGGAAGTTCCTGTAATTATTTTATTAAAGGGGAAATTATAACTTCCAGCTGTAATCTTCTTCTTCATTCCATTAACGTTTCGGGGAAAATATTTCCTCATCATCAGAATTTTCTTTACTCTTCTGTTTATTTCTCTTTCATTGTCCATAATTAAACTTTCTGCATTTATTATTTTACATATTGATATTGATATGTATTGAGAATACTGTGATTGAAGGAAATCATTAAGATTAAATAATAGTAATTAGATAATGAATAAAAATAATGATGCCTCCTGGTTCAGTCAATATTAACATAAATCAGTTTCTTTTTCGGACAAAGAAATAGAAGGTCGGGCGCTATACCTGGGGGTACAAGTCGAGGGTGCCGATGTGCCGCTTAAAACCGTCATAAAGATAAAACTAGAGATAGGCCCGGTCGACAAGGTATAACGAACAATAAAGGAAAAAAGTTTAAACATTTCAAAATTCTTATAGTGTCAATCAATCAGAAGATCCAAAAGGAGAGTGGGGACAAAATGCATCTTTTCAAGAAGGAGAAGGGGAAAAAGAGGAGAAGAGACAGAGAAAACAGAAGGGAGGATAGTTCTTGAGAGAAGCCAGAAGACGGAGGTTCGCAGAGGGTACAGTTGAGCAGTCCATCGAGAGACGAAGTCCCAGCCAGAAGGCAGAATAGGAGACCACTGCAGGAGAGAGAAACCTAGACCATCGAGCACCGAGTGTCGAAGGCAACTGTAAGATAAGTTCTAGCCCTTTCATTCATTGTGTACATCAATATCTAATATTATGTGGCATCCGAATAATCTTTTAAATAAACAAGTTCTCCCAGTATTCTCTATTACATAGGTTACAGTCCATAGATTTTTACAATGAGAGTAATTTAGATTGTAAATTAGTAAACCAATAGTTTAATTAATAACGTAACATAAATAAAGTAAGATCTGTAACAAAATCTACCATTCTATTTACCCTGCATGCCATCATCTAGTTTCATTAAGTGAAATGGTGAACACGACACCCTTGGAAAGGGTCTCCAATGGTATTTATAATATCCCAAGCTATTGACCATAGCAGGGGGGTCTGCGGTCTCTAGCCTTTTATGTTAAAATATAATTTGATTGATCGGCTCCCTTCTGGAACCGATGCAAATAGAGAATAAATTGGATAAGTAAATTGAGTAAATTTGGTTTCTGGAACCCCCACCTGCCTTAGAAAAGCAGTTTGCCAGAAACATAGCAATATTTATTTGGTACTGTTGACAAATTTCATCTTAAATACGAAAAGGCCGATAAGTTCTGGGGGTAAATCCGTACCTGCTCAAAATTTATTTCCGCTAGACATCTGACAATTTCCACAATTTATCTTCTTTTTTTTTTTGCAAATGATTTAAAACTGAAACCGAAAAAACAGTGGCGATTTTTGGGTTTTATATAAATGTATAATGCTCTAATTGGAGCTGAATCAAATAACAAGAAAGTTACTTTAAAGAGAGGTCAAGGAGTTATTTTTTTAAGGTGAAATTAATTAGAGTGTTAGCCGGATAGGAATGTATTTTTTCATTAATTTCACCCGAGTGCTGCTTTAATATTCCCCTCAACTCTAATGTAGATGCAAATTAGTAAATGTTGAAGTGTAATAAAATTAAGCTATTTTAGAATAGGATTATTTTTTTAATGAGAGGCCATGTGTTTAATGCAATATACAAATGGATGTAACTGGTAATTATCTAGTATATTAATCAAGGATTTTTATCCTTGCTTTTTCTTATGAGGCTTTTTAGCTTTCCCCTAAGTCTTATTCGTTATTGCCTTAAACTGATATAAGACGTTTTTCATGATTTAGGTTTCAGTGTAAAGAAAACTTTAATTTTTTCACAATACTTCATTTCCGAATACAGAAATAAAAAAAAAATGATGTAATAATATACTTGCCACCGAGTTGCCGAAACAATAGGTACCTTTTCTACTGCAATCTCATTGGTATCCTTTTGTCTCAATAAAAAATTATTCAAACTCTCCAAGGGTAAAATTTAATTAATTTATGTCTTTCAGATGATTAATTCATATAAAAATTGGATAAATATTCCATCAATTGTTAAATATTGAAATCGAAAAAACATTTCTATTGTGATAGTTGCTACATATCACATAGGGTTGGAATATTTTGATTAACCTTTCTATTAACTATTCGAATATCTTCCAGATTTCCAATCACGCTAGACTTGATAAGCGATCATCTGACCATTAATAGATAATCAAGGTCATTAAATACTATTATTTCATGTCAGTTATCAAAGCTTTGATAAAAAAACTTACTCTTGGAAACCAGCCTTTATAGTAATTTCATAAGATGAATAATAATGCCGAAACAGGACAGATATGAGAGTTTCAATCTGGTTCAACTCCCGCCATATGCCATTGGAATATCGATTGCGAAATTCGAGTATCCAATGGAAATTTCGACAATGCATATGATGATTGACCGTGTATTTTTTATATTATATTTAAATTATTTAATTATAATTATTATATATATATATATATATATATATATATATATATATATATATATATATATATATATAATTATTTAAATTATATTTTGTGTATGTAGCTAAGGGTTTGTTCAACGAGAATTAATTCCATTAAGCATTTCGGTTTATTTTTATTTTATATCACGGGAGCTACAAAATCAGATATGATTGTCTATAAAGATGATAATTATTACTGATTATATTCTGATCTTGAAAACAAAATTGAAAAGATGAAAGTGTGAGAAACATAAATAAATAAATGAAAACGAGCTACACCTATTCTTAAATTTCAAGTGAATAAATTACAAATAGACAAGTTTTCATAATCTATCTAATTATTATTATTAGCTACATAATCTGTCCATTGCCTGAAGCAAGAAGAATGATTTTGGCCTGTATTGAAACAATATGACAGCAGGAAAATCAACTGACGGATATGATGATAAGGAAAACGAAAGTTGGTATAACCAAATGGAAAGGAGAGCAGGGGAAAGGTCTATTATGTAGCGGCATAAAAACTTTGGTAGGAAGACTTTACCATTGATCAGGATTAAGATGTAAATAAAGGTTGATAGACGTAACCTAATTTTTTATAGGTATATATTTGGAATTAATACAGTGGTTTATTAACTTATGGGCAGTTATTTTTCTATATTTCATCTGGTATAATTCATAAAAATCACAAGGTAGTAAGTTATAATCATTGCGTTTATAAACAGATATTTCATATATTCATATCCTTAAAAATATCAATAGGTTTGTGGAAGCACGACACCCATGGACAGAAAATGAATACCTCACCATCAGAGCTTTGAAGTAAATAAGAAATTATTTCAAAAGTAGAAATTAATGTTACACCGGCCAGAAATGGATTCGTTTGACGATAATTAAACTGTTGGACATGGGATTCGATTATTTTTTAATTCGAAAGAGGATAATAAAACCTATTAAAAGGTGAAGATAAGTATCATCTTCTTGGAAATAGTATAGAGAAAATGGAAGACTTCTTTTTTTTTTGTGAAAGTGGGTCGAATGGTGGCTTGAAGGTTGAAGTATTGCGCTGGATCCTCCTTCAGCCGCCCTTAATGTAGTCAACAGAAAAGGAGAAATGTATCTTAAATGGAAATGGAGGATAGAAGTTGAAATTAAACTTTCATGAATTTATTGACATTTTATCTTATAACGTTTTTCTTCTCTAACAAAAGGTCTTTGAAGGTGGCCAAACGATAATTTTACTTTTTGGTCTTGAAGAGGTTTTTCCAGGTTTTACAGTAAATAGTTGTAACTAAAAAAACGATCCAGCTTTAAATTGCTAATTCTAACATTTTATATGTATTTAAACATTAGTAGTTCAAATTTAAGAGACTTTACCACGAAGAATAATTGATAATTTTGTTTTAATAATGATCTTATAAAAATCTTGAGTAATTTTATTTATGCATAATGAGAAATAGGAAAAAATATACTAAAAAAAAAAAAGGAGATTTTGGAAGGCCACAGAAATTTTTTCCTTTGGAAATTTTGTTCGAAAACTCGGTTTCGAAAAGAAAAGAAATCTTTTATCCGGTCTTTAGTTCTATAATCCTGGACCATAATCCACCTACCGTTTTTATAATGATAAACAATATGTATAATTATGTTGGCAATTGCTTTAGTACTTTTTTTATGGCGAAAGTAAATGAAATTGGGAACGATGTCGACGCCAATACAAGACCTAGATTTGGAGTCGACATAAAATGATTTATGAAATAATTATAATATAGTTGCAGCTCAACAAAGCACTCATTATGAGAGGGAGATCTCAACTACGGATTTCAATAATTAATCTTGCAACATTTCATTATTACTGCTCCTTCAACGAAGACCTACTTCAATAATTTTCTCACAAACGATTTGTGGGTTTGCTAATATGATGAGAAAAAATATTTAAAAATAATTCAATCTGAAATGGTCTTTATATTCTCTATTAAAAACAGACAAAAGCGTTACATTTCAACCAAGGATAGATACATTATTATTAAATTTTCTCGAAATAGTCATAACAATGGTGATTACTGACAGAATATACTTGCCGGAGCTAAACTTGTGATAATAATAAATTTATAGTATACATAGTAAGAACTAAACAATAATGATTTTTGTAAGCTGATTTTTCCCTACATTTTTTAAAAATATTATACAGGGTAAGTCGAGGACATATGTTAATAACCACTTGGCAAACACTATACTAGAAAAACAAGGCGATAACTAAAAAAAATATTTTTTTGGCAAAGATACTTTTGCGTCAATGGCGCATTTCAAATATCTATTACATTTCTGAATCTCCTTATGAATGCAATTTCACATTAATTATTTATATTAACGAATTTAAACGAAAGGATTCTTTTTACACACTGGCTTGTGAATTAATTTTATTAATTTATTTTTGTTTGATTTCTATAGGATATTAATCCAACACTGTTGTATTTTGTGCTATTGGACCTCGAGGAACTCCCTTGAGGGGAGGGGGAGGGGTATACAACAGCCAGTATTCGGTACAGAACCCAAGTGGCAACAGTTAGAGGAAGTACTTACACTTCATAGGGAATAGCGACCAAGAGGTGGCACACCTGGGGCAGTGTAATTGTGAAGAGAGTCAGGAATCGCCCCAATCTCCTCTCCTACTCTTCAAACCTCCTCCAACTCTAAATAATGCTTCCGAAAAATCATCAAGCTTTTGATTGATCAACCCTAAACAAGATATTTATCTGTCATAAATGTCTGGAGGATTGTAGGATTAAATTAGACACTTTATTTTATATACGTTAATGAAGGATCCTGACCAATTGAAGCCGATACTTCAGAAAGCATTTTAGCTATCATCGAGTCTTCTAATGGTGCTCCCCGTTCACATCGAAATGATATTTAATGTTGATGATAATTAGGGGAATAGAGAACCTGCTCTATTTAGGAAAATAGAGCAACCTGCGTTGCGTTGCAGTCATATGTATACAATAAATAAAAAATTCATAAACCCTGCAATTCACATGTTCAATATTTATACTAGGTCTCAGATATCTCGAAGGAAGTTCCTACCACGAATATAGGGAAAATTATGAAAAAAGAGAAAGCGGTGTTTCTCTCTCAACTGATTCGAATATTCAGAGAAGACTGAATGAGAGCACTATAGCCTCAGGCGCTCATAACTTGAGTAAACAAGATAGCCATTGCAATAACAACGATAATTATATTTTTTTTTTAAGTTCATAGAATCACTTTTTTTTTATCTCCCAAGAGGCTTATTGGGATAGAATGTTTGAACCCGAAAGTCTAAATAGGTTTCGAAATTATCTGTGAGAGGTGATAGGTTCTGTTTAGCTGTCTATTATACTCCTTGATAAAGCACTTGTTTTTATGTATATTATGTGGATTCGAAGTTAGTTTTATTTCAGACAGGTAGACAAGATACTAGTATTATCATTCCAACCATGAAAAGGATTGTACTTGGGAATAGATAAGGACTAGTGGACAGGACCTGGCAGAAAAATGCCTTAATTTTCGTGAGGGTCAATGAGATAATTGAGTCATTGCTCACTATGGAAATCAATGGCAAAACTTTAAGTTTCATTAATTTTTTTTAAATCGTAAAAATGAGGTGGTACCGCGATTTCCACAGATTTTGAACAACTAGGCGTAGCCCAAGGCAGTTTTCTAAAAAAAAAACACTGTTTCCTAATCATACCACTAACACACTTAAACCGTTTCAAAAACATTCATCAAGAATGGAACTAACTTTTAACTGGTTAATAATCATAGTCTTCCAGTCCGAAATATTCATTATAAAGAATGGAAATTCATTTATAGCGATGGTTCTAAAAGCAAAGAGGTAGTAGGCGATGGAGGATGAACATCAGATGATCAGTTGCATGGTTCATTTTTTATGTTTATCAAGCCATGTCGGAATTAGTAGCGTCAAAGAGGGTCAATTAAGCACGAAACAATCAAATGAAGCTATCTCCCTAATTTATAAAAAAAAAATCAAGACTAACTTGGCAAGATATGGAATGCCATATGAGAGAATAAGTTAAGGATTATGCAACCATGCGACCAGTGAGGGAATCAAGATATCCGGTTGTCCAGAATGGGATAATTGATTCTACACGGCAAAGGATCGGCCATACTCTGCTTACACGTGTTTAATGCTCGTGAGCACTCGGTGAGGAATCACCGTCCACAATGCATCCACTTTGGTTTACAATTAACAATTGTTCACGTCCTCGCCAAATGTTATTTTGAGGATTTACTTTAGAAGGGTAAAAATTATATTAACAACTATCTATTATCTACTATTATATTATCTATTATTCCTGAAACATAATAAAGTATCTTGCAAAATTTAGTAATAATGATTTTTTTCTTTTTTATCGTCTTTTATTTATTTGACGCTATGCATATAGCACTCGTATAAGACTCGACTGATATTCCTTTTAAAATCCTCATGCTCTGAGCCCTACGCTAAGCATTAGCTGAAATCATCCTGTTTGAGCATTAGGCTAAATTGTCATTTTGCTGAAAAGGTCGGGGTAGAATTCTCAAGTATGTGTTTGATGACCGTTTCGACAGTACATTAAAAATAATATAATTTTTGTTCTTAGAAATTTTTCCGCATTATTCGCACCGAAAAGCAAAGGAACCCAAAAAACACATTGATTGTCTTTTGTTAATCCTCAATATAATCGTCGCGCTTTTCTTAGATTGGTGACAGATCCATCGTGGGAGATAGAAACGGTAATCAAATACACCACACCATTGAAAATTCTGCCCCGACCATCTTAGCAAAACAGGATTATCTCAGTTAATACTTAACGTAGGGCTCTGTTACATGAGTTAATTTGATAGCTACTTTAATTAGCAACAACGTTTATTCTTGAGGTATTTTTGATAAAAGGCTTCCTTTTGGAGGAAAATGAAAATTTATCTAAAAAAATCTGATTTGTTTTTTGTTACTTACCGAAACATAGGATTGATACTTTTTCCTTTATGACATCACTTTAGAATTTGATTTCTTATAAAAATCTGTCATAAAATATACTCCATTCCATTGAAAATTCCAGAGTTATGTCCGCTGGAGAAGTAATGGAGAATGTTAGGGAGTTGAATATGAGCTTAATGGAAACTTCTGGTAACGCAGTAATGCCCCACCAGATTTCACCAATAAATTCCAAAAATTACGGATTTTATGTCATTTTAAGTCAGTCGAGTCTTAAACACGTCTTATTATTTTATTTTGGCTTATTTTTGTAATTAATTTGATTTTGTTACAGATTTTTATAGAAGTGGAATTAATCTTTTGTTATATGAAATACTGCAATCTTGTATGACTATTGTTTAGCGCAAAAATAATCCTGTTGGTCGAAAAGCTCGACCACGTTATATGTAAATAAAAGAGTAGAGGAGTTTGCTGAGAATTCTACTACGAATTTTACACTTCTCAATACAGACCAGAAGGGCAACTTGAAGGTTCAACATCTGTCTAACAACGGCAGGAAGCAAAGGAGACGAAATATTATTGATTGCTGATAATTAGCTATGATTAGGTACTAAGAGATAAGATACTTAATTAAGAAACAACGAGCAAAAATATGCCTAGCTTGGGTCAAAAAAAAATTATAATCAAGGTTTAGCATAGAATTATCACGAAGTAATGGAACCAGTTCTCAGATGATGTGTAAAAGAGTTCAAATAACAGGATTATTGAAATTGCTGATAAGAAACAAAAGGGAATATAATATTGGAAGAAGAAGAGTTGTTTCAGACTAATTTCTTAGCTCGGCAGAAAGGACCTCCACACCTGTGTACACTTTGTATTCTGTCAAAGGTAGAGAATATTATTTATTACGCCATCTGATAGTTACGCGCTCTCAGTCTGAACAGATTCTATGTTAAATAAATATTATATGCATTAGCATATTAAGTATACAAATACTAAGATATAAACACAAGGAATTTACCTGCGTTTTGACACAGTCTATTCCTATTTAGGATTACAATAGAAGAAAAAAGAAATATGTTCATCGATATGGGTTCAACCATATTCTAAGGTACAGGAAAACGTAGAAAATAGGCATCCCTAACTAACTATTTTAATTTTCACGTTTAATAATAAATAGTTATAAGGCATTTGCACCTTTAAAAATATAGAGAAACTGTAAACTTTAATAGATACAAATAATTTAAAAAGAATAAATCAGCAAAAGCGATTTATCGTTAGAAAATAACATTCCTATCAATACGATTATTGTTAAGAAAATTAGAATATAGATTTTTAAATATAAGCTGCGCATATTTACTCTCAACGAAAACCTACATTAAACAAAAAATATTCACAATGTATATAATATTTGCAAAACTTTAGATACAGTTTGTCATTTGCTAAGTTAGCCGATCAAATTCTAGTATAATAGTAGTAATATATTCTATATAGTAGTAATAGTGGACTTATATAAGAATTGAAAAAGGATAATTTGTGGTGTGACCCATGTGGATATTTTGTGAAATGCGGGGTACAGTGATCAAAACGTGGAAAAAACCCTGTATCGCAACCCTCTCAAAATGCCGATTCAAGTATATCCCATCATTTTAGAATAGTTCACGTGCCCATTCCCACGATTTCAGGGGAAAATGGCATTTTTACGATTGTTTTTGCTTAACTCAAACTCGTAGTAATAAAAAATCTTACTCTGGAGTGTGGAATTTGGTGTCAAAATTCTGAATCACTTCAGAATTTGAGTCACACATCTATTTGACATAGATCTGTGGATGGTTGAGGGGCTTTCTTATATGTATTTTTTTAGGAATAGTTTAAATAGATTTATTAAAAGTGTGCATCGCGGCCGAGCGCAATGTTGCAACCTTTTTTCTTAACCTATTAGGCTTCCATTTACGTGAGGAAATGGTATCCAGCTGCGTTAATCTGCGAACTTTGCTGATGTTTTGATTTTAATTCATAAAAGTATTGTTCTGACTGTACGTGTCCTGAACTGGATCTCGGAGGAATTTTTTTTTTTTTAACTCTGAAAATTTGCTTATTTAAGTTTGTTAGGGTTCTGATTATGAATTTAAAGTTTTCCACCTCAAATATTTTCTGAAAGTGTCAAAAAAATTCAAAAAGTCTTTTTGTTTTTTTGCTCCTTATTTGAAGTCATTAATTTGATTAACTTCTAATATTATTCCACATTAAATTAAACAAGAGTAAATTATCTACAATTTTGATTTTAAAGATTTTTTTGTTTGGCCTCTCTGTTTCGAAGCGAAAGTGAGTAGGAATCAGTAGACGCAATGTAGCTCAGCCAAATTGGAACCAGAAAGGCGGTGGAAAGATTTGAATAAGTTCTAAAAATCTAATTATTTAGGCTTTTTTGGCTGCTGAATGTAAATTTCAACTTTGCCACCACAGTATGCTATAAACAATGCTATAAAGTCCAAAAAATAAATGTCTACATTCCGTCTCACATGAAACTGCAAAACTGTATGTACAACTGCATAGATGGTAAAACATGACTTATAATATTTACAAGATTCATCTGCATGGTAACATTATTTAACCTATTGGGATACCCAGGGAAAAAAACCCAGGAAACTAGGAAAAACAATATCGAGAGTATTGTAATAAGGCATTCTCGAAATTTCAGCAGGGCCACTACCATTGAGGATATCATCAATATGCTTCAAGCGAAATCCGATGCTTTTGTTAATAAATTAAAGACAAACCAAAAAATGCGAATTCTCGATCTCCGAGATGTAATTAAAATAGTTACGCAATTTTTTTAAATTTAATTTATATTTTATTTATAAAAAGATATATTAATAATATGTTAAAAGTTTTTAAATTATTATTTTTTAGTTAAATTATATTATATTATTGTTGGTATAATTTTTTCAACTATCACTTTTATTTTCACGATTATTTTCCATATCTTTTGAATTATATTTTGAAATGTTAATCACCTATTGAAAAGGGGTTTACTGCATTCGATTCAGCGTTAAAAAACACATTAAAACAAACCTTTGTAGTTCAAAAAAAAAAAAAAAAAAGAAAGAGCAACGGGAAAGATAGCTGACAGATGTGAACTAGTGATTAATTTAAAAATTCCGAGAAGGGGTAGTTAGGAGGACTCATTGCTCCAATCCGTCAGGACTAATAGGTGCCATAATCCGCCGCCCGGGCTCCTTCTGTCCATCAGTCACCGATCCGATGAGCTATAGCCCTGTCTTGTTCTCTTCTACTCTTCCACCACCCCCTTCCGCCCTTCACCAACCCCTCCCCCTAACCAATTGTCTTTGTGACCTGCCCGTGTATTAGCTACATGGAAACCTTCAACACCAACCAATTCTGTTAGGTCCACAATATTTTTGATATTTACAAATTTATATAACATACTTGAGCTAAATATCATGATGAGCTAAATACATAAAATATTTACCGGATCATGATTTACTATAAGATATATCATTGTCATTGTTTCATTTGCTTACGTAACTGACGGATTTCAATGTTTTATTTAAAAAATATATAGATGAAATATTGTTGGGAAACAACAAATATTTACTAAAATAGACCAATATTACTTTTTTATAAGAAACTATTCAAATAATTGTGCTAGTAATCTATGCGGGTAGGAGAACCGAACCGTACTAGACAGAATAATAAACGAAAAGGAGACATATGCTCTGATATCTGATATCTGGTATTTAGGGATGATAATTAAATTAAATGCAATCAAGTAAATATTATCGACCATTATCGCCATCATTAAATAAATTTTATTTTTATTATGTAGGAATACTTGCCCGCGTATTCAATCAGCGGTTGGGGTGCTGTCAAAACAAAAGACACACTTGAGGTTTAGTGTTTGATGTATGGAGACGTATTGGCCTTCTTCAGGGCGATTAACAAGAAATGAGTAAGTACGTGGAGTTGAAAAGTAGGTATGGAGAAAGTGAAATAATAAGTAGGAATAATATTTACAAAATCGGGGATGTGTGCCAGACATTACGGAAAAGAGCACAAAAAATAAAATCACACAGTTATAGAATTTATACTATAATCTATAAATATTGATATAATTTAATAAAACAGGTATAATAGTTTTGTATAATTTTATTAAGTACACCAGATGCACATCCTCGTGTATCATTAATTCGGCAATGAATCACTACTGAAGTAGTAATATCAGTACTGATTGAATAGAAAATCAAAACCAGTCAAGAGCTATCCGTCAACAATGTAATATTAAACAGATTGTTAACAAAATTGAACTTGAACGAAAAAGAAGATCTAACAAAAGTTATCTAACAAATTTGAAAATTTCACAACATAAAATAAATAAAACACAATATTCAATAAAGATTCGCCTTATTCTTTTCAATCGAATTGGACTTTTTTATTATTTATATACATCCCGTATTCCTTCTAAATATTGAAGATGAATCCATGGAAAGGACACATGTATGTTTGAAAGCTCTCAGTCCGACCCCAAGCATCCATAATCCATGGATATAGACCGATTTGCCTCAGCCCTTGAACCCGAGAAGGGATGAATTTCTACGACTGCGGTATGGTCACTCCCTTTAATTCAACCCCACAGAAATCGGTTATCGAATTATTTTAGTCTCCCTCTACACAAAAAAATCATGCTGTACAGGAATGAAATTTTGGATTATCCTGATCAGGATCTATTATTTATATGTGCATATATATATATATATATATATATATATATATATATATATATATATATATATATATACCATATATATATATATCGCCACATGAACACTTACATATATCTTAATTACCTTCTAAATAATAATGGATTTTAATAATTTTGTGATAAATCCACTGAGCAATGGAAATTGATGACATATTCTAAATAAACTTGGTCATTAGAAAAGTATAAATTTATTTTATGATAACTTTTACTACTAATTACTACTTTATGTAATGCTAGATTGAACAGAATGGTGGACAAGGCATCTTCCTGCATTACACCGGTTGATATTGAAAATGAGTGACTTATACTACCACTGGCAAGCACTCTAACGTGGCTATTGCTTAGAGTTATCTGTATTAATCTTATTAATTTTATTGGCATGTTATATTCTATTAGTGCTATAATTAAGTTGGCCCTATTAATGCTGTCGAAATCTTGGCGATAGTCGATGAAAAGAATATGAAGGGTGGTTTTATGCTCCAAACATTTCTCTAACATTTGCTTGATTGTAAAAATTTGATCGACTGATTAAATTCCTTTTCCTTTCCGGAACCCGCACTGATATTCTTCTAGAATTCTTTCAGCAAAGACATTAAGTTTCTTTGAGATAATATTCGAGAGTATTTTGTATGCTACACCTAAAAGCGATATTACTCTGTAATTTTTACATTGTAATTTATCTTCTGTTTTAAAGATGGGGAAAATCAAACTAGTTCCCCACTCTTGAGGCATGGTTTCATTCATTCATATGTCAAAGACCAAATTATATAGGTGTGTGAGCATATTCTCGCTACTGCTTTTAAAAAATTCAGCAATTAATAAATCTTCGCCTGATGCTTTATTATTTTTTAAATTCTGAATTGCTTCAGTTACGTCATCCATATCAGGTGACTCGGTGTCATTAACGTTCGGTAATAATACCCCAGCATTAATTTCTTCATTTTTATTCTTGTTAAGTAATTCGCCGAAATGCTCGGCCCATCTGTCGATCACCAGGTTTTTCCCTTCGATTATGTTACCATTCCTGTCTTTGCAGGTGTCCAATTTTGGTTGAAAGTCGCGACTTAAACCTTATAGCTCCGTAGAATTTTCTGGTTTCATTATTTGTATGTAATTCCTCAATTTTTTCTATTTTCTTTTTCATGTATTCTCTTTTCTTCGTACGTATAAGTTTTTTTAGCACCACTACGACTTGCTTGATATGCTGCCACAGTTTGTCTAGTGGAACGCTGCATCATCTCTAATCAGAGGACGTTTCTTTTCTTTAATATTTCTAAACATTCATCATCAAACCACTCTTCTCTACACCTTTCCTGCTTACCAACTACCTTCTACGCTGATTTGATCATTACGTTTTTTATCCTATTCCATTTCTTTTCTATTCCTTCATCTTCCTCTTCACCCTCTCCACCTTCTTTCAGTTTCTCTTCTATTTTTTTATCCATTATGTCCTTCAATTCAGCGACTTTACTCGGATCTTTAAGTGTCTCCAAGTTCCATCGCTTCCTATTATGATGGTTTCCAAGTTTGACTTTTGAGAGTCGTTCCCTAAGGTTGACTCTAACCATATAATGATCCGAGTCACAATCAGGACCACGTGCAGATTTAACATCCATTATTGAAGAGCTGTGCCTTTTAGAAATCAGGACATGGTCTTTTTGAGTTATTGCACCATTAGGTGCCTTCCAAGTCCCCTTATGGATGCCCTTATGAGGGAAGTTTGTATTCTGTATTATCATATTATTTGATTCTGCATATTGACATAGGAATTCACCATTTTTGTTTGTTACATTATGCAGCGAGTGAGTACCGGCAACAGTTTTAATAAAATCCTCTTTTCCAATTTGGGCATTGAAATCTCCCAATACAGTTTTTATATCATACTATGGGATAATCTGTAAGCTCTTTCGAGTTTTTGATAGAATTTTATCTTTTCCTCATCATTACTATCTTTCTTGGGAGCATAGGCAGATATAATTGTGATATTTCTAAATTTTCCATTTAGCCATATCTTACATAGTGTATCACTAATAGGCTCGAATAGTAAAAGGGTATTTCTCAATCGTTTTTAAATTATAAATCCCGTCCCATTCCTGCTGGTTCTTTCTCCTGCTCCACTGTACAGTAGAGAATACTTTTGTTTATCTAATCTTCCTTTGCCTCTCCATCTTATTTTCTGTAGCGCAACATCTATTTTGAATTTTATAATTTGTTCTACCACTTCTACCATTTTTCCTGGCTATAGCATCGTCCTTATATTCCAAGTAGACTGCTGGATAGTAGAATGAGTTGTTATTGATGGTGGTTTCTATTGATATTGTGAGTTCTTCAATAGCTGAGTCAATCTGTTGTTTAATTTTTAAAGGAATGTTTAAGTCTAGTTTTGTTTCTAGATCATAACGTAACTCTTCTCTGTTGACCAGTCCTGTAATCAGTGCAGGAGAAGAAGGTTTAGGAACAGGATTTGAATGCATGAGAAGCAGAACTGGACTATGATCTGAGGATAGGTCATCTATGGATTTGATTGTACATCCTAACTCCTTTAAAACTGTCCCAATATTCTTGACATATTCATTACTTCCCAGATACCCAGCTTTAAAATTAAATACAGAATATTGTAAGTTTTATTACTACAGGATGCATAATTTTCTGAAATTCTTTTTTTTTTTTTTTGGTTCAAATTTTGTTGGTGTTTATATATTAATCAAAGTTTAAAATTTATTACGATTGCGTTAGAAAAAATTATAAAAGAAATATCTAGTTGAGCATTGAAGCATCCATTGGTTCTTGGTAAAGAAAAATATGTTTTAGTAGAGAAACATATCCCTCCCTCCCATACATACAGTATTGCTGGTAACTACTTTTATTAGTTTAATTTTTCAGTCTAAGACTCAATAAAATATTTCTTTGTTATAAAAGAACATATTTTTTTCTTTCCTCTGTCTAATTATACATTTCCCTGGATATTTTAATTTTTGTTCAGGTTTATTTCATGTCTTCATGTGTATTAGTGCTCTGCAAGTAAGACTGCTTGCTTTAGATACCCGAAGAAATAGCATGACCTAAAATTATTTTTCTTTTTTTTTGGAAGTATTAGGTTTTTTTTTTTTTTTAATTTCCAGTTTAAAAATATTCAATCCTGTGAGAATGACCTATATACTTGTATAATATATAATTTAGAATAACACATTTTATAATTTAACAAAATTATTAAAATGTGATATACTCGAATGTATTATGTTATAAAATGTTACTATATTATAACATAATAAAACTAAATAAAACTAAATAATACATATAATTTAAAAAAATATAATATATTCAATATATCAAATATGGATGATCAAAGATTGCCTCATTTACTCAGCTGTAAGCTACCATTCCTATACGAAAGAAAATTAAATGTATTTTACACTTGACAAAATCTAAAAGACGAATACTGTAATTGGTTTGGGCCAGCAACCATTGGGTGACAGATACAGGCAGAGACCAATACAAAGATTAATGGCCGTACTGACATAAATATGGACGGAGGAGGATAAAATTTGTATTCTCTGCTTCCTTTCCTCAAGATAAATTAGCTACAGTAATAGTACCCCTTTACGAACTGAATTCTTGGCTAAAAACAACCGATCCGAAAACAACCGATTCACAGCTCGTAAGGCAGTCGAGGACAAACGGATATCAACACCTTCATTTAATTTTTATTTTCTGAGTTTGATTTATTCATTTTTACCAGTTAAATTAATAATTTATAATATTAATAATTTATAATATCAATAATAAAGTACATTATAACATTTTACTTTATTGGATTTGTTTGAGAAGTTTTCGGTAGGAGAAAAACGCCCCCCTGGGAAGAACTCTATTGACAACGAAGACCTTGTAAATTAAAAAGCTCATAGAAAATGTTGGTAACCTTCAATATTTGTTTTTATTTGTTGTGACGTTAGAAGAATGAGGTATGTATGGAATATGAACGAACCAAATTGCCATATAGGCTTGTATGAAATAAAAAAAAGATCGGTTTCTCTTTCAATTGCCTAGTTTTTCATTACTTTATTTTTAGTCTCGTTGATGAGCACTTTAGTAACTATAAAGGTTACAATAAACACTAACATCGAGAGAGTTTTACACGAAAGTATGTGGATGTGAGCAATCCGTTTTCCGCATTAAATTATTCAGCAATTCTCAATGAGATCCGCATTAAATGAAGATATTTTTCGACATCGAGGAAATACACTGATATAAATCTCGTTATTAATGAATCGAACAGTAATTTTTTCATGTGGCATGTGTGCAAAGTTAAAGAAAAAAAAAACCAACCGAGAAGGCGCATTTGAAATCGATATCTAATAGTTTTGGATAAGTTTAGCTTTCTATGTTTAGTAAAAAAACGTATGTAATAGAGATAATTAAAATAAAGCTGAGTAATATAAAAAATATAGGTCTATCATTGCAAAAAAAAAAAAATTCATCCATGCAAGGCAGTTAGAGATTAAATTATTGTTGGAATTCAGTAAATTAAAGTATATCGTTTCGTAAATCATTTTCAAAATCTAAGCATTAATGATTTATATTGTTAGTTCTAGATCAAAATCAAACGATGGCACCGTACTATGTGAGCTGTGGTGATGGAAAGACCTCCCTTTAACAGTAAGGCGATGGGATAGGAGCGGTTGGTTGAACACAATGTATGCTGATCAGGTTATGTGAGCTCCTATTACTTCAGTGCTCATGTTATCCAAACCTTTATCTCTCTAGCCTTGTCTCCGCTAAGTTGCGGCAAATACTCATTTTGTAGGAGGGTGAGGTGAGATATCGGATCGGCCTTGGGAACAAGGAATAGGATGGCTAGCAACAGGTCTCAAGCTCAGCCAATCAGAACGCAGATAGGGTTACATCGCCGCTGTAGATAGATATTCCCGGATGGATGCAGTGCTTTCACCCTCAGCGATTCTCATCAGCTTTTCTAGTTATCTCCTGCTGCCGATTTGATCTTGCCGTTATCAAGGATAGGATCTTATACTAAATTTTAGACATTTAACTGGCTTAAAATAATTTTAAATATTTTACACTTCCCTTAGGAGGAAACATTTAGGTTTAAATAGTATAAAAGATATGCTTTGTAATTTAAAGTTTAGAGAATTGAGCTATCGATCTTCTTGAGAACATTAATTTAAATTTCGAAGTGTAAGAAAGAGGTTTCTGTAAAATATTGTAAATAGAAATGAACAGGGGCGAAATAGCATGGGAAAGGTGGCAAATGCCACCCACGGTCCTTGGTCCAAGGAAGGCCTCAGGTCTTGAGAAATGGATTTTATTTATACATACCTGATTTTAGAAAAAGTTATCACCTATTTCCCAATTTAAAATTTTTGAATTAGGATAGAGAAAAATATGAAGTCTCCCTTTCTATTGGACACATTTAAATTTGCGTGTATTATGCATTTGTATGACGTCACCTCGTCTAGGTACTGGATTATCGTAGATTGGAAGCACACTGTAAGGCAAAGAGCCTAGATTCAACTCTATCCTCCAAGCTACCTGTTAAAGTGTCGATTGGTAAATGGTAGTCGCCGTTTATGTTTAGTTGCCACATGCAATGAGGCAGGGAGAAAAAACTCATCGCCAATATTCCGGAGTTCAGCTACTCTAAAACTAGTGATTGTTTCGTTGTTTGTTTTTTATAGGACGATTTCAAATCAATCATTTGTTATATAAAACTTCTCTTACCAGCTTTGAAATTAGTCCGCTCAATAAATAATTAGTATGAAGTGTGAGGGTTACGCCATCATCCTTGTTCTTGTCAGGTGTCTAGAACATTTAGACATCATTGTCAAATCTCTTTTATAACAACATCCCTTCCGTTCCAATTTACAATTCCAATATTTAAAGATTTTCAGCTCAAATATGAGTTATAGAATTTTGTTGTTAAAATCTCTGCGGTGAATTTACAAATACAATAAATTCCTTTTATAACGATGTAAATAATATCTACACACATATTTATACCAATAATACGAATTTCTGTTTGTTGTGCAACAATAGTCATGAAAAACCTGTAGCAATACAAGCCATAAGGCCCTTCGGTTTCCTACTTGATAAGGAAGTAAGGTAATGTAGGGCAAGTGTGTAATTGCCCAGTTAAATTCAAACCCTCAGCTGGTAAGAGCTGTCTTTTACGGTGCATGGAGTATAAACACTGATGCATCAGAAATAAACTAGAAAAAGTTCGCTGAGGTGAAGTATTAGGTCCATCCTGTTGATAAAGTTGTGCCTTTCAACTTTTGCTGTACAGCTGTACCGGTGTTTACCAGTAAGCTTTTTATTTCTTTATTTCTTTTCCGTCGTAAGCGGAACCTAGAGAAAGCGTTATTCAAAATATTTTGTGATTTAAATTTTTCCTTGACAATTTTCTATTTTTTAAGCGCTTGTCCGCAGTCACCCAGAAAAACATGATTGTTGGGGCAAGTGCATACCTCTGTTGTGTGATGTACACTTACCCTTACTATCAATATCATTATTTGTTCCTTTTACTTTTCGGACTGTTGCACCAGATAGCAGAAGGTAACATAATTCAACCCAAAAGGGCTATCGGGCTGTTCTGCTTGAACAATATATTCCAAACCATGATAATGTAATGCTGTATTACAAACTTATACCTTTCATCTTGGGTTCTAAATTGAAACTGTCAATATTATCACGCAGTTCTGCGATAATTGATACTTAGATTGAATATGAAAACATTTAAGACGTCCATTCATCGTCATGCCATTCTATTCGGATATATTAAATCTCGTTCAAAATAAAAGTTTTTGTTAGTGCTTGTGAGCCAGTAAATGCTTTCTTTTATAAAGGATATAGAATGAGGAACCGGTTCTCAGTATGATGAAGGTGAACGCTTTTCAGAATCTTGCCCTATTATTTCAATACCTGGATCCTCTTTGTCTTGAGAACCTTTTATACGACGGGTGGCCTTTAATTCTGAGCCGCTTGGCGACATCTGCCGTGCTCTCTTAAACATGAAAATATAAATGAAACTTTAAGATATAAATTGAATAAGATTTGGGAGTGTTGAAAGTGAAATTCCGACATAAATACTGTAATAAGTCATCACATACTAAAAGGGCGGACAGTAACACTTTTTCTTTGAAGCAAAGGGCGGACAGTAACACTTTTTCTTTGAAGCAAATAGACATATTTTGTCATATGCATGTACATTTCTAGCCAAAAATAAAGCACCCTATCTACTCAAATAATTTTGAATACTAAAAAAGTTTTTGAAAAACTGATCAAAACAGAAACCAGAAAATTTCAATTTTTGTATTTTTTGTTCGGAATAAGAAAATGAATTGCGTGTCTACTAGTGGACACGAAAGATAATGATAAATTTGTTTTGTTATTGTATTGAATTTCTTAGAAAAATATAACTAAATCCCTCTATGAATAACTTGAGAGACCAGTACAAAGGGTTTGTTCCAAGAATTATTACTGAGGGAAAACTTTGGGAATGGTCTCTTCGAAGAGGATGAATAGCCGTGAAAAGCCAAGGTACTAATTAATGCTTCCTGCCTTTGGTGAACCCTGACGGTCAAATTCGGTGAGAACTCAAACCCTCTGACTTTGGGCATCCTCTACCTAAATATCACCTGAACTTGGTGTTGTACTTTCTTCACGATTCCTAGACTTATTTTTTGTATGATGACTTTAGTTATATTACGATTCCAGAGTTTTATCAGATTCGGAGCTTAGCACGGAGTCGGGTATTAACCGACTGAATATCTTAAGTATTCAAGCATCGACACTTTGTTAGATAAAAAATAATTTCGATCAAAGGTAATGATAAAATTATGGTGGAAGAAAATAATAATGTCGGATATTATCGCTAATCGTACTTTAATTTAACAGGATTAGAACATTACATTAAGTCAATTTTCCACAAGAATTTCTAACTAAAGATAAAATGATTTGAAGAAGGAATCATCTTCACTTACAATATCCATAACTCTATTATTCTTTTACGTAGAAGTAATTTTCTTTTGTTGACTTTTGATTGAACTGAAGATTTCCTGAGCAGTTATTTTTATACTTTTATGATCTTCAAAATTCCTTATGATTCATAGGAATAAACAGAAATTATATCATTTTTTTTTTTTTTTTTTAGATGTTTTGATTTAAAAATAAAGATGCCATGTACCGATGAGCAGAAAATTGGAAAACAATGACCTGAGATAGAGTGATGAGGAACAGTTTGTTGCAACCGAAGAAATAAATCAAGTACATTAAACGGCCATTTTCATGTGCATTACGTGTACATGGGGAGGGGGGGTCACTAACATAGACTGAATTATGATAAAATTAATTGAAGAGCTGTGGATTTAAAAATATTGTCGCAGAATACACATGGGTAAATTATATAAATTTTTTGTAGAAATGTTTAGATATGACTAATAAAAATGACTATAAATTTGTATATACAAAGTATGAATGAGTAAGAATACTATAAGGATTAATTAATAACTAATAAAATTAATGATTGAATAATACACTAGAGCAAGGTAATTAATTTTAACAAATGCAATTACTTGTTAATATCTACCAATGTGCCATAGTTTTAAATGTATAATATGTTTTTAGGAGTTCTGAAGATGAGGTAGAAACGCCTCGAAACTTATATCTTGTAAACGAAAACAATTGTAGGAAAAAAACAATAAATATATAAGGAATATTTGTTCACATATTAATTATCAAATTAAAATACTTCTTGAAATAGTAAAACTGTTTGCATACATTTTTAGAATCAAAAGTTTCCTATTCCAACATTCTCGAATTGTTTCTAAAAATAAATTAGGGATATTAGAAGTGATGCATTTCAGATTGTTTCAAACAAAATTTCTCTTGGACCTACTATTATTTTTATGGAAGCAAACCTTTTGGACATAATTTTACAAAGTTTTCTCTGATGCCAATATAATTTACAAAATCTATACTGATTCGTTTCTTCATCGATGTCATTTGGATGAAATTCACAATCAATTTATATCCAATGATCGGTATCGTTAAAAGTGTGGCGTTACCAGGTTACAATCGGCAGATGTTTTAGTGTGTCATTTTCTTTCTTTTTTAGTTATTTTATCAGTCTTGGTTAATGCATGATTTAAATTTAAGATAATTTATTAATTACACTTATAATTTAGTTGCTAGAGACAGGTGCTTAAATTAAATATAGTCAATGATCCAAATTTTCTCAAAATTATATTTTATCCACTATGCCAACGTTTCAAGCATCAGACCATTCTCAAGGCAGTCTGTTATCAATTAACAATCATATAAAAATCTTTATCAATCACTAAAACACATACCTCAAACATAAATTAAATAATATTCTTGAAATAAATGCAGGCTAAACTGCCTAAGTCTAAAATTTACATAATATTAAAACTATTGCACAATTAACTAAATAAAACTAATTAATATTTTACTATTTAAACCTTACAATATAAACCTCACTACATCAGGTTAGGTAAATATCAATTCTATGCTAGTATGTAAAGCCATATTTTTTACAGTTAAAGTTATCTGTTGTTCTCACATATTGCATTGTCATTAATTTTAATTAATATTTTGGTATAATGTTGGTTAAATTTTTTTGTGTGACTTTAAATTAACAGAAAACTTAATGTATTCAGCTATCATCTGAATAGCTTCCAACATTTTTCTCTTAAATTTATTATTCTCTTCATGTAAAATAAATGCGTCGTAAAAATCAAAACTATGATTGTTTTTAGATGCATGTTGCACCAATGCTATTTTATTAATGTCTTTCTTTATATTATTTATATAATTTTCATCTTGATATGATTTATCTATAAATAATTGTCTGGTTTCCCCTAAGTATATTGCTGGGCAGTTGATACATGGTATTTTATACATTGATCCTGATTTATCTTTCATTTTTATTCTGTCTTTAATATTAATATAGTAATTTTTAATTTTATTTTTTGGTTTGAGACATACGGAATATTCACCCACATCATATTCATTAAAAGATCTTTTTATGTTTTCTTACAATCCTTTCATGTAGATAAAACCATAGAGGTTTTTATGGATTATAATATTACTATCTATGTTATTCTTAACATTATTTGTAGAATTTCTAATGTTTAGTGCCCAAACTCCATTAATTAAATATTTATGATAGAAAGTTTCAAGGAACATATTAAATAAACTGTAAAAAACATACATACTCGCATAGTATTGATATTTACCTAACCTGATGTATAGAGGTTTGAAATTGTAAGGTTATATATAAACTAGATTCTTAAAAGTGTAATAGTAAAAATTAATTAGTTTTATTTAGTTAATTGTGCAATAGTTTTAATATTATATAAATTTTAGACCTGGGCAGTTTAGCCTGCATTTATTTCAAGAATTTTATTTAATTTATGTTTGAGGTATGTGTTTTAGTGATTGATAAAGATTTTTATATGATTGTTAATTGATAATAGCTGTATTTTAACAGTCTGCCTTGAGAATGCTCTGATGCTCGAAACTTTGGCATAGTGGAGAAAATAAAATGTTGAGACTATTTGGATCATTGACTACAGATAATTTATTAATTTAATTAAGGAATCAAGGACTATTTGTATTGTATAATAACTGCAATAAAGGAAGCTGCATCAATATGGACTGTATCTAAGTCAAAGAATCCCACATAACTACCACAACATTGCTATGAAGCCCCAGGTCAGACTTGCAATGCCTTTTTTACGCAGCTATTTCTAACGTTATCGATGTGTGTCTTCTTATTAAATTTTTCGTCGTATTTTACAAATATACAAGTCACGTATGTGGTTCGAGGGGATTAAGTGTTCATTCAGATAATTTCGTGGTTTTGTCAAAGTATCAATTCCAGTCCGTTTATACCGAACCTATTTCGTAAACTTATGAATATTACATTTATGAATGTTGGAAAGTATTTATTTTAAAATTGTAGAGTAAACTCACCGAGCACGAGGTGATTTTAGTGTTTGGGGGTAAAGATGAGTCGGAAATAATTTTTATCATATAATGTGCACAGTTTACTTATATCAAGTTGTTAGATTACATTTTGACAATGATGCAGATTATAAAAGTATTGTATATTACAGAAAATTCTTGACCTGCGTCATCTGAGGTCAAATTCCAAATACGCAGGCAAATCTCAAGACAAAATGAACTGGACCAAACAGGCGAAATTCATTAAGATTACTTAATGAATGAAGAATACATACCCGCTTATTACAAAATATTTATCACGATGGAATCTTGATAATTATTAGAAAGAGGAGCGGCCAAAGATGTTAATTCGGGGTTGCCGAGGAAAAGTTCTTTTACCCGAGTAAATAGCTGCCAAAGCCCGCTACAGAGATGGGAACAACAGTTCGGTGGACCACTGTGTGTGAGGAACCAGGTCTCCGAACTTAGTCCGCCGAACCGTGGTCCGCCAACCGTGGTTCTCATCTCTGTAGCGAGCTTAAGATAAATGTGGATACTGTTCTAGGATTGGCCACTTGGGTAGTTATATAGTGAAAAAAGGCAGCTTGGCTTCGATTCAGATTCAGACTTGGAGTAAATGTAGCTATTATCTTGTAGCGGTTTAAATACTTTTATAAATATAAGGTTTTACGTTCTGAAGTTACAACTTTTAATTTGCCGCTACCTTCCTTAATTCTTCATTTATGAGACCCTAAGAATTGCAAAATAAGAAACCATTATATTCATGCGTTTCAAGTAATACAAAAATAAACTTTTATCCAAGAAAAAGTTGTTAAGATGTATTCCGCTACTAATCCAATGAGGTGATTTCTAAGTGTCCACCTCTGGTGCAAATTTGATGTTTAGGAAAAATGTATTAACTACCACCAATCAAAATTGTATTTGTCATGAATTCAAAGAGGAATAGCTGGTGCAATCACTGGATGCGTTTTAAATCTCAAAATTATCTATAGAAACCTTTAGGTCAGAAAAAACAATCAACATTTTCTAAATTTTTTTGCGCAACAAGTAAATTTACCTTATGTTGAATAAGATGTATTCTTGAAAAAAAAAATTATGGTACTGAGAATATCAAGATTTTTTTTTTTTTGAGGTGCCGAATAAGTTTATTAACTCAATAACATAAAAAAAACTCTGTATGTTCGATATATAATGCATGTACCAATTAGGGTTGGAACATAGAAAGTAAAATATCGATACTCGATATTTTGCAATATCGCAAAACCAAATATCAATATCCACCGATGATCGCTGGAAAAATATCGATATATCGAAAGGAAATGGATGAAAAAGCAAAGACAAGTGCATCAAATGAGTATAATATCAAACTGTGAAGAAAGAAGTAATATAATTATTATTATTTATAGAAAAATATTAGCCATGAATCATAATAAAAAAAAAGATAGAAAAGAATTATAGATTAAAAATATTATAAAATATTTTTATTTTGAAAACTTTTAGCCATATTTCATATAACTTCTACATATGTCTTCTAGAAGTTTTTCAATAATAAAACTTTCAAACTTATAAAAAGCATGTAATTTATTTGATATACATCTCAGTACAATCATCATTTATATAATTATCAATTTATCTTTACATAGGATTAATTAACATTATTCATATATAAATCTTACCTACTAATTATTGTTCGGCATAGATTATTAAATATTGTTTTTCTTGTATTTACTGGTAAAACTACAGAATCGTGATCCCAACATGGCGGACGTCTAAATTTTTAGGACTGATCTGACTGATCTTAAAAATCTAGACTTTACTTGGAAGACGAAAATAAATACGAATTATCGAGGGGACTGGATTGCAATGTTTTTATACGAAATAAAGGGAGATTTTCAAGAGACCAGAAAATCCATACGAATTACCGGAATATGACTAATCGACATTCTACTATAATATAGTTTAACATGTCGGTGTCATCGATATATATCGTTGTGAAATAACGATATCATCGATGTATGCGATGTTAAGATATCGATAGAAAATATCGGTTTTTCAACTTCGATATATCGATATATCGAGTTTCGATATTCCAAACCTAGTACCAATGATGTTCTATGCCCTTTGCTTAAATCTTAAAAAAAATATCAGGCAAAACTTAAAGAAACAAAAATATATGAGATCTAACAAGGTTGAAAACTTAAGAAGTGTTGTAATACAGAGAGCGGTGTTGCACAGGGTTAATTAACGAAGTTAGCCCCGGTTAAGATTAATTGAGTGTTCCTGTAGACAGATTAGGACTATAATAATAAAAGGACGAGGTCTTTGATTAATGTAAACCTAACAAGGATTATTCGATATCAATGTTGCCAACTGCACCAGTTGGGCTCGTTTTAAATGGGGGACTTAAACTTGATGGATGGGTTCCTTGGCCACTTATCGTATTCAAACACACTTCTTTCTTCCTATTGCAACAGTTATCAAGGCTCACTTCCACCTCCTCCAAGTTTATATCTTATTCAACTCTTTAATAACTCTTCTTACCGAGGTTTCTATATTTAAAATTTGTTTCTCCTTCAAAGTATCTTCTAAAATGAGAAACATTTACGATTCGGTTATTTTCAATTCTCCGTCAATTGACCGGTTTGTAATTTATAATAATTAAAAAAAAAATATTTGCCGATCTTTATCTAATAGTTTGGAATATCCTTTTTATCTAGGAGGGTGATCCTGATACCATCATGCAATGCTATTCAACTCGACCTTGATAAATATGACTGACAAGTAAGTCAAAGATGAGTTATTTTCTTTTTAATTAGAGCTGGGCCCGAAACAGAGTACTTTTCCTTGTCTGCATATTTCCACATCAAGCTTTCTAACTGGTACAGAAAAACGCAATATTCTCTCCGCCCAGTGAACATTTCAAAGAAATATTTTCCAGGACGACAAATAATAATAAAAGAATCTTTTGCCATTTAAAAAAAGGAAATATAATTGAATAATGTTAATATCTGTTTACTAATAAATTAAAAATAATTCCTGACTTGTTATCAGTCATTTTTAGCTGTTTTAGGTATATGGGTCATTCTTCGAAAATGGAGAGATTTTCTGATCATTTTCTTATTACTCCAAATATTACTGCATTTTTTTTTTAATTGGTTTCAATTGTATTTCATATAGTTTTGTCAAAATATCCTATCGTAATTGTTACTGCATCGGAAGATATATCAAAATATTCCAATTTTTAAAATTGAGGGGGTGAGGGTATGTGTGAAATAATAACAATAAAATAAAATAAAATTCTAGTTTTATTGAAATATCTTTATTTTCATTTGACATGATGGTATAGAAGGATCAATCTAATTAGGAATTGATAAATTATTTGCCACTTCTATAAATTTGTTTTATTGAAAACTAATTTCGAATGTTATACATTCATCCTCAGTTCTAAAAACACACAAAAAGTTCAAAAATAAGCAATTCAAAGTATAGTTTGGTATTATTATACATATTAAATTAGATTAATATAAATCTATTAAATCTATTTATATTAATCTAATTTAATATGCATAATAATACCAAACTATATTTTGAATTGCTTATTTTTATATTTTTTGTGTGTTTTTAGAACTGAGGATGGATGTATAACATTCGAAACTAGTTTTCAATAAAACAAATTTATAGAAGTGGCAAATAATTTATCAATCCCTAATCTTTATTTTCAATACTTTTAGTAAAATTATTTCATTATTATTTATATTATTATTAAATTATTATTGCATTATTATGATTAAATTATTACAAAGCGTAGGAGATAAATTAATTTTAACCAATTGATAAAACAACTGAATTAGAGACATACCCTATTGAATGGAACAGAATTTTTATAATAAATAATAAGTAAGGAAGTGAGGTGTGAGGGAATGAGGTTTGAGCTTATTCATTGTTAACCGATTAGGCCTTGCCCTTAGAACCTCCATATTTACTCCACACCAAATCCCATATAACCTGAAGAACTAAAATAGAAATTCATTAAATATTTAACTTACTTTCTCTATTCTGTGTGAGGATCAGTAGTTGAGTGAGTGAGGTACATGGCAAGTAATTATTTTAAATAATTGTCAACGTAATTATTCAATGACGAATTGTTTTTTATTTTCTGAAAATACTGAGCTTGTTTGCAAACATATAATATATTTTGATAGCAATAGGTCAGGTTTTCTGGAAGCTAAACAAAGTCGCTGAAAAATTCAAGCAATGGGATATGTGAGGAATTTAATGTTAAGAATTTGTTTAGATATGTAAAATTATTATTAATATGAAAGCTAACACCTGATAATACAATCTAAGATCATGCTCTATAAAAAAAAATGAAAATAATTCTGCCAAATGCATTAAAAAAGCCCGATGGGACTATAATATATTTCTTTATGAGACTATAATCTTCCTATTTTCGAAGAATGACCCATATACGTTTAATTGGTTTAATTTGATTGGTGTTATGCAAAATTGATATTATATACTGTATAATATACAAAAATATTGTATTTTATATTTCATTTGTAGTCAATTAGTCGCCAAATAATAACTATGGGTATTATCAATTACAAAAGTGAATTTTCAACATAGTAAGTCATAGCTTTATTAATACTGATTCTGTCCCAGTACCAAAATTTAAGGGCTGTTACTCCTAACATAAAATATATATATATATATATATATATATATATATATATATATATATATATATATATATATATATATATATATTAAGGTTTATATATAAATTAAGGTAAGAAATTTTAAGATATTTATAATTTTTCGACTCTTTATTCACATTAACGATCCTGAATATTCAACTTCCTCCCAATTCTATTGATCTATCGAACTAATTGACATCTTTTCTATCATTCCTATCTTTCATATCCCTCCCTCACCAATATCCAATGTACCCGATTTCATTCTTTCTAAAAAATGACATCCATTAAAACCTTATCAATTTTCCTTTGGAATGCAAATGGTGTTCGAAACCACACCGACAAACCACCATCCTTATGCAAGAATCTCTCCATACGCTTTAATGGCCTTTCCTCTGACCACTAATCACTATTAACAACACTTATCCTAGGCCCAAAAGCCCAAACAACCTGCAC
Organism: Rhaphigaster nebulosa; assembly: GCA_948150685.1. Classification (NCBI taxonomy): domain Eukaryota; kingdom Metazoa; phylum Arthropoda; class Insecta; order Hemiptera; family Pentatomidae; genus Rhaphigaster; species Rhaphigaster nebulosa. Next base: position 29,537,264 of record OX411307.1, on the reverse strand, counting down.
TATCATTTATCATGGTACCAGAAAGATACCTCTTCTGCCAAATAACCGATAACGTAGATATCAGAGTATCCTAAGAACACCTCATTTCCTAGAGGATGCTGTAAATTCTTACACAACTTGAATCCAAAAAGCAGTTTGTACTGCATCCTCACCTCATTATTCCCCGTAATAATGCTAGATAAGTCCATTTCCCCGAGTCCTACGAGACCATATCCATTTCAATCGTCGATCCAGAACCCATCGGCACAGAACCAGGTATCCTGAAATGATCGGAAAATGATATCGTTATTCCGATATCCATTATAAGTAGTTAAAAGAACTTGGTCACCTTTAGATAACAATTCAACTACTCCTACCTTTCATCGCTATCCGCTTGTGATAATTCCCTCTTGAAAGTAAACGAAATAAAAGCCTTAAATACGATTCTATTTCCCACCCCCTCCGCCTTGATAATGGTTTTTGGCCTGCCTCAGACGAGAACGGAGCAGAAATATTTGCCAAATACCTTTCCAAAAAAAATTTATTTCTCATCCCGAACTATACCTCATCCACATAAAAAAGCCAATGAATTCCTCCTCCCGCGATTGCTCTCTTCTAACCTCTTAAAGCTGTTAACTCCATTGAGATCAAATTCCTTATAATGAAGTTAAAAACCCGACAATCTTGGATATCATCTCCTCAGTACCCAAAATTCTTCGATAACTTAAAAAAAAAAAAGACTATATTCCTTACTCACCAATACAATATTATCTTTTGCACAACCAACGTTTCTCTGGTGTAGAAAACCTCCGTAATTATTCTTTTCCTTAAACCGGGTAAACCTGCCGGTAATATTTCATCATATGGACCAATAAGCCTGTTATCGATCCTTTCAAATTGTTTTGAAAAATCCTGTTCAAACGTATTTAAAATCCTATACATGAATTGGTTTAATTTGAATTAGTACAGTTTAAAAAGATCTCCGCGTTGTAAACCATATGTATTTTGCACCTGAAAGCATGCAATATTGCACTAGTGCATTCCAAGACGTAGCAGAAGCTTTCGACCATTTATCAAACTCCTCACACAGTGCGTCGATCCTACCTCTCTCACCGTTTGGTTCGAGGCCGCTGTGGAAAAGAATTTTTAATTATTATCCGATTGGAGCAAGTATTGAACAAGGGAGTATCATGGGCCTTTTCCTCTACATTTTCTTCACCACTGATATTTCTATTAACACTCCGTTACTCGCGTCATTCACAGTTATACTGTTGCTCACAACTTATTTGTGAGATACACGATTAATTTTCCCTATTACATTTTAATAAACAAGGTATTAGGGGGAATAACTGCATACAGAATTTTTCTAAAACATTTATTTATAAAACAATATCCATAAAGTTTATATACAATTAAAAAAAAAAATCGACTTGAAAATCAAAATCGCTCACTTTTATTCTTTAAAATTTAACAAAGGATCGCTTTATTTCTTAAAGTATTCTTAAAATTACACTATTCAGGACTAAGAGGAACCTATAACTGATTTCTTCACCGTCTCTGTCATACCTATCAAATAAAATTTCGTGGAATTAATTGTAAGGGTTGCTCAGGCTAATTTTTTTTCTTCTCCGTGCTAAATCTGTAATAACATCACATTTAAAAAAAAAAAAAAACATAAAATAAAAGTGAACATATCAGGAATAAAATAAATAAATAAATACTTGCCTGGTATCTGTCATACATTTACGTAATTATAATTATTATTGATAATATTCGGAAATTTGTAAAACTGAACACGCAACTCACTAAAAATGAAAAATACTATATCAATAAATACTGTAATCAATGAATAAAGCTGTAAAAAGTAATTTTTCAGATACTTACGGGTTTAAACGCGTGGTTCTATGAGATGAAATTGGAACTAGAATTTACCAGAGTGGATGACCAAGGTCAACATACTGTTGGCTTATGTACTACAATAAACTGTAGACATAGAAAGATGTAAGATCTAACGCGAGTAATGAAGTGTTGATCCAGACAACCTCCTGGCAACACTTGCTGATGACACCGCCATCAAACAGAATGTCTCATCTTTTAATCGATAACAAACTACTAATTTACAAGACCATTCTCGAATCTTTATGGATTTACGGACTTAAACTGCGTGGGACAGCTAGATTTTCTAATATTTAACTCAACCAGTCCTTTGAATGAATGAATCAAAAATTATATTTATTCTGTGACTAAGTACCTTTAGAACAAAAAGAATGAACTTAGATGAGTGGCTATGGTTTGATTGCCAAGTAATTTTAAGCTTTCAGTCCTTAAAATCCTCCGAACAATAGTAAATGTTCCATACTATGCAAACAAATAATTTCCTACATCAAGCTCGATTTATCATATTTGTTTACACCTTATTCCATCTTTATCATCCAAATTTCATGAGAACCTTAATCATCATCCCCATCCTTTAGCAGAATCCCAATCTAGCTCCACTCATCTCTATAATCGTTTTTGAAGGTGGAAACGGCAGTGGCCCCGAGAATCTTGTGTAAATTTGTAAGTTGTGGTTCTAGTAATACCCAGCTTACTAGAGCTTCTGCAGCTATTTCACCCTTACTCGACCTCCACTGGCATTCAGTACCAAAGTCATGTTTGAGAGAAAAGCGCTAGGATCTTCTGGAGTTCATTCTGGTCCCCCACTAATATTGGGGGAAAAGGTTGGTTCGTAATCCCACTGAGTATATTTAAATTATAAGTATTGATGTGATGTGTTTATTTTCATGATTTCGATTTGAATTTTGATTATTTATAATATTGGTATATATTTTATATACCATGATTATTTATGGTATAAATATATGGTATATATTTAAACTTTTATTTTAGTTTTAATTTCTTCTTAGAGATCATTAGTTACTTGAATATTTTTTTTTTGTTTACTTTCCTTCGAAATAATATTCTATTCCTTCAAAATTGGGAATTTCTAATTCAAAAGACTTTCTTTTATTTCTGTTTTTTTCCTTTTTTAGAAATTTTAATACCTGCATTTTTTAATTCCCCTTAGAATGTAATGTAAAAGAAACAATTCAGCCTATGAAGGTTGAGGAAAATTGGGAAAAAGGAATGCATAAAATAGCAGACAATTGAATAAAATGGTCCTCGATATTAAATAAAATCCAATAATTATAAGTTTTCTTTTCATCCAATTTAAGGGAAACGTGTTTCGTTATGGTGGAATAACAAAAGTTAGCCCGCGGCAAAGCGGAAAATCATCCCTTTCAACGGGCCACATTATTTCTGGCTTTATTCCTCACTAACAATAAACAGAAGGTCAATAATGGAGGCGCCTATATAAGTCAATAAGCAATAAATGTGATATAGAGACTAATAGACTTATTACCACTCCAAATCCCTGTTATCCATAGTCAGTCAATGGTACGGGTATTTAAAGCACCTGTTGAGGCAATCTCTCACTCACTCTCTCACTCTCTCTCTCTCTCTCTCACTCTCTCTCTCTCTCTCTCTCGCTCTCTTTCTCTCTCAATTTACATAAAAGTTCGTATTAGTATGTGATTGGAAATGAAGTTAGGTATTCCTTATGCCATTCACTAATTTTGACTTCATAGTGAACATGAAATACGAAACAATAGTCTCAAAATATTTTCTTCAATTTCATTAATTTTGTGTTATCTTATTACTTACATCTAAATCATGACAACATATTCTCAAATCTAATATGTTTTTTTACTGGTACTCATACAAAAGGAGATAGAGTGAACTTCATTTGGTAATTACAAGAATGGACAGTGGTGAGTGCCCTTGCCTTGATCAGAGGGCTTTCTCATTAGCCAGAAGAAGGAAATGGGACCCACCTTGGTGAAAGCCTTGCCAAGGGGTGGCCACATCCAGATCAGACCTCAGCACCATGTATTTAGGTCTCATCTCAATGAGGTTTTAGCATCAGATTGAGTCGCTTAGAAACCTAGTCCACGCATTTTTGTTTTCATCTAGTGAATAGCAGAAGGGCCTAACCAGGTTTCGGAAAATATCAAGACATATTATTAGTCAGATCGTAAGTATGGTACTTGCGATGTTGCTATGATAGTTTTCCTAGAAATAATATTTACTAATTATGTCTCATTATAAATAAGATGTTTATATTGGTTAAAATCTAAAAATGAAGGACTGTGAAAGAAAGCATCAAAAAATAAGAATGAGCTAGCTGGCTTAGCGAATCAAGTTGTTACTCTTCAAGTTCAATTCACCATTTTATATATTCGTAATCGATTTCCTACAGATCGATCGACAGAACTAGCATTAGATTGAGAATAGGATTTACGTAGGATAGAGTTTTTATACAATCTTCCTGAAAAGTTGTATTCCTTAACGAATAAAAACATTATGATAAAGCAAACATTTATCATATTACAAACCGAGAGATTTAATAAGATACCTACAACTGCAAGAAAGAGGCTAAGTTATGGTATTTTAGCATTAGATAAACCCTAACAATTATTTTATTGAAACCAGCCCAATAATGACTGGAGTGTAAAACAATTTATGCATTGATTGCCTTGATTTTCTGATGGTATAATAAAGTAAACTCCTATATTCCCATGAAGGTAAAAATATATAAGATGGTGTGTGGATTAACACAATTATTATCTCTGCGGATCCATTCGCTTTATATTTTTGTTTACTTGGCTATCTGTTGTTTAGAATACCAACATTTCTCAAACCATCTTTATTCCAGTGATTTTTTTTTTTTTTTTTTTTTTTTGCACAAATTAAAATATGTTGATAGATTTTTAATGCCTGGTATTTTTTTATGCTTGAATGTTATATGAGAGATGGCCTCAAACAAGGCTAAGATTCAGCGTCGTTTATCTTCTCACCTTTGGCATACCGGACTGAATGGCTCGCATTCCTCCCAACCAACAGTTTATAGATCTGGGAAAATAAAAGACCCAGACACAGCGTGAAAAAGCAATCTCATATAAAAGCATTTGAAGTAGAAAACAGATTCGCAGATGATAAAGCATTAATAATAACATCAAAATAAATATTTGAGAAAGTATAGAATACCGAATATAATGTAGGGAAGTAGTTTTTACTTTGTGACAAAATTTTCATGAGAAACATATAGTCTGGATCGTTGCTAAGCTATGTATATTTGTAATTGTTTTCTATAATTTAAAAGATTGCCAAAAATCGCAGGATAGTTTACGATTTACGATTTTTCTATTTTATTGAAACTCACCTTGAAATTTGAGAAGTTTGAGAATTACAAAAACTACTATTTAAATTGCATACTAAATCTACAGCTTTTAACGAAGATGCATTTATTTTCAAGAAGTATTGCGATCTTCCAGTAAAGGTTCATCCCGAAATTCTGTTGTAAACAAAAATCTCAATTGCAAACAGTTTAGAACTGATTGATCATTGGGTAATCGCCCACTGAATGAATTAAATATCATTTTGCGTTTATTGAATTCCTTACGTTTTACCGTTCAAAAGGAAAGTCGTCAGTATTGATTGATTAATTAAAAAAAGAATGATATTTATCTGCTTATCGATAACGAAATTGAAATAGAAAAATATATAAAGAAGAGGTTTTAATGATATTCATTTCATTTTTTTGACTTTATTATTCAAGTAATTCAGAGTAGACAATATTTTTGGTTTTCCCGTCTTCAGCGAAGACAAATAAATGTGTTGGCTGTCCAACTCGTGCGCATGCAATATACAACTGGCCATGTGAAAAACATGGATTTTATAAATTTAATCCGCACACTTGAGTTATGGGCTTATATGATTTCTAATCGGCCGCCATTTTGAAAAAACAGACGGATGGTAATGTCGAGTTCCGAGGATCGTCCTGGGGTGACCGAAGATTGGTGCCGAATCTCAAGAAAATCGGTCCAGTAGTATCGAAGAAAAGCCGCGAACAGCGGATGGACGGATTTATTTTTATTCGGTATTTGGATTCTACGTATCTTGAAACGTAAAATATCAAATTTTATTGAGGGGAGCTACAAAACGTTTTGCCTTGGTCGATTACTAAGGTCTATTCTTGAAAATAATACACCAAAAGCATTTATAGATATAGATTTTTTTTTTATGCCTTACGCTAATTACATTTACAAAACATCTTACATTTTCCCTCTATCTTTATAAATGACCGAGTTATGGGCTTATAAGATCTCTAATCGGCAGACGGCGGACGGACAGATTTGTTTAAAGCTCGAATTCTCTTATTCCTACTTGCTGCGCTGGTAGATCTACTGAGTGATGAACGTTTAGGAGCCATTTTATTTGTGTGAGATAATGTCCGAATAATATGTGCCGCTTGCTCTTGTCTATACTAACGTTTTAGCTTCTAAACATAACATTTGTAAACCATCGTAACTTATTTGCTACATCAATGCGATTTTTCCCATCCGTGGATGAAGCCTTTCGCCTGTAAAAAGTGAAATAGGTTTAAGAAATAATTTCTTTTAATTTAATCACTTAGAGTACGATGGTTTCAAATAACGCCTAATTTTGAGCTTTTTAGGCATTATTGTTTTGAGATTCTGTAATCAGTCAGTGAAAGAGTGTTATATTTCTAATATACTGATGATTCAATTAACTTTTATATGACAACCTGTGTGTATATATGCACTGTATAGTTTTCGAATCATATATATAAAAAAAAAAAAAAAATACCCTGTTTCCATGGGAACCTGCGCTGAAAACATGGATACAATGCCCAATATGCTTTTATACATTGCTTTTATATTTTTAGTATTCTTGCTACTACTGGCCCAGCTTAGACGATTTTGTTTTGTATAAAAATTAATTATCTTTCAAATGAGTACCTACGGTTTTCCAGAAGATGTATAGGTTTTGAGTTATTCGAAAAAAAATTTTTTTGGCTTTACGAATAATTTTTTTTCAACCACTTAGACCATGATTTTTTCAAACCCAGCCTGCCTATAACCTTCGCGCAAGTGCAAGCAATGAGTTGACGAAGTTTCATCGCAATCGGATGATCGGTATGCCAGCCTAAAAAATACGAACAAACAAACCCACATTAATTTTTATATATAAGATTGGATCCTCGCAGTATGCAGGAAAACAACCGTGAATCACCTTGAAGAATGTTAGAAGGCCGTTAGCCACTACGGAAGGGCTAGCGTAAGAACTTAAAAAATTTAAAATCATTTCGGGCTGGCAGAATAAGTTGATGAATATCTTGATTAATATATATATATATATATATATATATATATATATATATATATATATATATATATATATATATATATATATATATTTATGAATCTCCAAGCTAGCTCACGGTTGTTTTCATCTATATTCACGATAATGCAATAAACCATCAAAATTTCGGCCCGTCTAAAATGACTTTAATTTTTTTTTTCGAGTTTTAGAACCCTCTCATTGGGAGACTCAACCGATTCAGCATGGCTGGTTTCACATTTCTAAAATATCATTCCGTGGAATCCAATTGAAGGCTCTGATTACTATACTGTTTGTTCCATTGCCTCCCGGACATAGACAATTTTTCCATTATGCCATAAACAAACTCCAGGAAAAGCTAAGAAAACGTAGTTCCCGAATTATTTAGTTGGGATTATTGAGTTCGTAATATTTTATTTTTTATTGCTAGAAAACAATTGGAAGATTCCAAAACACAAAGCCTCTATGTCAATGGCCTCCATACACTTAGCCTCCGTTTCGCCAATTCATGCATCATGAGGACATACACCTAAAAATCACATATATGAAGATCAAATACAGCACGTCTCATATCAGCCGTCCAGAAAGACGCATCAATCAGAGACAGCACATCACTCCAAGACATCCAATCACATACTGAAAGCAAAGGGAGATAACATTACAACAGATGTTCTGATGATGCCTGAATTGGCGAAACGTTGACTGGTTTGTTGCTTGCCGGTATTTTATAGATTTGAGGCTTTGTGTTTTGGAATTTTCCAATTTTTTTCTAGTATATATATATATATATATATATATATATATATATATATATATATATATATATATATATATATATCTTTATTTTTTCTCGAATGTTAATGATATATGTTTTCTGAGAATCTTGAAGTTCAGTCAATAAATTTACAACTATGTTTTGGTGACGTTTCGAGATTTTATTGTTTTCATGTTTATACCCTACGGTGAAAAAAACATGTTTAAAAAAACACAGTAAATAATTATAAAACACTGAAATTATAAAAAAATAGAATACAAATAAATATTATTTAGATATTATAATTAAATTAAGTTAAAAAGGAAAGAGAGACTAAATTGTACTTACAAATTGGTAAAAATTAATTTTTCCAACATTGAACAACTAAATAAATGGTGAATTAGAACTAAATAAACAAGTTTTTGGGAAATACTGAGTGAGAATGAGTGGAAATGGTGAGAGGTTAGATAGGAGTAAAGTGGTGGATTATTTTGTTTTCCCAGACCTACCACGCTCCGAAAATTGGATCAGCAGATAGGCAATTTATGGCTGTTTGTTGTTATTATTGATTTATTAGTTTTGTGTATTTATTTGTGAATTGGTGTTTGTTAATTATGAGTTTATTAAATTAGATAGAATACACTTAAATTTTGTGCATCCAATTTTTTATTTACAGTGCGCTTCTAATATTTTTTTTATGGTTTATCCTTTGTATTACGTTTGAAATTGTTTCTTTCGTGATATCTTGGTCGAATCAAATTTGAATATGAGTCTCGTTTGTCTGAAATGTGCTATGAGTGCAGTTTGTCCTGGTTTATTCGGTAATTTCTTATTGAACTGCAAGTTATATTTGTATTGGTACAGTTCGTATGAGGCATTGTTCCGAAATTCCAAAATTGGGTTTTCCGATGTCCTTTTCATTGGAGATTTCATATACGACATTTGTTAGTAGTTTCAATTTATCTGTATCTTTGATATTACTGAATAATCTAGATGACCTGCAGTATTTTTTAATGTGATGTGACAATCACTTTTACGGTTGTTGTAAAGGAATGTTTTCCATGTTGAGTGTTTTAAAGCCTTTTAGAAAGTGTTTGTATGTTGGGAATTGCGTTGTATCTATTGCTGTTGGTTTCAAAATTATGCTTATTGTCAAGGTGATGTTGTTTTAATAAATTGAAATGTGTGGGAGCCATTTATTAAAAGGAGGCTCACTACTTTATTTTGAGTTGTATTTTGGTGTATACGGGATGTTAACTTTCTAGCGGGATAAGTTAAATTTTTTGCGGTATTAATTTTGTATCATTTGGGATATTGGCTTGTAAAAATTTCTTGAATTTTTCTTCCACAGTCTATGGGTTTTTGCCACAATCTCACTTATTTTTACACGTTCTGGCTTCGAATCAAAAGATTGTAGGAAAATGGTATATTGTTTTCAATTTCGAATTTTATGGTAAAATTTAATCGGGAGAATGGTTATTCTGCTTTTTCGTTATGCTCATTTGGGATCGCGGTTATTTCGTCGTCGTCAGATTTAAATAGAAAGGGAATATTAAGTGGGATTTTGGGAATAACCAAATATGGCAGTTATTTTAAATAAATATCAGCCAAAATTGGCGCTATGGGAAATATTACGGGCTAGCAGAACTTTTTCGAATTCCGAAAAATACTTTAAATAGTAATAAAGAAATTACTGATCCAAATTGCAATCTTTTGTTGGTAAACAATTTATTTTTAATAAGGTCAACAAGAATTCAGTCATGATAAAAAAAATGAAAAAAAAAAAATAGGGAAAATAAACAAGACGAATTCATCTAATATAGGGTAATGAATGATAAGTAGTTTGTTAATCTTAATTAAACTAGAGCGCTCATAAGGGGCCAAATTCCCAAAAAGTGGCAAAAACTATTTATGACTTATTACGTCCGATCTCCATAAAAAGACTACACCTGCATTACATACTTACACTACTGTTAATACAAAACATAGAACATCAGTATCCGAGATATAGGCGAGAAAAAAAAATGGTCAACATTTTGACGTTTTTTTTTCGAAATAAATAAGGTTACGGGCAAAATTTATGTAAGCAAACCTTTAGATTCGTATTAAGGGTCCCAAAAAACTGGGATATGCCAAAATTTACGACTACAACAAAATTTCCCCCTATTTTTTCTGTGTTAACAAGGCTAGATATTGAATTTATAATATGAAACAATGCAGAAGAGAATGAGGGATCGCATACTGTCCAGTATTCGGATATTTTTATAAATAAGGTATTGGTAATATTTTTGAATCGTATTCTAAATTATATTTCAAAAATTTTATTCGAAATAATTTTTAGTAGTTGGAAAATGCAAACAACTATTATCTCAATTTAGAGGGCGGAGTGTTTTATGAAAAGAAATTTATGATTTTCACATATATTACTTGAATTTGTTCTAGTTATTAGTCGTGAATTTTTTTCAAAGAGAACTTTAAATGAAAAACAAATATTTAGAAAGCTTGATATTTCAATAAAACTATTGAGAAGGATGTGTGCTATGGCTGTTTATAGTGTTTAACGTCAACTCGTACTCTAATAAGCTTAGAAAGGGTTTTGGATCCTACTTTATAGGTACTCTACCAATTTTAGCTAGGCTGGTAAGGTTGAGATTTACTATACCGGTCCTAAACGAAATGAATATTATTAATAAATCCTAGGATTCAAAGCAGCGCAGCATTTCACGGGCGTGCCAGGGTGTTGGCCCGACATGCTTGGACACCAGTGCCCCAAAACGATAGTTTATTTGTACATTTTACTTGCAAATAAGAAGCGAAACGAAGCCTTAAAAAATCTTTACTTCCCCTTTTTCAATGAGGATTAATGGCAACGAACCGATTAAATACAGCCACATGAAATTGCCATTAAAATTTTTATGCTGGCCCACCGACAATTAAACGAATATAATGTTAACCTATTAAACAAAGGGGTAATTGCTGATATAAGTAGAAATGGAATAAAACAGTAAATTGAGCGATACTAGAAAGGAATGGAGCTATTATACACGGCAGATTATTGCCATAGCTTGGTCTCTAATTGTCCCAGGCTTTTATGAATATTATCATGGGCCAAGGGGGAGATTTTCTTCCATGTTTGTATTCTTATTATTGCACATTCTGCCAATTGTATAATTTTTCTATGTTTTATAAAAGGCATGTGGAAATCATTAAAATACACAACGAAGTCCGCACTTGGTCGTAATAACGAATTCTCCTGCCAAAACGAACCCGTCATAGAATTAGCCAGTGCACAATGGCGCGAAATTTAAATATGCACAACTGGTCAATTTTTATATAAAATAATGAAATTCTGGGGATAACATCTCCCAATGGTATAATATTTAATCCACATATAAAGTTTGCACAAAGAAAGTGATTTTGAGTATCCGCTGTCGCAGTCTTATAAATCAATGCTTTAAAAATTCCATTTCGTTAGATTTCTTATTTTTCTTACCTTTGAAAATTCTAAACTAACAAACTGCCGATTATTGGAAACTGAATGCTTCTTCGAATGTAACAGACACCAGTATTTAGACGATCATCGTAATATTATTAAAAATTGTTTTCGCTGCGGAGAATAGGGTTTCCACAACTTCCATCTTTCTAGCACCTTTGGCTCTTCTGGAGTCTTGGCATGCTCGGACCAAAGAGTCCCTTTTATCGCTTTTTTATAGCATAGTCGGATTTTCTCAAATAATTATTTTACATTGAAAATTATATATTGTATACTGTACTGGATGCAATATGATAAATGATTAAATACAAATTTAATAAACAATACAATAGATTTTATAATGTATATAATATATATATATATATATATATAATTTTTTTTTTCGGTTGGCACTATAGACCATGGAGATCTTTGGCCGCGCGATGTGGTATTCATACAGACATGTATTGCTTGCGGGAGAACAGACAGCCTGGAGGGGGTTACACAACCTCACGTTGCTACGAACCATGGTTTCCATGGTGCAGCGGCAGGCTATCCATAGCTCCATATCCGGTCCCTTTGGGGCCAATTCGGCAGTGTCCTTCCCAGCGACTCACTCGGGTTCAAGGACAGTGACAAACCGGTCAAGATCCACGGATTATGGCTGTTCGGGGTCAGCAGGCGCAAGAGGACCTATATTTCTTTCCCCGAAGCAGACAGTCCTTGGACCAAATCTCCGGGCGGCTATTTTACGTCCTGGATAACCACACGGCGATTCGCAATTTAGGTACACGGGATACAGACGGGGGGTCATCACTCCTACGCCCAGTCTTTGTGAGTTGCCTCCAGTAGGCTGACGGGCCTCACATACCCGGGGGGGGGGTGATAAATTACTTGAATTAGTAATTAATTAAATTAAAGTAGTGCCGGCACCGGGATTCGAACTTACAACCTTTGGGTTTGTGAGTAGGTGCACTTTTGCAAGCGTGTTAACCCGCTCGGCCACCCCGACCCCCATATATATATATATATACAGCGTTAAAGAGAATGAAATGCATTATCTGTTTTATAATGTTTTACAGAACTTCTTACAGAAGTACGAAGAGGAACGTTTGCAAGGCTATTTGCTCTCACGAGATACTATGGCTGTAGTTAAGGATAGAGATATATTTCTACATGTCAGAAATATAAAACTAAATATTTTATCGTACTTTTAATTCTTATTTTTCAACAATCACTATTTTAGATTACTAAATAATCGTCCGGAACTGGTTTGCAAGAAATTGGCTTCATAACATCAAGCTAAAACATTCTGGAGAGCTCCATAATGCCATAAAAATACACCATTGCTGAAATATGTACCGGAGTACAAAATAAAAATATAAAATTATGACTATTTATCTAAATCCAATATTGTTGTCTTCACAATATTATTTTGCATCTGCTTTTTTTTTTTGTTCATTATAATCTTTCTATTGCACTCTTGTCCCTTCCACATTTCTGTATTCCAATCATCCTTCACAATTTCATAACTTAATATAAGTCGTTTATATGCAAAAATCAATAAGCTAATTGAATGCTAAAATTTTAAGCTCGCATACATACTGGCCAAAATAGGTAAAATAAATTAATAAAACCATTAAGACTAATGATCATAGCTGTAAATAAATTTAAGAAAAAGGTAAATATTATCTCACAAGGGGAGTGCACGATATGTTCGTCGCCGATTTTGATATAAAATTTTTTTGGGTGATTCTACAATGAAAAAAAGTCGAGCCATATCCGACCGTTTTATCCAATGGACCCTAGAGCTGAGAAAAAAAAATAAAACATGCTGAGAGAGTTTTATTTTACATCTCGAGTTTGAAAAATGATATCTGCATGGTTTTTTCCAGCTAAACATTTGTTTTTTTAAAGTACGTTAAAGAAAAATATAAACATTAAAAAATAATTGATTTGTGGTCAAATAAATTTTGAAAAGTGTTTATCCTAAAAGGCCATTGTTAAAAAAGGAGATTACAATATAAAAACAACTTTGAAGTTTTTTGTGGACAACGTTGTTTCTAATGAACCTAGAAACACTACGGTTTAAGCAAATCGCAGAGTGTAAAGACCTTTACCGTTGCTCCAAATTTAGTTTGAATCGTTTGAAGGATTACTGATTTAAATCTAAAAAAAAATGTAGACCAAATATTTTTATTTTTAGATTTGCTCGAACATTTGAATATAGGGGTTATTCAAAGTGCTAAAACCCAAATCTGAGGCCAGTTTTGAACAAAAAAAATGCTGATAATATACTTTACTCTGTACAAAACCGAACTCATTACATATAAATCAATATAACCTTAAAATCGCTCTAAAATTCAATTATGTCGTTTTAAAAAATTGGATCACTCTAAACTTTACTATCCCGAATAATGTTTTTTTATTACATATAAATATGGCCTTAATGACTACGTTCTTATCCATGTACATATTGTATCATAAAAACATTATTTGTTATCAAGAAATAGTAAATATTAAGAATATAAAGAATCACCCAAAAAATTTTTATCAAAATCGGTGACGGACATATCGTACACTCCCCTTGTCAGTTAGCACCAAGTTGGTGTTGGTGGATAATCGCAAGAGAGTCTAATATCCACACCTTGCTCTTACTCCTTGTTCTGTTTGGGATTGTTCTGCGAGATCCTAACCAGAGGCCTCATACGGTGATCTCTCTCTCCGAAAGGTCTCGCAGAATTTCTCTTGTGTTCCATCCGGTGTTTGGGAACTCAGCAATATATGCATATCTCGCACATCCATTTGTGCCATTTCAATAAACCTTGTCGAACCTGAGGAGCCAAATTTACTCATACTTGACTTTGGTGCCACATTTACGGCAGAGAGATCTAGGTTTTCTTCTAGGTTTTTCCTGGAACCCCACGCAGGAGTTCATATTCAAAATTGAGTTTTAAGGCATTGGACCATCCCAACCCTCTTGCTTCTGACATATGTATCTGTTGGGTTTCGGTGCACCTTTGAAACGGTGATTACCAACGCCTTGCTACCTGCAATCAGCGTTTAAAAGAATTTTCGCTCAGCGACTTTCGTAGAGCTCTCACACTTCGGTAGTCCTGATGTTGAATCCTGATTGATCCTAATTGTTGAATTAGTCTTAGTAATCAAATGTATACTGGAACAGGCATCCAACACACTACACAGTCGCTGGGCAATGAACTAATGTTGCAAAGTAACCTCCCATTGACAGCGGATCAGTCCCAATCCTCGATACCTCCTCGGTGTTTACAACTTTGCCGTGAGATGTTTGCATGGAGCCCAATAATGGCCTTAATATTCATGCGGATGTTTATATCAATTCCTTCTAATACCGCAAGACGTATCTTTGTAAGGGGCGAATCTACAGAGGATTGGTAAATCCCAGGAACAAATATTGGTTGACAACGTTGATTATCTGCTCCATTTTAGCAAACAAGAACTCACTAATTTATCGAGGCTATCATTCAATTTGGTCACCGCCTCCTCATTAAATTCTAGCTCTCCCGAGAATGTTTATGCTTTATGATTATTTGATGATATCATCTGTCTCTGTAGTTTGGATGACATCCCTATTCTCAAGGGAGAGCATCGTCGACTGCAGCTCTCCTTTATTGATTTACGACACCCACAGTTTTGTGAATATGTAGCCAGAGTAATCTCCGGAAGTATCCTTTGAACGATATTTATAGTTCTCTCTGCAGCACTCTTTTCAAAGAGACTCCTGAAATGACTTTCAATATCGGCTACCTTTGAGGAACATTGCTTTGGAGCGTCGGCGTTCATTATATTTTGATACACTTTCTTTATTTTATTATAGTAATTATATTGGGTCACTTCGTACTGGTACTGGTCCTGTCTGCCTTGTTTGGTCACTGCGGATTCGATACTTTTCCTGCACCCTTGTCGGTCATTTTTTTTTTCTCTCGTATTATACAATTTAACAGCAGGGTACTTTTGGGCCTGGCATTCAAATTCTTAAGAAAATTTAAATGATTGTCAACTGCTTTGTCAGAGTCTGCAATACTAAAATTATATCCCTTTAGCAAGTCCAGGTAGGCTGTCGACTATCTTTGAATTTATTTTTTAACGCCATCTCCATTCTTATTAATCATTTCATTATTAATTAAACCCCTTAGTTTGTTATTGTTCGCCTCCCTGTGATGCTTTTTTGCAATATGGATCCCGAGGCATGACCCTTGAAAGTCAGGCCAGAGATGGGAGAGACTCACTTTATCGTTAAACCCTGAAGAAGGATCTTGCTCCTTATCTTTTAAAATTCTTTATTATACTTCTTGGTTTTCTGGGACAACTTGGGAAATAAGTCGTCAATTGGTATTGTTTTGCCTAATACTGGGTTTTCCTTGCCTTGCCACTCCAACCTTGACGAACTTATTTCCACCGCCTCCCGCAGCAGCAACTGACATCACAGAGGCTTCTTAACTGGGCCTACCGATTTCAGAACCCATACTGTTTGACTTACGTCTACTATTTTGGGATTTTATGGATTTGAGACCAAATCTTTGTATTTAAATTATACAAAAAAAAAATATACTAATACAAAATAAGACAAATACACTTGGAAAAAACAGTAATAAAAATTTACAATTTAAATACTAATTAGGTAAAACATATATGAAATACATACTAAATTTAAAATTAATAAATATTTAGACATTTAAAAACACACTAAACATGTTTAAATAGGCTAAAAATATATATAACTAAGTTAGAAATGCATAAATAGTTATAAAATATATAAATAGGTAAACAATCTACAAATACTGCATACAGAAATATATATATATATTCGGGTGAAAACTTTTCTTTAAAATGAGTTTTGTCTTAAAATTTTTAAGTAATTTTACAATCAACTGCATAGTACTCTAGATAAGGAGTACTAAAATTATTTGTACTTCTCCAATTATTATTAATAATAATTATTATTTTTATGATATAATTATTTATCTCGAATTATTATTAATTAATTTTCGTTAACATTATTTTAAATTTATTAATATTGGAAGCTTGTTTTTGTTTAAAGGTCTAAAAGTTATATCATTATGATTTATTATATTTTCATCTTCTTTTGTTATTCTTTTATTTTTTTTAATTAATAAAAAAAAAATAAAAAGCTTCATTTAAGTTTTGAAATAGTTGAGGGTCACTGGAAAAGAGACGTAAAGGATAGATTAGGGAGTGATAGAAGGTTTATAGCAAACAAAAGGAATTTGGGCAATAATGCTGTAAATAAAGCATTTCTCTCTTCATTTTATTATTTGTTGACTCTCTTGTTCTTTTTTATTATTTTTTTTTTTTTTTAGTCTAAGACACTTAGCTCAACTAATATTGCCTGTAATGGTATTCTAAAGGGACATGTCCAGGAATAGATAAGGAATTTATTATTATTATTAAAAGGTAAACATTCTGAGCTATTTTCAGATGAACAATCATATTTAGTTTTCTACTACAGTTTTATAAATGTGACATATATATAATAGAATATCAAATATCTATCATATGAATAAATAGTCTTTAAAATCAATTATTTAATACATATATATATATATATATATATATATATATATATATATATATATATATATATATATATATATATATACTTACACCAAATTGCAAATGGATAGCAATTTTAAATATTTTCAGTCATGAAATAAAAAAAAAGAAAGTTTTTAATTATTTTAAATGATTATAATAAGTTAAAAATGAAATTGAATAAGAAGGAACAATTAAAATAATAGTACTAGAGTGCTTTTTAAGCACTCTTAGTTTTTTACTTAACCAGTTTGAATGTTCATTGCTCATATCGTCGGTACACAGCTAAAACTGACCAAGTCATTATTTTTAAAGTTTCATTTTAATAATCAGAAAAATGTATAGCAAAAATAACAATAGAGTAATTGCAATTAGCTACCAAGCTTATAATGACTATATTGTTAATATATAATACTAACATATTTTTAATATTATACATTAACAACAATATGCTGTTAATATATAACCATATAAAGCCTATATTTCGAAATAGTCAAATTTCACTTACTTTTAGTTGTACACCGACCATATTTCCATCCTAACAACTATTTGTTATTATTATTCCATCTGTCTTCATAATCATTTATGAGCTGTTATATAATGATGATGTGTAAAACCTCTTAAAAATGTGAATCGACATGTATTTATTAAGCAAAATCATATTGTTTTTAAATAATATAACTCAAAAAAGTACATACAACGCCTTACCCTGTTTTGTATAATTTAAAAGAAACTTTTGTTTTAGAAATGAATTAACTCCTCGTTATTAAAGGAAATCGATTTATATTTAATGTGAAAATGAAATAAGAAAAATACGAACTAGAGTTGGTTATTGAGTAAATAGAAGAGTTGGGGGGGTGGGGGGTGGGGTGGGGGTGGAACTTAGTTGTGGAGAAGTTACCGAACGGCTACAAACCATGAGGATAGGATTGTCTTTTATTTAGTAATATTCAATACAGGAGAGGTGGAGTGAGATTGTCTCCGGCGACCTGGGCCCCCAAATCGACTCAGCCACTTCCAAATATTACTTGGGCTAACACCGTAACCCTACTTTTCCTGATACAGATATATGTTTTCCCGGACCTTATTCTGTCCACGCTGTTCTTTTACTGGAATCAAAAAATTATACCCTAAAACGAAATATTCACAACCCATCCCATAGTATAAAGTCATTAAAAAAATATCATAATTTCAACAAGCATAGAAAATAATGCCTATTTCGGTTGTCGGTTAATATTTTCATGTCCAATATTCGACTTATGTAATAACCGGAATCAAAACGAGATAAAAAAAAAAAGGTTTTGCATGTACTTACTTATTTTCGTAAATAAGATAGAATTTGCATTAATAAAGTTATAAATTTCGAATACAGATATTAATATTATAACACTCGCCGCTCTGAAAGGGTGTCGCTAATAAGCGCACATGAATCGAATGGAGGGCCACGCAAGTGTGGTGAGCAGCCACTAGTTTATCTAGATTCTACTTCATCAATAATAAGCCCTTGTTTAGGGTGTAGGGAAGGGTAGGGAGGATATATAAAGGGAGGGATGTGGATCAGATAGGGAGGCTGCCGGGAATATGGGAGAGATAAAAATCCCCTCCCTAGAGCGGCAACAAATTGCGGGCGAGAGAGAGGGCAACAGTGAATTTCTTATTTATAGGAGCTCGGATGAGAGCGCAATAATTGTCGAGAAAAGAGCGGTGACAAGGAGGCTAGGAGCTCCTAATTTATTCCCTCTCACTCGCCATTGTCCAATTTAATATCCTTCATATCGGCCCCTTCTCTACCATTTGTTTTTCCCCCAGGCTCCAATTCTTCCCCACCATTGTATAATTACATAATGAATGCTTGTTCTGAAATCGCTTTGTTTCATGAAAGCACCAATAGCTGTGCCACCACCAAGCCTCCCTTCGCTGGAATAATGCTCATCTCACCTTATCCTCCAATATCCCACAGATTATAGGATGTATGAGTTATGAGTTTTTTAATTACTTAGGAAGGAGGCGGTTCGAGGTAGTCATATCTCATTTATCCTGTCGTTTTTTCAGTTTCGAAACCATATTTTTCTAATTGTTTGTCAACATAGTTTCTATGCCGACTGCACATGTATTGTTTATTTTTTTCTGATTCAATCTCGAAAAATATTCGCTTTATTTTATTATTATTTAACTCTTAATTATCCACATCGGAAAGGAACGATCAACATTTTTTTCAGATATGTGTATATTAATTTCAGCTAGTTCAGTAGGTTGAATATATTTAGAAGAAAAACTTCAGTCGACATAAATTGAATATTAAAGCATGGTAGAGTGGGGCCAGTCCGAGCAAAATCCGGTCGGAAAAGTCGTTCTCAACATGGTATTTGTTAAATAAGTGATATTTATATGTTTGATTAGTGGATTGACAAAAAATAAAAAAAGTTGAATTAGCATCGGATGGACATGATTGACATAAATCAAAGTAAAATCCCATTTATTAGAAATTTTAATGAAAAATCGATTAGTAATTGGCTTTTAATCAACCGACTGCTACCTGTCCCAGAGGTAAAGACAATTTAATCGACTCAAGAGTTTTTAGGAAGAGGCCGTGGGGCATTGGTTAATTGACAAACGTCGGTTTGGTTAACGTCGATTGGCCACGGGGTCACCTTAGTTACACTGAGTAAATGGTGAGTGTGATAGACAGAAAATCCATTAAGTAAACAAATTAATGCTTGTTTAGGATTGATTGCTTTCTGTTTCTGGCACAATACGAGTAATATTCACCGGCAAAATGCTCTGAGGCCGGCGTGAATCTTTTATTAATAACAGCAATTTTCAAGCTCAGTAAACCGGTTCGTTTTGGTCAATTGGAAATTGTTTTTTGCTTTGATAGATTTCATTGAATAGTTGGTCAGTTGAACGTAATGGAACAATACAAAATAATAATTTGTTTAACCTTATATTTTCTAATAACAAATGAAATTATCTGTAACAGAATATGCTACGAATGTTTGATGAAAAAAAAAATAATAAAAAATGAAACCTTTTCATAAATAATAAAAATACCAACTGTTCCAAAAGGTATCGGGTGATATGGCGGGACAGAAAAAAACTGACACGTCTTGAAGGTATGTAAAAAAGAAACCTATATCTCTAGATTAAAACTGGTTTTATTTTCAATAAATGGATATGGATTTATTTCCGGTGGGTTTTAAAAATTACACCTTCCAAATGTCGAACGTCATTGGCTAAACATTGCCGAAGACGTTTTCGAAACTTTTCTCTCAATTCGGTTCATTTCTGGTGGAATGACATCGATTTTTTCTTTCCTTATACTCCCCTATAAATTATCCAGAAAACGAGTTCGGTGTTTAAAAAGTTTGTTCACGAGATATCCTCAGATAAAAAAATCGAATGGAGATTAATCTGTTCACCGTGGCTGCCACCCCAAGTCACCCTTCAAATAGATGAATCTGCAAGGGAACATTTCTCTCAAAGCTCCAAGGGGCATCGAGATGTGTGAGCCGTGGCTCCATCCTGTTGGAACCACACTACCACTGCGTCGATTTCATCCAATTTAGAGCGCAGGGGAGCCTCCAAAATCTGCCCGTAACGTCGGAGTTCACATTTACCGTTAAACCCCCTTCCTCTAAAATAGTTCGGGCCGATAACACCAAAGTCATCAACAGCCGCCCACAGTGCCCTTCCGAAATTTGTCAGTTATTCCACCAGAAATAAGGGTATATCGAAGGGTGATGGAAAATTTCCGTGAATGCCAAATGTCAATAGCGGCCGACATTTGGAAGATGTGATTTTTAATACTCACTGAAATAAAACTTTTCATTACACATTTTGATAATAAAATCATATTTTTTTTGGAAGAGACATTGGTTTATTTATTGCAGTCATTTCTGCCCTACTCTGTACATACCATAAGGTATGTAAATATACTAATTATATAGTACATACTAACAATGTACTATAAATATACACACACCACACATAACTTCCATTGATGTTATATAAAATTTAAAAGAAATCTTGTAGGCATTGTTGGATTTAAAATAATACTTGAAGCATCATGATTTTTTTTTTTAAACAGTTAGTTGTAAAAGAAATTTTATATAAATTTTTACAATACGTTTACAACGGTAATTATCGGTTTAATTAACACTTTATATATTTATTGATATTACAAGTGATTGTTGAAATTATTAAAACTTAAAATAGATGACAGCTGTCCAGTTGCGTTCCCCACGCTTAAGGTATAAAATACCAACGAGATCTCATTGAAGTTTGGGGAAGGTCCAAGCAAGGGGTTAGGGGTCATAGTAGGTGGGGTTGACGACAAGAACAGGAAGAAATAGAGCCGATAGAATTTTATGGTGCAAGACACGGCGTGGAAAAAAGTATATCACACTTGCTACGTGGAATGCTAAGGGAATTAGAGGAAAGGAGGTGGAGCTGACCAAGGAATTAAATAAATCCCAAATCTATATCGCGGGCGCAACAGGAACAAAAAAGAAAGGTAAGGGAGAGAAGCGCATTGGTGACTATGTTCTACTGTAAAAGGCGGAGTAGAATGCATATTACATAAAGATCTCTACACAAACATAGAATACTGGAGCGCCATTAACGAAAGCATTATCAAGTCAGTGCAATTAAAATTAGAAGACATGACCGCAACACTGTTCATTGTGTATGGCCCCAATGATAACGCAAGTGTAAGAGAAAAAGAAATATTCTTCGATGACCTACAGAGGGGATTAGATGACAGCGGAGGAACTCCCATCATTATGGGTGATCTTAATGGTAGAGTGGGCAAGGAAACCGATGGATGGCATGGAGTGATAGGAGGACATGGGTAAAACTTCAGGAATGACAATGGGGAAAGGATTCTGTGCCTCTGCTTGGCAAATGGATTGGTAGTCGAACAGCTTTTGCTCTCGCAAGGAAATGCACCAAATCACGAGAGCAGAACCTTCAAGGAACAAAAAGTGGATCATAGATTACTTTCTAATCCCAAAAGAGAAAATAAGAGACGTCAGAGTCAAATAAATAGCTAGAAGCTTCAAGCAGAAGAGGTAGCAAAACCATATAAGGCAGCAATAGAAGTAAAGCCCACAAGCAGCAAATACCCATGGGATGTCGATGGCATTGAGAAAAGCTGGCAAGCAATAAAGTAGATATTGTTGGAAGCAGCAGAGGAGGCATGTGGTAAAACTTTTGGCCTTCATTAGTTAGACTAAAACGAACAGCCTGGTGAAACGAAGAAGTAAAAAGGGAAATACAACAAAAGAAGGAACTATGGAAACACTATCTTCAGACAAAAAGCATGGAGGACTATGCAAGGTATAAGGAACAGAGGAAAACAGCGAAGGAATTATTATTGCAGTTAAAAAGGAAACCATGGGAAGATTTTGGAAATAAGCTTGAGGAAGATGCCAAAGCAGTCATCAGAAGCTGCTGCGAAACATGCGGAAAGAAAAGGAACCGGCCATAAAGCACATTAAAGACGAGGAAGGCAATATTCTTACCAGTATAAAGATTATAATGAACAGATGGGCAGAATACTTTGAAAAAGTGCTGAATGACAATAGGAGAGGGATGTCAACGACAGAGCAAAACATACATAACAATGAATACCATGACGAAGATGAGGAAGACTTTATGGGAGAAGATGAAATAATAGATACAATAGATAGCCTGAAAATGGGCAAGGCAGCTGGTAAAGACGGTATCACCCTCGAAATGCTGAAGAAAGTGAGAACAAAAGGTCAAGAAATATTTTAACACCTACTGAACTTAGTGTGGAAAAGAAAAGAAGTTCCCAAGGACTGGGAGATATCAGTCATAATATCGATACACAAGAAAGGAGACTGTAGGGACTGACGAAACCATCGGTTAATCTCACTGCTCAGTATGCCTTGCAAGGTGTACTCTAAAATTCTAGAGAAGAGACTAAGGAGATTCATTGAGAGGGCCCTAGAAGGAGAACAAAGTGGTTTTAAGCCACAAAGAAGCACCCTAGACCTGATAGTCATTATGAGACAGCTCTCCGAAAAGGTCTTGGAAAAGAACCAAGAAGTGTATACCTGTTTTGTAGACCTAATCCAGGTATTCGATAGGAAGACAAACATCGAAAAACCACTAAATGATCAGGAAGTAGATCCAGGACTATCGAGGGCCATTCTTAGCCTGAATAAGAAGCAAAGAAATGTGGTGAGAGCTAGCAACTACACTTTAGAAGAGTTTCAAAGCACCCAAGGAATGGGACAGGGCTGCAGTCTTAGCCCATTATTGTTCGTGATGGTGCTCAACGTGGCACTGCAAAGAGCTAAAATGTAAATGAGGCCTTACAGGCTTGGCCACAGAGAATTGAGACCAGTTAATCTCACCCTTCTAGCGTATGCTGGCGATATCGTTGTATTCGGGAATAATAGAAGAAACCTCCAACATAATCTCCGAGTCCTACAGGAAGAACTGCAGCTGCTTAACATGAAAATAAACAACAATAAAACAAAAATAATGAGGATAGGGAGAGGAGAGGGGAGGGGTTGTCGGGTACTTCGATTGAGGGAGAAAGTACTGGAGCATGTCAGAGAATTCAAGTATCTGGGGACCCATCTGAAGAACGGATGGATAGACGGAGAAATCAGGGAGAGAGTAACCACTCAATTAGGACAGGCTTTCTGGGAAAGAGAGAGTCGTCCAAAAAGGTGAAGAAAGCAGTGTTCAAAACACATTCATTCCCATCCTGACCTACGCCAGTGAATCCTGATCTACTACCTCAAAGCACAGAAGCCAACTCCAAGCAATAGAGATGCGGTTCCTGAGGAGAACTGAGGAAAAAACAAGGAGGGACAAAATCAGAAACGCCACAATAAGAAGCAATATCGGAGTAAAGCCAGCTGAAGACAGAATAGAAGAAAACAGGTTACGCTGGTAAGACCATGTCAAAAGAATGCAGGAGGAAAGATTAGTCAGAGTAGTATCTGAGGCAAGAGTGAAAGGAAGAAGAGCAAGAGGAAGGCCCAGAAAGACATGAGAAGACGACATCAGAACAGTATTCGAGAGGAGAGGCATGGACTGGAGTAGACGCATGCATCAGGTCCAGAACCGAGATGCATGGATCGGGCTATATAAACAAGGATCCTCAACACTGAACTACGGTAGAAGAGGATAAGAGTAAGAAGAAGAAAAAGTAGGGTAGCATTTATGAAGCGAAAGGTACTCTGGTAATTATATCCAGTGTTACGACAAATTTAATGAAATTAATCTTAATCAAATTTCGCAAAACATTTTTAATTTTTAATATCAAAATAATTTAAAAAGAAATAGGATAAAGGAGGAAAACCAACATGAGAACGGAATCATAAGTAGAATAAAAAGAAAATTATACGACTCTAAATTACGAAGATTATCCTAACAAAAAGGTTAAAATAAATAGAAGTCTGGAGATTATGTTTACTGGAGAAATTAAATTGAAATATGGCCTTGCGTGTAAAAGAAAACGAAGCTTTTTCCCTTAATAAGTGGTTACAACTAATGACACATTAATTTAGTAGCTCTGTAATCCGGTTGGTTGAGCGGGAACTTATATATTTGAAAATAAGATCCTGTTACTCATACAGCGATAAAGGGTTTTATCGTTCTTCAACAAACAACACCCGATAGATCATGACGGTCAACTCGTGTATATGAAATAACTTCCGTTTTCTGATAGCACATCAGGGCATGGTTATAAAATATTATCAATGCTCAATATTAATGAATCCAATTCAACGGCTGTCTGGCACTTCAGACCGTTGGAGGTTTTCTTTTAAGGAGTTTCATTGCCACTTTTCGTTTATAAGAAATGGCCACCGAACGCATTGCATTGGAAGATGTTACTAGGGTTGGAGGAAATCTTGTAATAGAAGATTATTAATATTACATATTTTAAGATTATTAATATTAATATTACAAGTCCCAATATTTGTTAATAATTTATTATAGATGAATCGATTAGTGAAAATTCTGGAATATTTTTTTAATAACTAATTTTCATTTAAGTAGCATGATAGGTTATGCACATTCCTAAATATTGGAACAGGTTGTTAAGAATATGTTAAGAAACTATTTCATAGTAAAAATTAATTATATTGTTTTATTTTTATATCAACTAAAAAGGATTAAGACATTTTTTTCATAGCGTATTAATTCAATAAATATTCTCAAAAAATAATATTTCAGTGGATTAATTATTTGATTGCAATAATCGACATTTTAAAGGTCAGAAGGTTCATTTTCAAAAACATTAAAAAAAATTACTCGAATTCACAGAAATTCATTAATTAAGCTGATTTTAACACATTTTTTGTTTTTCGAAAATTGTTCACACTGCTTATTTAAATGCACAATGCTTTTCAGTTCAGATGGTGTATTCGCTGAAATAAATAATTAAATCTAATAATATATGCCCATAAAAAATTTAATTAATGCCAGCAAAAAACAAAACAAAATCCATGCAGACACGTTTTTTTTTTTTCTCTTATCCTAAAACAAACGATGAATGAATTGTTTGCTTTCTGGGATTGCCCATACAGTTTTTTTTTTTTCATATTACATCCTTTGATCTGGAATGAGTGACGTCTACCTTGTTGCTGTATATCTAGCTATACAAAGAACACTCAAACATCTGGCAACGATTGTTTCTTTTTTATAATAAGAACGGACATAGAGGCGATAAATATACAGAGTCAAAACGTTTTCCGTTTTCTGGATGACGTTATCTCAATTAAAATCATCAACTTTTTATTTTAAGGGTATAAAATAATGTCTTCAGGCTCTGGCTTACTAATCGTAGCAACAAATTGAAAAGATT
Organism: Rhaphigaster nebulosa; assembly: GCA_948150685.1. Lineage (NCBI taxonomy): Eukaryota > Metazoa > Arthropoda > Insecta > Hemiptera > Pentatomidae > Rhaphigaster > Rhaphigaster nebulosa. Next base: position 29,511,371 of record OX411307.1, on the reverse strand, counting down.
GAGGTGATGGTTGACCCGTAATACTTTGACTTAGCTATGTTTGTGCAATGTTTTCTAGATTCTATGTTATATTTTCAAATGTCGATAGCTCAAATTTCTATGAAATGATAAATTATTTCGGGTCAAGCATAGTCCGATTTAATTATAGTTCGGATGATAAAACTTAGTTTCCTGATATTTTTAATTTTCATGTATTAAACAGATTTAATTAAAATATTAGGCTTGAAAATTCGAATTATAAAAATAACCATCGTGTAATTTTTTTAAATAATTTTGGCTTAAAGTTTCTTTCAACTTATTTAATGTTTAAGAGATCTACTGATGTCATCCTACTGGTATCTTATTTTCGTTGATATTCTCTTAAACGTTTATTGGCCGAATTAATTTCCAAATCAAATTTTAATTTTTGTTTTCTAGCGTTTTTGGCTTTATAATTTTATATATAAAACGATTGCAAGTTTTATTTAAAAAAAAAAAATGTATAATTGGGAACATTGGCCGCTACCGATTAGCTTTTTACTATTTTTACATATATTTTTTTAAGTTATGAAATAAAGGAGGTGCAACAGGGAAAAATAGAAAAGGAAAATGTTAAATATATATATATATATATATATATATATATATATATATATATATATATACATATATATATAATATATATTAATACACTAACCAAATTTAAATCTCTGTTATAAAAAAAAAATGAAAAAAATAAAAATAAGACAAAATATTTCAAGTATTTCGGTATATCGTAAGTATCTTAAATTTGAAAAATTTGCTCACTTTTTGCATCCAGAAATAAGTTCTGACTTTGTATATATATAAAAAAAAAATAAGAATGTTGAATAAATGCTTGCTTTTAGATAAACATTTTTTAAAAATTTACAAACATTTGTTCTCCCAATTGGGAGAATTGGCCGCTAAAGGATAAGTATATTATTTCTGATTCTATTTGTTTGTATTTCATTAATATTGTTTTTGAGATATTTTCTTTATATGTATTTTAGACTTTTCGGTCTATAACCTCCGTAGCTTTTCGCTCCCATTCCCAATGACATATATAAATGAATTCTCTCTTCAGTCGAGGCTCTAACAAGTATCCTACATTTTTTTATTCAGGCAAACAATTAGGGAGGCTAGCTTCTATTACCAAAGTATTTCAGATAATAGTAGTACTGTCCTTATTTGAGTTTACGAATCAATGAGTATTTTAACAGTACCAGTAAAAAAAAAAAAAAAAAAAAAATAAAAATGACAGTTCTTTCGCCTTCTAAACATACTCCTCAAAATATAGGCCATAATTTTCTATCGGTCGAACCCATGACCGGTGATCTCCTCCATTCCACAGCTCTACCCAATTCGATAGTGTGATCAAAACTTACTTTAGAGGCACGTGATGCTCCTCTAATTTTTTAAACTAAAACCAGTCCAGATAATCTAAAAACTGAGTCTTCCTCCCCCACTACATTAATTTCTCTGACGGCTTTTTTGGTATTTTAGCCACTTTTATAACAATGGATTTGAATTGTAGGAATTTCAAGGCAACCCCGTCGATCTCTAAATTTTATAAAAATCGTTAAGGCATTTCGATAATTTAACGAATATATTAAATCCAAAGAAGATGGAAAGGATTCAATGAGCACAGCTATTTTTAATTACAAATTACTTTTGTACGGACCATAAAAGAAAAGTCGGAAATATTTGGTGAATTTCACAATTAGGATCCATTATTGAAAAAAAAAAGATCATCCAAACTGACTGCGCACTTGAAAGACTGTACATATTTCCTGCCCGGTTTGGTTTTTATAAGAAATATTATAATTTTTATATAATTAAAAAAAAAAATAAAGACTTAATCACAAAACAATTTTGAAATCTTGAATTTCGAATGGCTAATTGTACGCAGAATTTATTAGGGGATAAAAAAAATACGTCAAAGTATCCTAAAATAAAGCCGTCTTAAAAAGAACGCCCTGTAGAAGGAATACAGAATATGAGCAATGAGATTGTAGATTGCTGTATTATTACTCAGGACTGGTGCAAGTTTTCTAAAGAATTTTTGACCTAAGTTTTGCTACAAGAAAACTAAATATTAAGTCAAACTCAGTATATACTTCTGTGTCTGGATAAGCTGAATAAAATTGTCTATTTTTCTGTAATTGTTGTAAAAGAAAGTCTCAACTCACCGGAATTCATTGAAGCTCTTCTTTATATCTGCAATTGTCACGTGACTTTAATCAATCCTTGAATAAAATCGTAGAAGTAGTAACAAATACTTAATAAAGGCAGATTTAATGTATCTTTTTCTACAAAATATGGCGATTCAGGATCTTGAAGTAATATATGATATAGCAGCTACGCATTAGACGATACCCGGTCACAGTTAATAGAATTGGGGGATGAATTTGGCAATAAAGATACAGATGAGCCCTCTATGGAGTATTGTGAACCGTTTCGGAATCTCGGCTGACCGTCGTGCCTAAACCGCAAGGAATGGGACTTATGTGAGTATATAGAAGTTAGTTGGGACAGCGTAGAGATAGGAACCGTTGTGGTTTGAGCAACATTCTCCAACTGGAGCATCTGGATAAGGTGGAAAGTTAGCCGCTCCAGTAACAGCGTCCTCTAGTAGTGCACTTTTGTCTGCGTCCTTCTCATTCTACAGCCTAGTCCCAGAGATCTTATCTTACAGCAAAAAAATAAGTAACAAACCACACAGATCGGGTCCGAATTCGAAAAAGGAGTACCTTGGTACCTAACCTTATTTTTTTGTGATACTTAGCAATAATAAATCCTACACATGGTATTATACAATTTTATATAATTTTGAAATAGATAAGAAATGGTCATTTGAAAAGTGCATATTCATCTCTTAAAATTGAATCACCAGCTTCCAAAACTACAACTCTAAAAAACCGACTAAATTCGGTCCTTTTCCTTAGCTCAGCATGAGGTAAAAAATAATATTTGTGTATTGCTGAGTCGTCAAAAGAAAAAAAATATATTTACTGCCTGAGAAAAAATGTTCATTAATGCTTAATTGAATCTGTGATATGCAATCTTATAAGGCCCTATTCTGGCACGCAAAATTTCTTCATTCGTGAGATTATCAGGTTGATTTAATGAAAAATATAAAATTATGGGAGTCGTCCTGTGGAAGTGGATGACAGTGTCCTCCTGCTCTCCATCTCTTTTGAGGGATCGATTCTGAACCATTCACTTCAATGAGCTCTTTTTCACGATTCGTGTCTTATTGAGATAAATTAGTTTTTTTTTTCTACGAATCACCCCTAAGAAAAATGGTGCAAAGCAAGTGATGAACACGAGGGGGGTATTTTATATTTTCTCAATGATTAATTGTCATATTAAAACTTTTAATTGGTTCATACAGGCTGTTTTTGTTTGTTTTTTTGGTGACAAACAATAACTGATCTAAGATTTGAGTATCCCTCCGTGCCTTCATCTGATAACAAACAGTGTGATAATGTTCATTTATAATTGACTGGTGGTAGTGTACATGAAACTTTAGAACGGCATAAGAACGGGAGATCCTTCTTCGTTTGAGGCTGGCAAATGACTTGCAAACATCCTTGGATCGTAATGGACAAAGTTGGGCAAGGCCATCTCAGCAATTGTCTTCATCAAGCAGGCTCCTGCGATCGGATACGCCCATCAAACTTCTACTGCGGGTTTTCCCACTTTCTTATACGTCAAATACCCTCAACAAGTTTAAAAACGAATCTAAGTAATTTGATTTTCGAGTATTGGATGAGAAATTTAAATTAATTAAACTGTTACAGTGTAAGATGGTTAATGTCCGGCATAAATTTTATAGATAAATTTGCAGATACATATTTTAACGAAATCGGGTCCGAGATTTTCCTAGTACGAGCCTAAGAGCATTGTCAGCCATTTGGAATATGTCGGTTTTTAGTGTAATAATCATAAAGAGAGAGCTTAGATACAGAGAGAATTTGATACTTTTTTTGTCCCTCCCCCCACTCCATCGCTATTTGCTATTGTTCCAACAATAAATTAGTTTATCATCATAAAATGACAAATCACATATAATAAAATATTACCATGAGATTCTCTCTGCAAATTATTATTATTTATTTTCAGGAATAAATTTGCTGCCCATCGTACTTCGTATATTTTATTTAGTCACCCTCTTTTACAGGACAGTTATGTTATTGTTATAGAATCATTTGTATTTATATTAGCACTTAATTCCTTCTATTTCTGGCATATGTACCTTCTCCCAAGATAATTGTTAGTTGATAAGATAATTGTCACTCTCTTATCAAAAGCCTCAAGCCTAAGATTTTTATAGTATTTGTCGTTTATTGGTTTCGTATTCAAAATAAATCTTTTAAAATGCCTTTTTCCGCTTGACTTCATTTAACTGACGTTTCGGGCTGGTGTGTCCGTTTTCAAGTTCATACCCTATATTGTTCTCTTTGTAGCTTAATCTATTGTTTATTTGTCATATTATATCAACGTGATTTATTAAAATTTAATATTGAAATGAATTTTTCCGTAATTATTGATGCCCAAGAACAAAAACGATCTCAAAAACGTACTTTCATCTACTGCGACGAAAACTTATCAACCTATTATAAAGTCGCCTGAGAGAAAGACTCCTAGATGGTACATTTCGCTTTGACGTTCTCTCAGATGGTTCATATTTGGAATCGAATTGTTCAAATACGAAAAGAATCCTGAAGAAAACAGTGCACTTGCTGGCCTACTACATCTTTTATCTGGTCTGGCTTCTGATTGGCACCAAGGTAACTTTTGTGCTATAACTTTTGGTGTGACGTAATTACCTTACTTAAGGAAACATTTAAAGTAATCCAGCCTGCTTATTTGACTTTTCGTCAGATTAATTCAAACCCACATACTGATCCAAGTAAAATACCAGATTTCATTTTTCGTTTTCGAAAAACTATGTCTTTACTTTCTTACAGAATCAGTGTTGATATGCAAATCGACATACTTTACTCTCTACTGCATCCGCGTGCAATTCAACAATTTCCAAGGGAGTTAACTGACAATTTCCAGAGCCTTATCAATCGATCGAAAATTCATGAACTCCACGAATCTAAGCAAAATAACATATCTAAGAATCGTCGCGATTCCAAATGCGAGTACTGTCGAAAGCTTACTAAGAATGACACAAGTGATTAGCAAAATCTAGCTCACGACATATCCTTGAGATTGATTACTCCGTAAAGAAGGGGGTATAGGACGCCACAGGGCAGATGAAGCCTCAGGATCGGATGACCACAACCACGCTCTTTTGTCTCACGCAGGGTAGGATATTTATGTTCTCAGTTCTTCTCGTAGATCAACACGTCCACTAAGAAATAGGAAACTCTGTCCTTCACTCTCGCTGATGGTTCAACCAAAATTTACGAGGCATTCACATTTGAAGTCGAGCTCAGCGTCAAAAGTCGCAAGTCATGACAAAATTGCATATATTCTAGCGAGTCATCTCGGTCGAACCATATTAGGCATAGATTTTATTAGTTCGGCTAAAATGTTTCTGAAATACTTGGCATTTCTGTGATCAGGCACTCAAAATCTGTCTTCATGACTCTGATCTCTATTTTAATTAGTATGTCGGAGATATTCAACTCCGTTCTGATGAAGGAACGCCCCTCGCAGACATCCATAAAAACGTTCTTTCTAATGCACTATACAATCATGCGGACATCTTTGGAGAAGGGGGACACCCAACACTGTTCAGCGAGCATACGATGCAGCTCTAGAAAGACCACCCACCACCCGCGGTACTTTCCTACAAAATGAGTCACGCAAAAAAAGATATTCTTAGTGCGGAATTCGATAAGATGTTAAAAAAAAATATAATCGAAGAATGTGATTCACCAAGTTTCAAGCGTACTAATCAAGAGCCACAGGGTCTCATTCACACTAGACCATCGGCGGAGCGTTTCGAAACACTGTCAATTGATTTCTTTGGACCTTTACCGACAACTGAGTCCGAGAAAAAGTGGATCCTTTTTTTCCAGAATCAGTTGTGGGCAACTATACAAACGATGGTCAACTGTACAACCCTTACCAGAAAAGAGATCAAGTCTTTGCTATGATCGAATCCAGTATCTAATTACCATTAATTTTCTGAAAGATGTTTAGCAAATTATTTTAACATATGATGACGCGTTGACGATGACGAGGCGAGAGTTGGTTAGGAGGGAGAGAAGACATTGAGCAGTAGACCGGTCCTCTTCAGTGTATGCTGTATTTCATGCCTTTTCGTCGAACACTAGGATTCTGATGAGTTGGTGGGGTACCCGAGAGGGAAAGGAAAAAGAATGGACTGAGACTGAGTGTGCCCAATTGCAAATAAAGTAACTAGATATAGCCTAATCCTTTCTTAATTTAAAAAATAAAATAAAATTAACATTTATTTTCTTGGTTAATTTTTACAGGGAACCAATCAGCGTAAGCACCAGATAACATATAATTGAAGTAGAATAAAGTAACGTTATTACTATGACTTCTAATTTGGCATTCTATTTTTAATTAAAATTGTTGTTCCAGAATCATATCTGTCAGTGATTATTTTATTTATTTATTTTTCATAAAATTTGGGATTTGTTATTTCCTCTTTTATTTCAAATCGGGAGCCATGTTTATTTATTAATTTTTATATTATTTTTCAATTTATTTCCATATTCTATCCACTCCAATCCTCTCAAGTGCAGCTTACATGAATCGACATATATTAAGATGTGTCGAGCACAATGAAATTGTGGATGGATATAATAGCTTACTTTATTATAACTGAATTCAATATTAATTATTTTTATTATTGAATTTTATTTCTTACCCCGAAGACAATTAAGAATGTGATTTTAGATTAGAGTGATTAACTTGGATTGCTGGTGGGCGATTGTTAGCTAGAACTCTGCCGTGCTCCTTGGGCCAGCCTATTTTGTCACCTTTGGATTAATGCCGTTTTAGCGTGAGCGGAAGTATATCAGTTCGATTGGTCGAGGGCCTTGGTTCTTGCCACTCTTCGATTCCTGATTGTTCCAGAGGAACCGATCCCAACCGTTGCAGATCTCTCATAAATTGCAATAAATTGTTTCCGAAATTTGAATGAATCAAATTTAAGCAATTTTAATTTATAGGGATGGTTTCTATCGCTTTGATCCTTCGTCCAATATGTTCCATGTTTTTAATCCATTTGTAAGGAAGTCAGATGTCATAGAAACGGTTGTCCTTAATCAGTTCAACTTTTATCGAGTGTTGATTACATTTTTAGTTAAATAGGGACATTTGCTCAGTCTAACGTTCAACCTTGTTCCCTGGAAATGGTGTACAGACCATGATGATAGGAGCACCTCATGACAACAATCGGTTTTAATATTTGGACTTACAAATTAGATGAGATTACTGTCCATCTTCACATTTTTTTAAACTAGAAAATAAAGCTATGGGTAGTAAAAGCGGCCTTGGAGCGGGCTGGAGGATCTCCTCAACCGATCATTCATTAATAAGAGAGCCGATAGGGCAACCTAATCTCGTTTTGCTCCCCCCCCCCTCCCCCAACCTTCAACCCTTTCGTCGGCTTATTTATAAAACAGCTACCAAAAATAAAACTGCTTGCCTTCCCCTCCTAGCATTAACCTGGTTTTTTATATCATTATGTTTTAAAATTGATGTATTCATCATAGATGATGTATGACCTATAATGCTTTGGTATGGGGAATTTATGGTAAAAGTGTGCATTAATACCAGTGCATTGAAATTTATTTGAGGTAAATGGGAAGATACTTAAAATGCACAGTATGACCTTTAGATTTTTCGACCAACTTTTTTGAATATGTTCGATTTCCAACTGATAAAATACAAATAATTTAACTCGGATTTCCCCTACTTGTTGCAAATAATAGTTGATGCTATTTGTAACTTTTTATTTAACTTGGATGTTAGTCATATTGACAGTTCTTGGTGTATGTGAGTGCCCTCTAACGTATTTCTCTTCAGCTTTTGCGGCCAGCAAACTAGAATCACTAGGTTTACAACCAGAGTGTAGAGTGGTGCCCGAGGAAGGTATCGAGGCTTGAGTGGGAGGACACTACCGGGTTATACCTCATAAATTTCTTGACGGAGTCCATATATTTTTAGCAGATATATAGATGGGCTCCCTGCATTAGTGGAATCTGTACCAGAGCATCCGGTTGCTGTGAATGAAATATACCGATTGATTTAATTGGATTGTAAATATTGTATAATATTGGATATCATTTGATTTTTAAGGGTTTTTAAAATTTTTTGACCTTTTTAGTATGTAAACACGGGTTCGGAACCTTCTATATAAAAGTAAAAAGATGAATATAAAACGTACTATATATTTATTAATCCTGGAACACTGCCCTTTAGTAGCTAAGTATGAATTTGGAGACCCGTGGCTGCCAATTTTTTAAGCCCCTTTAGCTTCTTACTCAAAATTTTACGCTATGGTTGTGTATTATACATAATATTACAATGTTAGATATTAATTGCATTACTTCATATATTATTGTATTACTATATTTTATTGTTATAAGGGCAATTCGAGGCCCCTCTTGGGCCGAGGCTCGTAGCATTTGCCACCTAGCCACGTGCTAGTTACACTCCTCATGCCCGTGGTACAGGTGTACCCCAAGCATAAATATCAGTTCAATTCCTAATATGCTGGTATTGCTAGAGGCTTGGCCTCTTAAGTAGTTTCATTTATCGATTTTCCAATGTTGATGGACCTTAAACTTGTTCAGGCCAATTCAAGCTCCTTCAATTTTTGCAAGCTCCCAGAGGTACAGCTGCACCCCACGGTGGTGGAATAGCGGTAACTTTTCTCCATTCATCTCCCTTTTATTCCTCATTAAATTCACTGTTTTCAATTTAATTTTCTTCTAATTATAATTAATTAAACAAATTTAGCATTTGGCAACATTTAACCGACAGTTTACTATTTATTCAAGTATAATTTATTTATTTTTATTTGGTTAAAAATTTCTTCCAAAAATACTTTCAATTTATCAAAAGAAGAAGTCATAACTGAATCACATAAATTGCTGCATGAATGTGATTCTGAGGAGTGAAATGTGAAAAGTGCACAAAAACAAAATTTGTCATTTCACCTAAAAATCCTTTTCTGTACTTCATGACCACATTGAATGTTCTTTATTTACATTATTCTGTAATAGACTTATTATTTTTTTTTTTTACTTTAATTTACTCATAATAATCGTAAAAAAAATTTATTACATTTCGATTATAAAAACTATTAATATATTTCATGATTGTAATCCAAATAATTTGTAAGCTCTCAAACATTGTGTAAATTATTATTTTACTGTAAATTATGCATTGTGATCAAAATTAAATGTTTTGAATTTTTTTGTCATGTACACCCGCACCTACCGTATTGTTCCCGTATTGAAAAATATGAGTAGTTCTCCAGGGTTAATAAATATGATACAAAACTAAAATCAAAGTGATTTTATGTTGAAAAACGCATGAAAATTATGTACCATTCCAAGATAGTGATTTTGCTAATTTAATGCTGACCGTAGATGAAATCTGAAATAAAAGAAAAAATCAAGACGTATATACTTCATCGGATTCCATGTATAAACTTAATCGGGCTTCCTATAGAAAATAACTCAGTTGATGCAAATTGGCCGATTTTCGGATTTTTTAAGCGCTTGAAAAAAATGAGAGAATGCACTTGATAAAGTTGAGCTCTGTCTAAAAAACAAATAGGGATAAGAAGTCTCAGGGATAGCCTGTAATATTTATTCTGGATATAAACACGTCAAATCGTTTCAACTTATTCTGTTTCCATAGGGAATTTATTTCAATTACCATTTCTTCTTTTCCAACTTATTACATAAACAAAGAACTTGTATAGGTAGGGAACAAATCTTGAACAAGTTGAGCCAACAAACTATAAGAAACTTTCCTTATTGGAATTTCTCGCTTCCTAAAAGGGATGAAAATCGTTAAGATTATTGTTTGAATTGCTTCAAACATGTATGTTTTATTTTATTTTTTTATTTCAAGTACCTTGTCGAATTTTCATTCTAATGATAATTATTGCAATGCGCGGAACTCATTTTTATTGAGCAATCAACTATGATTAAAATAATTCTTTCTGTAAGCTTCAAATCAAGAAACCGTTCATATAAGATGATACTTCAAATAATTATGTAACGTTTCCCTATTTTTATTCACGATAAATAAACATAATATTTGATGTAATTAACGAGTCACTTAGGGAAAAAATCCAATTTTTTTTTCAATATTAATTTTTACGAATTTCTTTTGAAACTATTTTTGTAACTGTTTTGATCTTATGGACAAAGATATGCCAAAAAATATTCCCTTTTAGTAAGTGTATTTCGTTTCAATGAAAGGTATGGCAAAAGTTCAACCTATTTACATACTAACCGCTTAGCTTTGGTTTAACGGTAGTTTAAATGCTTTGAATCGAAAAATAATTTGAAAACTAATCCCTCCTCCTGCCCATTGTATATGGTTTTTCTATTTGGACCATGAATTTTCATTCAGATTTGTGCCCTTTGCTGACCAAAACCTAATAAAGAAAAAAAACAACAAAAGCTTTTAACCGCGAAAGAACAAATGGAATAACCGACCGGTAGTCTTCTCACCTCAGATAAAATCCTCTTTAGTAAGATAACAAATAAAAAAAAATTAGGCGAGTAATATACTTCTACATAAAGATACATGGGAATAAATGGGCCAAGAATCCATTAACAGTATTAATCTATTTAATGTCGCTGAAAAATCCATTTTCCCAAAGTACTGCCATTAGGATAAGGGCTAGTATGAATTATGCATTCCTGTTATAATTACTGGAAGAGGGAACGGCCATTTAGTGGTGAAGAGATATCGGCCCGTTCCTTTCCAGGCCGACCTGAGCACAAGTGGCAATCCTCCACCCCCACCCCACCCCTAACCTCCATCTTATCATAGCCAGTAACTTTCATCTTGTCACGGCTCGCTCAACCGATTACTGTTCTTACACTATTCCAAGTCTTCCCTGGACGATGAATCGGTTACTAGATGGATATAAAAGGAAAATTCCATTTTTTATTATTCTTCATTCTCATCCTGATGACATTTGCAGGCCTACTGATGAGTTGATGGACTTGCAGTTACAACTCGAAACTTTTTTATTTAAAAAAAAAAATGACTTCTCAACAGCCGATTATTTTTAAAATATTGTAAACAAACATTTAAATAATATTAAAATGAATATATTTTTTCAAGCACATAGCATTGGTATAATTTTCGGTAATTTACTAACCAGTGGCCTCACTAAGAATGACTTAGTTCATATTTGGAAACTGAATTAAACTTCCTTTAAAACCACCTATAGGTCATCACATTACTGCGTGCTATCTTGATACTATTTTTATTCTGGATTTAATCTATTTCTAGGCAAGACAACAGTTGAAATAACTCCAGAATTTTTTTTATAAAAGTAGCGTGAAGTAACGCAATGACCTATACATGGTTCTGAAGGAAATTTAATTTAGTTTCCAAATATGAATCTGTTTTTTGCCAAAGTTTGCCAATTAGGTATTTATTCATACTTTTTTGTGAAAAACCGTACATTGATATTGTTTTTCTGTTGTTGTTAATAGATAAAATTTGGCTAAAAACAGGCTGATATTTTAAAACTACATTGAATTTCCTTCAAAACCAGGTTCAGTTCATCGCGCTACTTTTATACATTTTTTTTTTATTCTAGTGTTAATATATGTCATTATAAGACAATAATTTGAACAAACTCCGAAATTCCAATTATAATAATTACTTAATATAGTAAATACTTGCCTAAATTTCGTGTTTATAATCAACATTTAATCCGACAAGACCCGACACACAAACAAAAACAGCTTTATCCGGTAACATTAAGAAAACAAAAAAAATCATCCAAAGATTGTTATATAAATCTTAAAATAATAATTTTAAAATAATTTTAATTTTAATAAATATTTTTTAATAAAGTACGTAAATAAACACAGTATTTAGAATGGTGAACCACTATCACGATAGGTGAACCACTATCACGATAGCTATGAGACTAGAAATTTAGACAATGTCTGATTGTGAGTTCCGATTGACTCAACAAGAAGTGTGGGAGAAATTTATTTGATTATAGTTTTATGAGTTTAGCCGATTAAAGCTATCACGCTTGAAGAATGATGGGTTTAATGGAATTTTTCATAAACTTCCTGATTTGGACATTTGTCCGGTTTTAAGGCGCAAATACTCCTACGTGATACGTGGCAAAAAAAACTAATTCTTACTTTTGTTTAGAAGATGTAAATGCGGTGCAGACTGATGGAGTCACCTAAGTAGAGTAACCTAACATCATGTTAGGTTAAAAAGGAAATTGTTAATGGAATCAAAAGGATGGGAGGCCTAGGACTGATTGCTAGACAAAAGTAGTAGTTGTCTATGTTGTTATTTACAGACCTCGTGGCAACAACTTTATTAAATTTGACCTTTGATAAAATCACTCTTAAAAAACTTTTTTATAAAACACTCGAACAATTTTTTATCAATGAATCTTTCCAACTAACCCCTAATGATGACATTGGAAATTCTTGACGGATGACTGGGCGGTTCTTAGAAGAGAGAGAGAAATACTACTTATTATTTCTTCTTAAAAAAGATTAGAATAGAAAATTCGTCCAATTTTTTTTTTTTGTTAAGGGTGTAAATTATAGGTAATCGCTGTTCTTTTAATAGATGAAATCAGGCGAACGTCTAAAGGCGATTTAGAGTCGTTCCGCCCGTTATTGGACCTTTATTTGGATTTCGAATTTGATTCTCAAGTTGCCATCCCGTTAAAAAGGGGTTTCTTCTTGCTGAGATGATAAGATGTCGTTCCTGCAAGAGAGGCGGGTGGAGGGATGGAGGGCTGTAACCTTAAGAGCAAACTTGCAACTCTATCCGTCTGTGTGTGTCATGTTCACAAAGGACACTCAAATTATCTATAAAAAAAAATCAACTTTTCTTTGAGATAAAAATCATACGATTATTTATTTTCTTTATTTGACGAACAACGTTCTTTATCGATAGTTAAATTTTTAAAAAATGAAAATGAGTAATTAAAAAATAAATAAAACAAATACTAAAACCAACTTAAATTATAGTCACGAATTGTTTAAAGCTCGATAAATAGATCAAGGTGTTGTTTATAGTATTCCTATCTATAATTATGTTTTTTTTTTAAATTTTCAAACTCTGCAACTGAAGTATTTTTTCGAATTTGATATAGCAGACGGGGAGTGAAAGATAGAATTTAAGTTAGATGATTGACTCTTAACTTGAGAGGTGGCTTTCGTATAGAAACTGTGGAACTGCAGCACCCCCGTTTCCACTTGATATCATAAATAAAATTCAATATATTAAGTACTTTTTTCGTTTATTATTGCTTTATACTTGTATAAAATATAATCCTTAAGCTTAATACCAGTAGCCTTATCAAAGTTTATGAAAAATATAAAAACATTTTTGTATGGAACAATGCGCTTCACAGTTCCACCGGTGAGAAGTTTGGCTGTTGTGCACATGTGCACATAGGAATCTGCGCGCGAGGCTGCAGGGAGAAAGAGCACTGTCGATCTCACGACACTTGCCTAAAGGTTGAAGGTCATTTTTTTTTGTTTGTTTACACCGCGTGTGTTGTGATTAAATATCGTCTACCATATTCTTTATCTCGTTGTGATAAATTGTAGAATTAGATTGTTATCCTACTTCTAGATTGTTATTCTATTTGATCAATTTTTTTTCGGTTAATATTTAACAGAAAACTTTAACCTTGTATCCCCATCTTTTCGCACATTTTTTAATAAATTGATTAGGGTTAAACTTTAATAATTTATGGTATAATTAGTAAACAATGTTTGATTTTGTTCTTTTAGGAATTTGACAAGTTTCTGATTGAATTTTCTTTCTATGCACGTTAGTTTCCTTTTACACGATTTTGAAACAAAAGAAAATAATTTTCTAGTACCGAGACTATTTATGCGTATGATCCGCCACTGCCTTATTTAAATCTCCAACATCCAACGAAAGACGCCTCACGTGTAAGTCTAATGTAGAAAATAAGACGCGACTCTTCAAGGCAATCAACATTTAGGATGTTACTGCTATAGGTCGTTAGCAACGCACCCAATTCGTATTGTATATTCAATTCTTCATCTGAAACACTAAGCAATAATACTTTAACAATAGGCAAATACCCACGTTTTGTTACTAAACAAGTTAATATACGTTTTTTAAAGCTTTAAGAAAGAAAACCTGCGCGTCAGATAAGATCTTCTCTGGAATAGCTGATAGGGATGGTGTCAGTTTTAATTGTAATTATGTTAGCCTAGCGTGTTGGAGGATAAAAACATTGGGTGTGAAGAATTCTAAAATTATCGGATTTTTTTATAAGCCATTTGATAAGGACAAGTGATTCTTTAATTTTTAAATATTTTTACTTATCTGTTTTTAGTGACAATATTTGTAAAAATGAAGTTTTCCCTTCATTAGAATTGTATTAGCTTTATGTGGCACATGTTGCATAAGAGGTACCTATACAAATATTTGAAAAATTAAATTAATTGAACGATCTACTTGATGGTATTTATTGGAATGGGCAAAAGCTCTGTTTTAAGAGATTTTACAACAATATCAGGGAAGAAAAGTTTAAATTCACCATCCATCGTCTCAAACCATCCAGAAAAAAACAAATTGGGATCCTGGAAAGGTCTTTGCAAGAGCTCGTAAATCAAGAAAAATCTACAAAAGACATGGACCACCCTGAAAGCAGGGTCCACAACAGGTTAAAATGCCAAATATTCGGTATGTGGAAATCATAATTGACAGGTCTAAAAGAAGAATGATTCCGCTTAACAAACCTTTGAGAACCTTAGGATGCAGTAAGACAAATATATATATATTTATAACATTATTAAAACTAAATCTACAACAACTAAAAACTAAGAACAATCATATAAAAATGTTAATTGTGTTAAAATAATTTTATTTGACTTTATTATTATTATTATTGTATTTATCATTATAATGATCGGGGTTACAAAAAAATAAGTATATAACGCTACACGATAAAGATAATGGTTTAAATGTAAGTAACTTAAAATTCTCCAATTAAAATTTATTTCAAGAAGTAAAGTATAGATCGGCTATCTGGTCAAAAACGATATAACAAAAATTGGAGAAGATCAATTAAAAGAAGTAAAATCATGAATCGAATGTCAATCAAATTAGTAATTTAGAAAAACAAAGTTATAAATATTCTAAGATTTAAATTAAAACGTAAATAAAATTTCTTAATAATGAACCAAGAGTTGAGACTTCTAACGGTGACGGTTGCTGTTTCCTCAAGAATCGTTTGATCGGCTTCGTCGATTCGACAAAGGTTCAGTATTATAGGGTTAAAAGAAAATACAATAACCTGAAGTCCGTGAAGATGCAGTATCTCTCCTTTTGAAAACTATGCAATAGTCTATAATTTTTTTTTTGCATTGTTTTTGCGCGTAATCAGTATATACAAATAAGCCAAAAGCGCTTATAGTTGACGCGGTGAAATTATGATAAATAGTCTTGCGAATAATTCACATGGTATAAATTTGGCCAGTGGTAAAAGTATAAATACATTAAAAAAAAATACCTATGAGAAATAATATTTAGAGATCCCCTGCGCTGGTTCCCATGGAAACCATTTTTTTCTTTGCAAATAATGGTCCGGTTTCGATGATTTTTTTTTTTTTGAAAGGGTAGAGATTTAGATAAATAATATATATATATATATATATAGATACTCTTTATTATAAATCCTGATAATTAAGTTATTATCGATCTACAAAGTCTGCATTAATTCCAGCTACAAAGGCTGGTAGGAAAGGAATCATAGTGCACTGCTCAACCTTTAATTCCAAAAGGATTGGAAAACTTCAATACAAAAAGAAAGAAAGCCAGGATGAAAACTTTTGCAGGTCCCCTCGAAGCTCTTGATCAATTAACTAAATTCCGTGCTGGCTTTTGTAAACTTTTTGAAGCACCGTTTCAAAAACAAGCGGTATTTTTTTTAAAAAACTGACGTCTTATTAAAATCAATTATGAAACAATAAATGCAATAAAAAATCAAAACAAATCTACACTGTTTGTATTCGATTATCGCTTACATCGACCATGAAAGGAATGGTGGTGGGGGTAGGCATTTGTAATTCAGAGTAGGCTTTCCTTGGAAAACTAATTTTACATTTAAATAAATTTCATTCGCTGTTTGTTTGACAAATAATGATCACGTTGGTATTGGAGCTGTGTCAACATTCAGTGATCCGTTGAGAAGAGATGTATTAGGTTGGCGGTGTTGAATGCTAGCTGAGGGACTAGCTAACTCTAGGGCTAGCTGACTCTAGGGCTAGCTCACAAGAAGAATCTCTATTTGCCCTTATCTTTTCATTCAGGCAGAATAGTACCTAACAGGAAGCCGGCTCCTAGGCGCAACACAAAATGTCGTCAATCCTAGGCTCATCGTAATTGTTTGTCGCAACTCTATCTGGCGAGCTTCGGTTTCTCCTCGACCAATTCTAACTTGTTTATTTATTTATTTTTTTCCAGGTTGTATCACAAGACTATGACCAAGTGTATTATAAAATGATGTTATTCAATTCACGAATAAATATTTAAATTCCTTTTTTAGCTGTGATAGAAACTGAAGTATTATAATAAATCTTCAGCGAAGCAGATCAGTATAGCTTCCTACAAATTATTATTAGGTACATAAAGAAAAATAAATGCAAACAACAAATATGTGAAAAAAATAAATTGATAAAGTTTATCAAGCTTAATGTAAACTAAAAAACTCTGCCTTATAACTTTATTCAGTTTTCTACACTAACTCAAATGTTGGGCCTAATGTATAGAAATATGGATAAAGCTATAAAGGAGAGTTTTTTAGTTCACATCAATCTTGAAAAACTTTATAAAATAAATCTTCCGTAATATGTTGAATTATTATATAAAAAAAACTAATGTTTTAATTGTTTAATTCAATCTGTACCGGATAATTAGAAAAAAATAATGTACAAAATGTGCTGGCGCGATTTAGATCGCTATTAAAAAAAAACGAATTAGAACCCGCGATCTAATAAACGATTCATATATCGAAGAAAACTTCAACAATAACAGTAAATCGAAATGCGCATACGCTATTGAAAATTGAATATTAAATTCGGAATTAGCGTCCTTTTAAGCCGCATAAACGATCCCTATGCCGATGAATTATTCGAAATTAATAATTTATTTTAAATGTTCTTGCTCAAACAAAATTTCGATGGTAATCGAAATTACCATCTTCGAAAACCTAGTGAACGATCACTAAATCTATGAAATACACATCACTCCTCTTAACCCTTTAACGGGTATAATGTGAATTTTGTTGGTAGATTTTTTTCACCCACGTTTTTGTCTTTAATGAGATCTTAATAAATGGGAAAATACAAGAAAATAATTTATTTGACATTATTGTAGATTTTAGACATGCGTAGCCTGGTGGTTACGTTGCCTGTTTGCCGAAAAAGAAGGCCTTTGCCCCAGAGGGCACATTGCCCGTTTGCCGGAAAACAAGGTTCCTGTCCTTAAGGTAACGTTGCCTATCTGCTGGAAAACAAGGCTGTTCCCTGAAGGTAACGTTGCCCGTTTACGGGACGGAAATAAAAAAACACTAGGTAGTAATAAATGTATCACAATATTTTTATTTATTAAAAATTTAGTGACTGCTGACAAAATAAACTAGACATAATGCTATATAAAAAACTAGTCACAGCTCGCGAAATCACTGAAAATGACTTAATGCTACTTAAAAAACTAGTCTCAGCTCGTGAAAATGACTTAATGCTATATACAAAAAATCTAGTCACAGCTCGTGAAATAACTGAAAATGACTTAATGAAAAAAATAAATAAAAATAATAATAAATATATAATCATCATTCTTATGTTTAAATCTGATGACTAATTAAAATTAGCACTTTTCAATTATTTAATAAACAAAAAAAAATATCGCAAGAATTTGTCAAAATTATTTCAAAATTCATTATTGAATTCAAAATTATTATTTTTTAATAATAAAAAAGATAGTAACAATAAACCATCAAATTCCTCCCGCATCCAATCCTTACAAACTAAAATCCTTAATGCTCCTTATTTTGCCACAAATAAAATTATCCATAAAGAACTCAATATCCCATTTGCTGCAGATTTAGCCCGAAATAGATATACCTCCTTTAATTTCAAACTCCTTACCCACACCAACCCTCTTGTTCGTAACCTTTCATTCCTATGTATTCCTGATAACTCTCCGAGGCATCTGAAAAGAAGATGGCCACGGGACCTTCTAACTTAAAATAGTCATTGAAGTACTACCAATGGGTGGTTACTTCGCTAGCCAATATCATGTCATATATTTTTACTTCACATTTACTTGTTGTATGATTGCAATACAGTTGTAAATTTCAATAAATAATAAATAATAATAAATAATAATAATAATAATAATAAATAAAATATAATATTTATGAATGAAGCCCAACTAAATTAATTTGAATTGTCAAGGGGAATTTCATAAATAAAATAAATTGATTGATTGAAATTGATTGATTTAATAAATAAATAAATTGATACTGGATCATTTGCTTACTATTCCTCAATTATGGACCAGATCGGACAGGACTTTTTCGAAATATAGGTCTATCAAGGAAAATACGTTTGTACATGCTTAGCATACGCGTAATTGCTAAATAGAATTTGAAAAAATTGATATGGGACCATCTTGGTACCGACCCGCACAATCTCTTAAAATTTCATCAAGATCGGATTGACGGTAATAGGTGTTATGATCGTCACATGGGTTTGACTACAGACAGACACGAGACCCAAAATTGTTCCTAGATTTCTAAAACGTATTCTAAGGACGTAAAAAATGTTCACTTCCTGCATGAATGACCTTCGGCATTGAGGAAGCAAACATCGATTTATTTCTTAAATTAGGAGCGAAACGACTGTTTTTTTATACTTATATTTGTTATTAGATTATACAATGTATAATCTGACCAAATAAGACAACAATAATAATATCATTATCCACCGATATATGTCTTATATTAACAGTAAAACTTTCGTAGGAAGATATTTGTTATTGGTATCTACTATGTCATATTTTTTTACAAAATAATAATGGATCTCGAAACAAAATTCCGTTTCTCAATATGCAATCGGTTATCACTGAAAAGGATTTCTTATATAAAATTCTTTTTTTATGATAAAACAACGGATGACGTGGAGAGAGTTATGAATTTAATCTTGAGTTTATGAGTTTTGCAATCTAAGTAATTACTTTGGCTATCTTTTGAAAGTTGAATAGGGACAGGAGCTAAATAAATGTAGCGGCAATTTGTGCCACTGACCAAAGAGGTATAAATTAAATAACATAGGGAGCCTCGCTCGGAGTACATTAACCTAATGAGTTACGGTTATCTTATGACGTCACAGGAAGCCTCAAGCATTTTTCTCTTCAAACTAAACCAAGTAAATAGTTATTTAAAATAAATCCCCTGCGGTTAGCAAAAGTACTATTATATTCCGATAGCTATTAACGAAGTCATTACCTAATAATTATGATAATAAAAAATATTAATTATAGGAATAACCAGTGTTCAGAAAAGTTACTGTTGACTATAAAATAATTAACGATCAATTTTTTTTGTTTTAATATTTCCAGTTATTTAAAACAATTATAATATTTTTTTTTATTTTTCGTATCGTACTTGCTAATTTCGGTTAAATACATTCCATGTAGATGAAATCATAAAATCATTTTTGGTCAAACAATTTCCTAATTATGCCACTCACCATCTAAATGACATATTTTCTTACTTTTCTTTGAAACACATTCATATTTTTTACCATCATTATAGTCAATATCTATACAGTTGAATAACGATATTTAGATTTGTGATTGATAAGTAGTTGTTCGAAATATTCAAATATCTCAGAGTCGAAAATTTTACACATAGAAAAAATTCAAGCGATTTTTGTAAAATTTACGATATTGAGAAGTTTTGGTTCAAAGTTGTTAGAGGGGACATTTAAACCGACTGCTGTGTCCAGTGATTGTACTGTGTGACATTACGTGAAGTGAAAATAACTGAGCACGTGCATATTCCTCAAAATACTGAGCAGATGCTCCGAATAGATGTGATTATAGAGAAGTTTTACAATGGAGTACTTGCTAAGTACGTGCTCCAAATTTGGGTTGATTATTAATTAGGAGTACCTGCACACCTTTCTAAGTTAATAAAAATGAGAACATGCTGCACTATGTGAGTAGGTACTCAGTAAACTGTTGATTGGTATTTTCCTGAGTACCAACTCCCTTAGTGGAATACGTTCTAAGTTTTATTAAATTAGAAAGGAGAGCACCTGCTCCGAATCAATAATCAACCCGTGTATGGGGAAAGTGCTCCAAATATAGCAGGTATTTCATAGCGTAACTTCTCTTTATTTACATCTAATCGGAGCATCTGCTCAATTTTTTTGAGGATTGAGTACGTACTTAGTTTTATTAACTTTACCTTTTGTAAAACACTCATAAAATCTATCTTCAATGACTCTCTTAATATATATATATATATATATATATATATATATATATATATATATATATATATATATATATATATATATATATATATATATATAATATCTTTGTTGTTATTCTAAGATGATACTGAGTAATTAGGGTTTTAACGCCACTAGATCAATTGTGTTGCATTGAACATCTTTCTATATGTGTTCCTAGATTGGCATACTTTGTTCTGTGCTCTTATACGTAATTCATTACATCTTAATTGGAGCATTCGTCCCATTCTCACTGGTGATTTGCTCTCTGCCCGCAATATGCCACTGAGCCTTTCTCTATCGACAATCGTTCGATACTGATAGAATATCATTATGACATTCTCTAATGCAAATGCAGATAATGAAACTGGATTTCCTCTAAATAATGATGACTAACGTCCCATCCCACTATTTCGTAACTCAAAAAACATAATGAACTTATTTTTATTTTACCATCCCCTCAGTAGTTTTAATTAACGATTTATTTGATTGGCAATAATGAAGACCCTAGATAGCTTTCGATTTTTTTTTGTTATAGGATTAAAATTTAGGGATAGAGTCAAATAACATTTACTGTGTAGGTAAACGAATGGAGATTGTGAGATGACCAGGATTGGCTCTGCACTATATGCCCCTCACAATACCCTAGGTACCAATTTTTCGATCGTAAGGATTTCGAACCGCGGATTTGGAGTATATCTTCAACTTGAAATCATATCCCCGGATCATTATTCAATCTTATTTAATTTAAGGGAATTCGAAAAAAAAAATAGTAGCTTGCTGATTCAGAGGAGAGGTCTGAACACAACCTTTGGCGCTATAATATATCCGAAAAAATAATACATCGGTTGATAAATTAACTCTGATTAAAATTTAAGGTTAATTTAGGAACCTTGCAGAATCCGATAGACACAGACAATACCAATCATTAATACAGAAGTAAGCTGTTGACGATGTTACGAATGCTGACAATAGGAAGTAGTGGGTGACAGCGAACGGACATAGCGAGACAGCCTGTTTACATGTGCCCTCTAACAAGCCTCTGTTTGCTGGGCACTTCTATCAATCTTAACGGAAGCTCCCTTCTTTCCACCTCCGTCCACGTTTCACTGAAATTCAGCGATCCTTCTTCTGGTGAACGGTGATTCGTCAGTACGAGCCGTAATTAACTTGTTCTAGCTCATATAAGGTCAGGGCTTACATCCCACCATCTCGGCTAACAGATGAACCCCTCTAAGCTATTTATTTCGTTTTTCGAGGCTTCTCGTTTTAAAAAAGATATCTGTGAAGCCCTTGTTACGTATTAAATAAATTGAAATAACGATATTTTTCTGAAATAATCTTTACTAATATATGATAAAATGTGACTAATATCCTAAAGTGACTATGAAAATAAAAGATATACTATGCGACTGTTTTGATTGGCGTTATTCCTTGAAATACGAAAATTACGTGGAATACTGGAATTTTATTAATTCATCCTACCGATCAGGTTTTGCTATAACGATCTACCTTTATATCATATATTGCCTAGTCAGAATATATGCGTGTGTGTGTATATATATATATATATATATATATATATAAACATACTAGCCGTTCCGTCCCTTCTTCGCCCTGGGGAAGATAGTTTAAACGTAAATTTAATTTCTTGACTGTAATTTTCCAACTAAACTTACATTTTTTTCCCATTTATTTTTTTTTTTTTTTTTTTTTTATGATTAATAGTAATTCTTGTTCAGTTAAGAGTATTTAGAAACGTTGGATGAAAGGGACATGATTCCACTATCACTTTAATTATTTCATGAAAAATATATTAAGAAAAAATACATGTGAACAGATATTAAAGTTTTCAATAGATGAAGTTGTGGATTCAATGTAAGCAGTACAACTTTTTTTGTTGCGCAATACATTCCAGTTGCTATATTTTCAAATTTAGATTCATGGCAATATTCATATTCTTTATCAATTTCGACAATGATAATTTTAGGATATGATGAATATTCTATAACCGGTTCTCATTCAAATACAAGACTATTGAACGATGATCGCGGTAATGCACGTTGTATTTGCATCCGCCGCCGATTTACGTAAAACACAGAATGTTCACTAATGAACGTGCATTACTTTTTACAGTGCCACCTTATAAATAATGAATTTAAAATATAAAACATGATTACAGCGGACCCATCGGATCCATAGCATAACTATGAACCATCGTCTCGAATACAAAAATATATTGTGTGAAGATGCATTGATCGGAAGTTACACGATTAGTCGTTCAGAAGTTACACGATCACAAACAAACGCACCAACGATTATATATATAAAGATATAGAGGTAGGGGTGGCCGTGCGGGTTAACGCTCTTGCAAAAGTGCACCTACTTACAAAGCTAAAGATCATGAGTTCAAATCCCTGTCCCGGCATTTAGTTTAATTTAATTTGATTAATAATTACTTTAATTCCTCAAGCAATTAAACACCCCTCCCCTCGGGCATGTGAGGCCCGTCTGTCTACCGGAGGCAACTCACACAGGAGTGATGATCCTATCCCTTGTATCTAAATTGTGAATCGCGATGTAGTTTTCCAGGACGTAAATAGGTTTGGTCCTTGGACCGTTTGCTTGGGAAAACTATAGGTAAGTCCTCGTGCGCCTGATGACCCCGAACAGCCTTAATCAGTGGATCTAGATTGATTTGTCACTGTACTGGAACCCGAGTGAGTCGGTGGGAAGGACACTGTCGAATTGGCTCCAAAGGGACCGGCAATGGAGCTATGGATAGCCTGCCGCTGCTCAATGGAAACCATGGTTCGTAGCAACGTGAAGTTGGGTGACTCCCTCCAGACTATCTGTGTTCGCGCAAGCAATAAACGCCTGTAAGAATACCACATCACGCGGCCAAACACCTCCATGGTCTATAGTACCAACAGAAAAAAATAAATAAATAAAAAAAATAAAAATAAATATATATATATATATATATATATATATATATATATATATATATATATATATATATATATACATACATTTTTTTTTTTACAACTTTAAATAATAATAAGGACCGTTTATTATTTTATACATGCTCCATGCCTTAGAGGCATACTACATGAATGATAATAATTATAAAGTTTGTATATGCAATGAAGTTTAACATAGCTAAATATTAAATTGAAAATAATTAAGTAATAAATAAAAAAATAAAAAAAATATAACGAAAACCAAACAAAACAAAACTGAATGAAACAAATAAATAAATTAAATAAAGCCAACAAGAAATTACCTACGCTGACCGTCTATCTGTCTTGAATTTAGAATGCTAATTTGGTTCTGTTTCAGGCCATTGTCCATTTTTGAGAATTAAACTTTAAATCAAATGAAAACGTTGCTTGTCAAATAAGTTACAGTCATAAAGTATATGTCTAAAATTTTGGATTTGAAACACACACACACACAAATATATATATATATATATATATATATATATATATATATATATATATATATATATATATATATATATATATTTGAATTATATATATATATATATATATTTGAATTAAATATATATATAGGAATCGGTGAAAATCGCAAGTCCAGTATTGGGAAATTTGGAAAAAAACATTTTTTATAGGTTGAAACCTGTAGAACTAGCCATTTATCACTAGAAAAGTACGCTAGCTACTCGTAGGCCCAAAACTAAGTGATTGATAGTGAATCAGCGCATAACGCAAACCTTTGATTGTGAATATCTCGAAAAATTGATTTGGGAGATATACCTCACCGAATCATATATATATATATATATATATATATATATATATATATATATATATATATATATATATATATATATATATATATATATATACCGTTAACTTGGGAAACTTTAAGAATAATGGGGTAGCTTTAAGTCAATCGGGATTTCGAATTTAAAGTTTTTAAGTAGGCACATTGTTACCACCATTCTACCGTTTGTTTTTTTATTTTAGTTTTTTCTGTATCATTTTAATCATTTTACATAATGTTTGTATTATTTTATTTAATAGTAGAACGTACTAACGGAAGGGCACAAAGTCCTGCCGGTAGGACTCACCTTCACAATAGTCTAGAAGTTTTTTGACCTTCTTGCAGGGCAACCGATACTACCACTGAGTTAGCGCAAAAAAATTAATTCAAAAGTTCAGCTTACAATTTTTTTTACAACAGTTTGAAAATTCATAGATCCTTCTATCTCTAAATGTCGTTCCTCCTTTTTGTCGTTTTAAATGTTGTTATCTTTATAGCTTTGAAACAATTATTTATTTTAAATTGCCCATTAACTTTCAATAAATTTTGTTTTTGTATTTCAAATTGATTTGCCAATACGTTTGCTATTTGTTTTGTTTTTTACGATATAAAATAAAGTCGGTAGTGGAGCGGCCCAGTATGTACAACAAATAGAGTTTTTTCCTTTACATATTTTTTTTTTCCATATCCCTTAAGCAATTTGTTGTAAATTAGGTGATTCATTATAACCCTTTCAAATTTATTTCAAAAAGGCAGTTAGGATGTCATAATAGAAAAGGCAGTCAGGATGTCATAATAGAAAAGATGAAGGATGATGGTTTAGATGATTTCGTTTCCAGAGAATGCAGTAACTGGCAAGTAACGTTGTAAATAGAAATGTAAGCCAATTTAGGTTGAAAACGGAAGTTCATCGAAGGCCAGGGTATAGGTTGGTGAGTAATTGGAGCTTTGCAGTTGATGGCCTTTGTGTGCCCCAACAACCAAAAAACTGACCCAACCAAACAAGGAAAACTACGGTACTATCGTCCTCCAACCAAAGTCCATGCAACCAAACTTCATTTCCTTTCAAATTTATTACTAACTGCCATAAAATCCTAGACTAAACCATACTGTAAGCACGGTTTCCTAACCTTTAGGAAAAGAAAATATATATTATGATAATGGAATGCAAGCAAAGACTGTACGTTATTTACCTCAATATTATATAATTAATTCAGCTTTCTTCATAAAAAAAAAAAAAGGCCATAATTTTCTGTCCCTTCAACCCATTTCATTATTATAACAATGCAAAGTTGCACTAACTTGAACTTGAACCTAAACTTCGCGAAATATATTTATTTATTTTTTTAAATTTATATAAAGTAAAATTGCATAAAATCTAATAGTCTTTATTAACAGTTTGGATGATTCCATTTGCGGTTTCCATGTTTTCTAGTTCAATGGGAGCAGTGGATTCGAGGAACTAGGTGAGAACATTTCCATTTCCTTCGTTGCACCAACTTTGCGCGCGGAAGGTGAAATTTTTCCGTTTGACCAATCAGAGCTGGATTTTCACCAGCGTTCGTTGCATTTATTGAAATTGACCGCTTGAGCTGGCGCGTTCCTAAATACTAAACTGTGGTAATTTTTCGAAGATTTAAAAAGATAAAATTATTAGTCCTTGAATTTAAGTTACTCATGCAAACACCGAATAAAAGTACATTTTTGTTGTTCATTAAGTCTTATTGTAGGCGTATCCAGTTGACTTAGCCAGTATTCGAACTAATGCTCTATATGAGAATTATCATAAATATGTCACATCTTTAGCGATGTTATGTTCTTTTTTTTACAAATTTATAGACGCCATCACTTGAGAAAACACGACACAACTCAGTTTTCATAGTACTGTGATCAATGTGCTGATATTTAAAAAAATATTCCAGCAACTCTATAGCTCAAGGTGTGACAAAAAAATCATTAATTTTCTGTGAACATACGAATACGACGGAATTAATAGATATAAATTCAGGATATATTTCCTATGAAGATACCATATAGTATATCTAAATCAACTCGGTATTAACTAAGAATTTGATAAAATTTACTCTTTCGTTTATTCTGATCCCATAAAGAAATTTTTACAAACATAGAAAACTGATTTGTGAATATAGTGGTACCTAAGAGTTAAATGAATCAGATTTTCTGTAACACCCTTTGGATATTCCTATCTCAATTATATAGTTGATACTGTTCTGGTACTAGGTGCCATGCATACTTAATATAATTACAAAATTTAATTGAAAATTCGTCCATTCTTCATATTTTTTTGCTTAACTGTATAGATTCGCTGAGTTAAGGTTTTTCATAACTTTCGAGTTATTCCCAAAAAGAACATTTTTTTTTCTTTTGACTTATGAGTTTTAATTTGATAAATCAGATTTTTCTTGTTTCACAAGTTAAAATTTTTTTCTAAGTACAACTTTGTGAATGATACATAGTTCATAAATTGTATTAAGATCTTTTATCTTTTATACTTATGCACCATGACATTAATAGAACGATTCATTGCTTCCTAACACGGTACAAACATTTTTAATGACAATATTCTTCAAAATAAACATGAAAAATAGGAATATATACGTACTAACATCATATATCCAAATTTGTGAGTATAATATTTGTCCTCAAAATAGTAAAATTCAGACTACCTATGCTGGAATTTTGAAATCGTACACTCAGCCTCAATTGGTATAAATTTTTCTTTCTCTAAGCCATTCTAACAAACTTCCGACTAGTTGGAATTTCGGAGGTAGTTTAGGGAATAAGAGAAAGCGAGTGTCCCCAACATTACTCGGCCGAGGTGCTAAGGCTCGTGTTGAAATTTTCATGGCGGCTTTTGAGATATGGGGCAAGTTGAAGTGGGCATGAGAGTGCCTTTGTCGCACTTGCCCAAAAACCTCTTTTTGAAATAGTTGCCTCAGGTGAGGGTCATGGCTCCTCCTCTTCCCTTCTTTTAATTCAGTACTCCCCTCCCATTCTCTGTAAATATTTCTATGAATCTGAATCAGGCTCAGTGCTATTGCAGAGAGCGTTTTCGTCCACGGCCGTAAAACTGCTACAATTTTATACTTCAGTTGACATGCGCATGATGGTATAGAAGGATCAATCTAATTAGGGATTGATAAATTATTTGCCACTTCTATAAATTTGTTTTATTGAAAACTAGTTTCGAATGTTATACATTCATCCTCAGTTCTAAAAACACTAAAAATAGAAAAAACCCTATCCTTTTTTTAATTTCCCTATATATTTCCCTTCTTTTAAAGACAAAATAGATCCTTTCCAAAACAGCGGAGTATACGAACTAAATTTTAATGATTGTGCAGCCACGTAAATGGGAAAACTGGAAGATGGCTAAATCAGAGATTAAAGGAACATATACGTGCATATAATAATAAGACAGAGAATTCCAACTTTGCAATTCATTTAAATGAAAAAAATCATAAATTCGTCAAAAACTCAGGAGTTAAATTAATACATCACGTTAAAAACAGCCTCAATTTAAATATATATGAAGCGCTTGAAATAATAAAATCCTTCAAATCCAATCCAGATTTTTGCTTAAATGACCAAATAAATATCTCCAATTGTCCAATCTTAAATTTATTCCCATCTATAACAGAAAAACCAATTACTCACCAGCATTACTGGAAAAACCCTGACCCTTAAACCGTTAACCTATAAGCATCCTACCTACCTTTCGTTCATTGTTAGTTCAATGCGAGAAGAAACCAGTACAAACTTTTTTGATATAATCCATTTAAACCTTGGTGAGTACCAACATGTATTTGATTTCTTGTCTTAATTAAATTATTAATACATAAATGTTTTATAATACTAATTTATATTAATCTAATTTAATATGTATATTAATACCAAACTATATTTTGAATTGCTTATTTTTGAATTTTTTGTGTGTTTTTAGAACTGAGGATGAATGTATAACATTCGAAACTAGTTTTCAATAAAACAAATTTATAGAAGTGGCAAATAATTTTTCAATCCCTAATTTTAAACTTGTCACCCAAGGATTCTGTAATAACTAGCGTTTTGATATGTAATAAGTAGAAAAACACCTCCGTCGTGGTAATAATTTTTTTATAACCATGCTATATGATTGTTACAAGTGCGTTTGTTTGTTCATGAAAGACAACTAAACTAAATCCATTTACTTATAATCGCGATAATAGTAACAAAAAATTAAATAAAAAAAGAAAAGGGAAATATCAGGCATAAAAATAAATTATCACACACTAATTGGTGAACATTTATTTGGTACATAAGCTATCCCAGTTCCAGATTTATGAATTTTAGAAATCAATTTTACATCTCGAAAGAAAAAAAAAATGTTTCAAAAAGGCCTATGTCAGGAGATACTTTACATTTTGTGTTTAAACCCACAACACGGCCAGACAAGAAACCTTAAAAAAAAAATTGCTTATGTATTTTAATATTACTAGAAGACTTTTAACCTTTTCAGAGAAAACAGTCAAATAACCCGTGTTGTCAAGCCGAATCTCATAGGAAGGTATTGCAGTTTTGGATGTTTTCCAAAGACAGAAAATTGAAAGACGAAAGGACAAAAATGGCAGAAATTGCTCAACGAACAATAACTTAGAATAACAGACCGAAAAAATAATAATAACATACAAAAAAGTTATGGAGGAAATGGCCCGAAATCTCATAAGATACAAATAACGTATAAAATATAAGATACAAATAACGTATAAAATATAAGATACAAATAACGTAAAAAATATAAGATACAAATAACGTATAAAATATAAGATACAAATAACGTATAAAATATAAGATACAAATAACGTATAAAATATAAGATACAAATAACGTATAAAATAAACCGAAGTGGGCTATGAATCTTATACAAATATCTTATGGGTAAAATAAACCAAAGTGGTATCTTATAATATACAAATTATTTGTTGGACCTATTTGCTCCCGATGGAAATTACAACAGTAGAATTACAACTATTAATATAAATATTAAGTGAAGAAAATGGCAAATAATAGCAATGGAAAAATAAATAAATAATAGAAAAAAACATTTAAACCTAATGCCATTGCTGATTCTTTCATTTTGACTGAAGTAACAGAGTTACAGGAGGTTCTTTTGCATTTCCTAGCATGCACTCCAACATAATACCCTGAAAATTCCCACTCCTCTTCTACAACAATAACAAAGAACAACACTGGAAGAGCGGTTGAAACAGACTCTCCTAGTCCTTTTAAAAAAAATTGAGAAAGTCTTATATCCTGTGGTATACACCACCCGGCTAGGCGTTCACTGGAACCGTTTTCAGACAAAAGTTTCAGCAGACTGGAGGAAACTGCAGATGAACCGATTTCAACTAGCAGAAGAACCGATTTCAGCCAGCAGAAGAACCGATTTCAGCCGGCAGAAAAGACTTGTGCAATAGAATTTAAATATAAATTTACAATTGAAAATTAAGAATTTTTTTTTCTCTGTACAAAAATTGCATTATTTCAAATTTTAAGTATAATATGCTTTATTTTAAGCTTTAGTATAATAAGTTTTATTGTCATTTTTATTATGGTTAAAAATGTTTATATTGTTTACTACTTTATCAAACATGTTATAATTGTATTCATTAATCACGTATTAGTTTACGTATGTTACATATATGCATAATTTATAAAATTGAAATATATGTATATGTATGTGTTTATATATATATATATATATATATATATATATATATATATATATATATATATATATATATATATGTATACAGAAATCTTATAATGATTAGTTTAGGTAGAGATTCGATCTACCGCCTAATTATAACAGAAATATACTTTATGAAAATTATATTCATTAATTATAAAGCAATATTTTCAATTGCATGTTCAAGTTCTCCAATATATTTTATATCGCGATATAATATCAATAATAAATCATTCATAGTATAATAATTTCAAATATAAATTTATAATTGAACTTATTATCAACTATTAATTATTATAAATATTAATTATAATAAATAATAATTATTATTGATATTATATCAGATAATAAAATATAGTGGAGAACTTGTAGGTGCAACTGAAAATATTGCTGAATATAATTTTTATTAAGTATATTTATTCTAAAATTAGGCGGTTGAATGATTCTTTATCTAAACTAATTATTAAAAGATATCTACACTTTCCTTTTCAAACAATAGCGACAAAGATGAGAAATATTGCTGATGTGAAATATTATTTGAAGATAAAAAAACATTTCGTTTGGTTGCTTATTTTTATATCATAATTAAATGAACATGTAAATCAATGGTAGACGAAGGCATTTCTAACTTATGGAATTGATAGTGTGGTTTCAATTATATGCAACGAAAAAATAAAATAAACAAAAAAGTTCATGTGTATAATTAAGAGCTTCGTTATTTTAATCAGTTAATTGTAACTTAGTCTCTCAAAATGTCAATTTTAAAAAATATTATATTATGCTATCATAGAGATGAAATAATATATGATTAATTATAATTAGTACTAATAAATATTATTAAGCTGTAATAATGTTAAAAATTTTAACTTAAAATCTCTAATTAACTTTCCTGGGGTGATAGTAATAAAAAGACGTACCTAACTCAAAAAGGTAACTAACTAATCCATGCGCAATAGAAAAAATATATTTATTTTTTGAAATAAATTTCCAATGGGCTTTCTCCATGTGATAATTAGGAAAAATAGTAGAAACAAATTTTATATGTTTTCGATAAAGTCGGTATGTAGCAACCCTGTGAAAAAAATCACATACGTGCTGTATATCATTTTTTTTTGTTGATAAAAATAAAAATATTATATAATAGAGTTTAAAGGCACGGAATTTTCCCAATGAAGGAATTTTGTAATATTTTTACCATTCGTAAGTCCATCTTCTTGAGATGTACAAACCGATCTCAAGGATTGGGCTATTTTCGAGTGGGACAACTTGAATAGAGCTCTAGTAATTCGAAAATCGAGCAATGTGTGCTCTTAGCCACTCCATTTTTTAATTCCAACACTTCGTATGATTTCAAATAAATAGTTTTCAAAATTATGAAAAATAAGGCTGTCATAAAAAAAAATAAAAATGTAAGTAGTGTGTGTATGATTGATGGGTTGGGTGGTGGTTCCCTTAGCTACGTAGTGTAGTATCCCTTGGAGGGCTCTAAGCATTGCTTATAGTCGTCTTCTCTCGATAGATAAATTTTTAAAGAAAATATTTTTGTCAGAGTCTGTAATTTGTAGCTATCAGATGGATGTTTTAGGAACATAGCGTTTTTTTAAATTTTATTTTTAGCTCGTTACGGTTTAAATTTAAGTTGAGATATTAATGGATAAATAAAAGATAATAAATACTTTTATTTTATTTTCCTTTCAACTGAATTATTTGTAAATAATGATGGAGAATGCGATTGTATGAGTAGCAGATCAGTAACACAGATCAGTAAATTTCAGTGAAGATATTATATATATATATATATATATATATATATATATATATATATATATATATATATATATAATATATATATATAATACCTTATATTCGATTTTTTCTTAATTGCATCTATCGGTTATCGCATTTTGTTTCAAACTTCAAAAAGAAAAGCATTTCAATAAACTAAAAATTACATTAATTACTAAAAGCACTATTCGGTGTATTACAGCTGTAACGAAAAGAGTCATATGCTTGAAACAGGCTTCCTGGTAAGTGGCAAATTTAAACTGCATGAGATTGATTTTAAATATTATAATCCCCGCATCTGCAGAATAAGAATTAGAGGAACCTTCTTTAACTAAAGCCTGAAAAATGCGCAAGCAGCTACTAAAGATAAAGACGAGGACGAGAAAGATGAGTTCTATGAAACTCTTGAAAACGTATACCATGATTGCACCAGACATGATATAAAAATCATTTTAGGTGACATGAACTCCAAAATAGGAAAATATAGCATCAGCAGGAACATAGGTAAATATAGTTTACATCCAAAGCACTCAGATAATGGTTTTAGATTGCTGAATTACGCAAAAAGTCTCAATAAGGTGATAGGGAGCACTATTTGATCACAAGGACATACACAAAGGCACATGGACAACACCAGATGGCACAGTAGTCAATCAAATAGATCACATCCTAATAGATGGGTGACATAAATCAGACTTACTGGACGTCAGAATGTACCGTAGCGCCGATATAGATAGTGATAATTTCCACCTTGTGGGGTGTATAAGAGAATGTCCAACCTAAGAACTGAGAAAGGAGCGCGCACTCAAAGATATGACGTACAGTAGCTGAAAGCCGAAAGAGTAAGGATAAACTATGAACGAAGCTATCTGAGAAATTCAGGGAAATAAATGTAGAGAACAACCTGAAGATAATATAGAGAGCAAGTGGAATAGACTAAAAAACAGCATCAAACTGGTAGCCGAAGAAACCATTGGCATGGAAAAGATCGGAGATAGAAATGACTGGTTTGATAAGGAATGCGAAGAGGCTACATCTAAGAAAAACACGACGTATAGAAAAATGATTCAGAAAAAATGTACTAGAGAAGCCAAAGAAGAATATCGTGAAGCTAGAAAAGTGGAAAAGAAAGTACATAGAGCAAGGAAAAAGGAAGAACAGATAAAAATTATCGAAGAATATAAAAGTAAGAAGCTAAGTAGGATATGCTAAAGTAAATGATATGAAAACAAAATTCCAACCTAGAACTAGAGCATGCAGAAATAAAAAAAGTCGTGAATAATATAACTGACATACTAGGAAGGTGGACGGAACACTTTAGTGAACTCATAGGAACGCATGATATAACTGAAACCCCTGAAGAAGGAGATATTGAAACGACTACGGATGACAGAGAAACCCTGCCCGCCCTCTTCTGATGAAGTGTCTGAATGCATTGAAAAGCTTGAAAATAAAAAATCCTGCGGATCTTATGGGATAACTGATGAATTACTAAAAAATGTAGGAAATGATTTTATTAAGATCACACACCTGATTGAAGCCGTGTGGACAAGGAAGGAAATGCCGGAGGAATGAAATAATGGAGTAATATGTTTAATACATAAAAAAGGCTACCTCCTTAATTACACTAACTATAGAGGAATTTCATTGCTGAATACTAATCTTATTTAATATTCGATAGCTTATACCCCTCTGCTGAAGAAAACACACTGGATTATCAATGTGGATTTGCTAAGGGTAAATCGACAACAGATCAAATTTTCACTCTTAAACAGGTAATGGAAAAGACAGTAGAATATAGAGTAACGACGCACCATTTATTTGTGGACTTCCAAGCTGCCTATGATACTATTAACAGAAAGATGCTCTACCAAGCAATGAGAGAATTTAATACCATCAAAACTTATCCAGCTCATCAAAATGTCTATGATCAAATCCAAATGCCAGATATGAGTACAATCACACCTTTCAACCCCAATCAATACACTTAATGGCCTCAAACAAGGGGATGTCTTGGCATATCTTCTTTTTAACATCGCACTTGAGAAGATCATACGAGATTTCAAGATACAGACTAGAGGACATATCTTTAATAGAGAAAGCCAGCTCTCAGCATACGCTGACGATATTGATGCCATAAGTAGAAGAGAAAATGGTTTAAAAGAAGCATTCACAGCCCTCGAGGCATGTGCTAAACGAATGGGGTTGTCGAATAATGAAAATAAGACAAAGTATATGACTACATACAATAACGACAATGCAACACACCTTCAGATAAACAATTATAAATTCGAAGAAGTTAAAGGGTTTGTATATCTGGAAGCGTACGTTGACTCCGAAAATAGCACTTCCAAAGAAATTGAAAAAATAATTTTGCCATCTAATAGGAGTTTCTATGGATTAAATAAGCACTTCAGATCCATACTAATAACTAAGGAAACAAAAGTAACCCTGTAAAAAACCTTTATAAGACCAATATTAATCTATGGTTCAATAAGCTGAATTCTAAAGAAGGACTACGAGCAGAAACTGTCGGTGTTTGAAAGGAGGATACTACGCCGAATTTGCGGACCAATTCACGAAAATGGAATATGGTGAAAAAGTCATAATTTGGATATATATACACAAAATTTAATGACATCCCAATCGTAAAATTCATCAAGATCATGAGACAGATGGCCTAGTCATGTGAAAAGGATGGCAGAAGATAGGATGACCAAAAAAGTTTTGGAATATCGTATGATTGGAAAAAGAAAGAAAGGAAGACCAAAGATAAGATGGATGGACTAGGTTGGCCACGATGCGGTGAGGCTGAGTTCAGGAAGGTGGTGGATGATGATGGCACCGGACCGAGGACTATGGGGACGATTTCTAACGGAGGCCAGGGCTCGCGAGGGGCTCAGGATGTATGTATGTATGTAAACATTTAAAAATTACATGATTTATGTTACACCATAAAAGTTTTCCCGCTTTCTCTTGCTTATTTAATTTGCCTTTTCTTCCGTCATTAAAGATATTCCTTTTCATAATGGGATAATATTCATACTAAATGTCAAAATAGGAAGTAAAACTAAATGAAAAGGAGGAACATTAACTAGATATGCAAACCTATTTAGTTAATGTTACATAGATTCTATCAGTTAAAAATAAAATAATAAAATATATATATAAATACATGATAGATTTTGTAATCAATTGCAAATATAATCCTATGCAAACTAACCCTTTAAAAATTAAAACGTGCTAGAAAAACAAAAAAACACCAAAAAACTCCGTACATCATATATCAAAAGCCGAACTGTTGGAGTTAATTGTACAGCTCAATACGCAAAACTATAAATCTCTTGTAACTATCGAGTTACAAAAGTATATTTTTTTTTAATTTGTAGGTATTAATGTGGATTCAATCCCTAGCTTTTATGTAACATAGGTTAGTATTAAAATAATTAAAAAAATATAATAGAACTAAAACAATATGATACAAGAGAGAAAAATAGTAAGAAATACCTTCAAAAAGAGAAAGTGACTATATATCTATATATGCACACAAATACATATAGTAATTTATAGTGCAATGTGCTTAAAAGCCTGTTGTATTTATACATTTTATAAGATAAATCAACGTTAGTATAGTCGACAATATTTCTTATATTTTCATGTGGACTGGTTATGTTTGATTTGAAAAAATATTTTGTTAATTTATAAATAAAATTAGAGATATTGGCCACATTTAGAGTATTACTCTAGTTCACGGCACCTCTACTTGGAAATGGATAAGTCTAATGTACAATTTCAAACATATACTGAAAAAGGTCTTTGATTGATAGATATCTCATGCCTTGTTTTTATTTTATTTTTTTTTAATTTTTTGCAAACTTTTTGCAAAAAAAAAAAAAAGAAGCGTAATTTAAGATTTAATGAGCCTACAAGATTAAGAATATTCAATATTATTGGTATTGATTATATTTCAAAACAAATGATCAACTAAATAGATATTCCTGAAATTCGATTGACCCCCTCTTCATAGAGTATAATTTTCTTTAAAAAATATAATATATTTTTTAAACTATTTCAAGTATTTTTAATTATTTGTTTACTATATAATCATAAAAAATACTTGATAATTGACTATTAGAAACAGTAATCGAGGGGAAAACTTAGCGCATTAGCAAGGATTAACCGAATTGAATGCTTTAGCGATAGATGACGCTATTATGAGTATGAGCATAATAATGACTGATAATTAGCTTTGAAACATAAGAAATTCGAAAACTGAAATAGATTATTAAGATAAAACATTAGTTTAATCCCCACTGCAATGAGTCAACCACTGACATGTAGACAAAAATTTTCTACCTGGAGTATCATTAAAGAAACAATAGCAATATTGCGAGCAGTTATTCAATAAAGCTAAAATAAGATCTCAAACAGGTGTATTAATAACAATTTAATGAATATTTTTTAACAGTATTAAAATCTTTCAACAGTCCAACTGTCTGCGGAGAATTCTTAAATATGAAAAATAATCGATTAGTCATTTGAATAAGATTCAAATGCATAAATTTCCAGCTCAATTCCAGGTTTGCCTCTCCATTATACGAATAAATGAAGATTCGCAGTTGTTTAATAGTTGGCAAGGAAGTTGCGGAGTGGATGCGGAAACTAGCAACGTCTGTCAATGACTTTATTTAAATATTGAGTTGAATATCATAGTGAAATTGCTGGAGGCTCATTGTAATGGTCGTTCTGGAATAGTTGAGATGCGTAATTTTCGGAGTAATACTGGCACAACTTTGGCCGTGGCTAAGCTTGGAATGTTAATGTTAATCCTTGCTAATGCGCTTCTAAAGTTTTTCCCTGGATTCCTGTTTCTAACAGTCAATTATCAATTATTTTTTATGATGATATTGTGAATATGTAATTAAAAATATTTGAAATAGTTAAAAAAAAATATATTAAAATTATACTTTATGAAGAGGAGAGGGGGGTCAATCGAATTTCAGGAACATCAATTTAGTTGATCATTCCTTTTGAAATAAAGCCAATGCCATTAATATTAGATATTGTTATCTAGTAGCCCCCTAGAAATATGTTTTTTTTTTTTGGAAAAAAGTTTGCATAAAAAAAAAAACAAAAAAAAACAAGGCATGAAATATCTATCAACCACCGATTTTTTTCAAAATATGTTTCAAATGGTGCATTAGACTCATCCATTTCCTAGCATAAAAATAGGAGGTGCCGTGAAATAA
Source organism: Rhaphigaster nebulosa (assembly GCA_948150685.1). Taxonomy (NCBI): domain Eukaryota; kingdom Metazoa; phylum Arthropoda; class Insecta; order Hemiptera; family Pentatomidae; genus Rhaphigaster; species Rhaphigaster nebulosa. The sequence goes on along the minus strand of OX411307.1, from coordinate 29,474,046 downwards.
ATGCTCGAGTACTATAAATGTGCCCAGTATCTCTAATTTTATTTATAAAGTAACAAAAGATTTTTTCAAATTTCACTAAACCAATCTACATGAAAATATAAGAAATATTGTCGACTATACTAGCGATGATTTACATTATAAAATATATAAATCCAAAAGGCTTTTAAGCACATTGTACTATAAATTATTATATGCATATATATCTATAACCATTTTCTCTTTTTGTATAATTAGTATTTTTGTATAGAGAGTATAATTAGTTGAATATAAAAAAAAAATTCGATGGATAAAAATTTTTCGAATTAAAAATCATACGGCAAAATCAAATCATTTGATAAATTTCGCTAGGAAATAAAAAAATTGACCCCACAGAAATTTTTTTCAATTATGTACAGACGATGGTTATATTTTTAAGATAAAATAAAAATTTTGTGAATCATATTTTTCATCAAGAATTTACAAAATTCGAGTAAAAAAATTATTCGAAGAACACTCACCATGTACGCTCATTACTTCTAGGATCATATCAATGTACAAAGTTGATCAAAATAAAGTTTAAATAATAATAGTTGATGATTTCGATGATTTGAGTCGCATTTGAGGTTGATCGTCAAATTGAAAATCATCATCTTCCCTTACGATGGAGTCGGATGAATAATTTTCTACCTCGAATTGAATAAAATAGAAATTTAGCATGAAATTGAATTCGATATTCCAATGCAATGCTTGTTACGATTTCGAAACCAGTTGTAGAAATGGTAACGTCATCATATCCTTCGATGTCCCAGGTTGCCCAACTAACTAACTTTATCTCATTAGTGACTTGGGAGGAAGGTTAGGCCTCGCCAGGCCTAGGCTTCTGTCTTAGAAATTTAACCATTTACTTCACAAAAATTAGCTTTTATTTTATTGCTTTTCTCCAGATTCTCCAGCTTAGCAAAAATCCTTATATTATATTAGTATAAATCCTCGAATTATATAAGTATCGTAGTATAATGGTTTTTGAATTTTCTATCGGATACAATGTACAGTTTTTTAATCAGCTTATGTTTTAGAGATTCTTAATATCTGAAACGGTTTCATCGAAACGTTCTTTGTTTGATTCCAATGCATCAAGAATTTCCAAAATCCATTGAACAGTCCGTGTGTACAAAAGTTTTAAAGCATACAAGAATGATTTTAGCTGAAGCATGAACCCCAGTACTTAGAGCCCAAAAATTATTTGAAATAATATCGATCAGTATTAAAAATAATCATATAACAGTCAACCTTTATAGAATAGTCTGACAAAAAGTTAGTGCTGAAAGCTCGCCCGGCAGATAAAATTCGTGAATTTTCGTTCTTTAAGATTAATGTATATACAATCAATACTAGTATAATTTCGAAGAAAATTCAAGAGCTTTCAAGGAAATCCCTCTGTCGGACAAAGTAAGCGGAGGCTGGCCGGCACACAGTGAGGAGGGGGGGGGGTGGGAGCGGGGTCCTTAATAAGTGAAAAAGTAAAAGTAAATTTCAAAAGGCTAATCCAACTGTGAATGTAAACACATGTGTATTCAAGAATGTAAACATTTAATTCGCATTGCAAGGTTCTCCCTTACCCGGATAAGCAAGTAAGTAAAAAACTAACAAGTAATTGTAGATAATCTATTGTAGTAACTGTAAGATGATATCTGATCCGTATATTCCTTTAGTATAAAGTTGCGATTGAAATTGTTTGTAGCGGAGCTTTCCTGAAAGAATGACTGTTCATTAATTGAATATTTATGGCTATACCATTACTTTTTTATGAACTTTAAAATATAATCAATAAAAACAATATATCCGTTAGAATGTTTAATTTTTTCTGATAATATCATATTTTGTGAAGGTGTGAGTTACAAGATAAACCTCAATTTCTGTGTTAATATATCTTATTGAATGCATTATGCTGTTTTATAACGATTTCGTGTTCAATTCCATAAATAAGATTTTCAGTTCGTCACGGTTTCAAGTCCTGTTTTTTTTTTCAAAATGTTAAGTAGCAGTTTAAGAGTAAAAAAGAGAAAATAAGAAAGATGAAAAAGAACAATTTGTTGGCTACGAAATAAAAATATAATTTAAAATTTTTATTTCAATGCTGTATTAAACGAGGAAAATACATAAAAAATTAGTATGGATTGAAATTCGAAAATGACAAAAAAGTCGAAATCAGTTCAATGAGGTTAATATGAGAAAAAAAAAAGTCAAAATCAACTTAAAAAACTATTGGGAATACGTGAGCCTGGCCAAGAGAGACTACAAATGACAGGAATACCGCCAGGAGGTTTTTCGCACAATATCAAAGAGCTTTCCACATCACTGGTGTAGGCGAGCGGCTTATCAAAAGGTTATACCTTGCTCTCAAATCTATTTCTTCTGGATTACCTGTTATTGTAGCGTTCCGCTTAAGTTCCAATGGAACAGTCAAAGGAGCAGTAAACTTGAATCTTTGCTTCTATATCCCAGCAAGCGTGCATAACCTCTTAATTCATCATAAACCCTGCCCCTTTACCAATTGCAATGCTTTACGCTTTTGTGTCCTCCTACAAATATTTTCGTGGGTATTGCTAGTAAAATAGCAGGAAGACTTTCCGGATCAATAATGTTACTGATCTATGGCATTCACTACATTTTTCCTCAGATCCTTTGATACCCGTTAATCCAAATTCCGCACCATCTAAACCTCGTAAAACAACAGATTTGTATGATTATCAAATTAACGGAAAATGATTATGAAGAAAGTTGGAAAAATATACTAATAAAAAGGATTATTGTTTTTTTCAATCTAAAAGCAAGTTTTGTATTTTATTTTATCTAAAGGTAAGTTTACACCGAAATTTTATTAGCAAAATGTTAATAACATTTTTGTTATTAATACTGGAATACCTACCGGTTATATTGGTATTTTTTTTTTATTATTACGTTAATAACAGATTTGTTTTTGTTATTAACATGGTACATCAGTCAATAGCAAAATGTTATTAAAATTTTCAACAAGTCGGTGTATATGATCGAGAAAGAATTTCAGTTTTCATATTGTTTATATTTTACTGATTTGTGGTTAATTATTATAATATTTCAATTTGATGAGTGAAGTAACAATTTAAAACTAACGAGTTAAAGATTGCTTGAAAAAACAGCTATAATTGAAATTATATGATGTCAGATAAATTTGAATTCGTGTTTTATTTTATTTTAATGTTTGTCTGAGATTTTTTGAAATTATAGCGTTCATTGAAAAGAAAAATGTTTAGTTTATTTTTTCATGTCATATTAGTTGAATTGTAGCAATATCATTTACCTTTTGCTTCTAAAATTAATATAATGAAATGTATATTCAAACTAAAGGTAATGTATATTTAATTAATGTAATTTGTAAGTTTCTAGGAATTATTTATGCGATGTTGAAATTGTCACATCTAGAAACCTGTTAAGGGGTTTCGTTCTGTCAATAAATAGTCAGATAGGTCAAATAAATAAATTAATTAATCTTATTAAGAGATTCTCATTTCTTTAATTAATTTATAATTAAATCCAGGGGATTGGGTTGTGTCCGAAATAACCACGATCTTTCTTCCCTCATATTCGCTGATCTTTCTTTTTTGTTGTTATTAAAATAAATAAAAAAATTGTATTATTTTTACTTTTCTTTTCTCTTGTTTTTAATTGAGTAATTAAAAAAAAGAAATATTTCCGATCTTATTGTTATACACTTAAAACCTGTTTGGACATTATTGTTAAACAATTATCATAAACCAAATTCTAATTCACGAAGAAATATATTTTTCTAAAATTATAATTGGTAATTTAACAAGAAAGAAATTTTTGGATTAGAAGAAAACAAAACAGTTATTACGTTTATGTTGGCGAAGATACGTTTCTTTGGGGTCTAATTTCGAATTTACTTCGTATAACAAACTCCGAAGGGTCGAAATAAAAGCATGATTTCTGATGAAAATAATGAAAAAAAAATGCACAAAACAAATATCGATAATGTACAGATCATGAATAAGAACTTTCTCTGGCAATAAATTAACGAGCAATTGTATAAAATATAAGATCACTCCACCGTTAACATTATAGATAAACTTAAATGTAAACACAAGTTTGATATTTTTTACTCTCAAAGTGGAATATTTTTCTTTTTCGTTATTTGAATAAATTCTTAAATATAAATGAGTCCCCCTCTCCCTTCCATGGAAAATACCATACCCGTAAGGTTCTAAGAGATTTATTAAAGGAGGTTTTTTTTATTATAAAGAAGAAATAGATTACTGTTTTTCAAAAATAAGTCATATGTTTCATTATTGTAGTTAAGGACATCATACATAATAAATACATTTTTGCTGTTTCTAATTTAATGACCCTCCAAATAACTTATATAATAAAACATAAATAATAATAAAATAAAAATAAAATCCCGAACGACACTCAAATAATTCGGGTAACGGCCTAAGACTGCATCGAAAAATTCAGGACGGAGGACACTTTACTTCATAATCTTTTAGAGTGGAATTCCATAAACATTTATGTTTGCGGAATTCTTCCCAAAGTTTCATAATCTTCTCCTTTTACCACTCCCTAGTTAGAATTAACTTAATTGAAATTAAAAACAAAGGAGTGCACTTGCAAGTTTGAACTGAAAACTAAACCCTTCCCCCACAACTGACAATTAGGGCCGCCACATGAAGGGGAGAGGGCTACCGAGACCCTGGGGTTCAACGAGCCCAGTAAATTTAATTGGTTTGTATTCGTTTTTTTTTTTTTTTTTTTATTTTATTATAATTTTAAATTTAAAAAATATAAATTAAATGATATTTGCACATGTGTGTGTGTGTATAATATTTATATAAATGGGTGAATATTTCAGCTATATTATATTTTGTTTTATCTTTATTAACTTATAAGGCGATTTTCTTATCAGAGTCTTAGAGAGTCTCTCAATATCCTCTTCATTGCTTCCAAAAACTGCAATGTCATCTGCATCTCAAGGGCCAAGTTAAACAGCTTCGGTGAGAGTCCATCTCGCGTCCTCAGACCTGTTCTAACTTCAAAGGCTTCAGACACGTCTCCTTGTATCAGGAATCTGCATTTAGGATCGTTTGTACATGCCATCGTCAATCACACCGATTTCCCGGGAATACCTATCTCAGACATATAGACAGTTTCTGTCCACGGACTCATAGGCTGCTTTGAAATCGGCTAATAAGGCGTGCAAATCCTGTTCTACTTCCTGTCGTTTTCCGAGTACCTGTTTTAGGATGAAGGTCTTCTAGCGTGCTCCTTCCTCTTCTGAATACTGCTTGCTGGTCGCCTATTATATTTTTATAGTAGCAGGATATTGGGCATTATCTTATAGGCAACCGGGAGGAGTGCTATGCCTCAGTAGTTACTCAAACATAGAATCCTTCGTTAGAATTGGGCATATCAAGTGTTCCAAGCCTCTGGTATCCTTTCCTCCTCCCATATTTTCTGGATTAGTTCTAATAGCTTGGCTCTTAGAGGTTCTCCCCTATCTTTAAACTGATGGTAGGTTATCCAATCCTTGGGCCAAATTCTTTTAACCTAGCAAAGGAGTGCCTTATTTTCATAATACAAGAAGTGTCCCAGGAGCGCTTCCCTCACATTGTATTTCTGTTGTTTTATACTGAATTACTGCTGTCTCCAAAATAATTTTAGTTTTGAGTAACACTATTTTATAATCATTCTTAAAGTAATAATTGAAAAAATATTAAATAAATAAAAAATAAGGTTTATTTAATATATACATATATATTTTTTTAAAGGTTTATTTTTACACCATTATTCTCTCAGTGCAAACCTAAGCTCCAGCTAGAGGAGCAATAAAATTATTCAACGACGAGTAATAATACATTTTCATCAGTTGTGAGAGAAATTCTCACCGCTGCAAATCTCTCGGGATAAGCCTACCGATACCTATTTCCACATTCAGAATATCCGGTTTTTCAACCTCTTGTGGGTTGTCGTCCTCCACAGGGTCTATGTCCTCTTTGTTTCTGGGGTTCCCTTGGTTGAGAAGCTGGTGGGAATGTTATTTCTAGATGCTTAATACATTTTTTTTTGATGCCGTCTGTTTTCCATCTTTTCCTTGCCTTTGCGTGTTTTCTCTTTTATCCTACCCTTTCTTTCCAGGGGTCTGCGTAGAATTCACATATATTTTAGGACTGCCAATTGTCCTCAATAGTTTACAGTTTTTATTTGAGGAATTTTCTTTTTGCTATCCTTATTATCTTGTTTATCATTGTTCTGGCGGCGGGGTATTTTTCCAACGTAGCTTGAGCAGCTTTGGCTAGGCAAAGGATTCTCATTTATCTGACATTGTCTTTTCACATTCTTCTTTGAACCACTTCTTGGTTTTTCATTTCTCCTGAATACCAATTACTTCATTAGCGGTTTCTTCTATTCCGGTCTTTAATGCCTCTCATTGTTGATCAACCGTGAGGCTCTCTGAACCCAAGAATTCGAATTTATTATTCAGCTTTCGAATTTGGAATTTAGCTTTTACTTCAGGGTTTTCCGAATTATGGACTTCTTTCCACTTGGTCCCCTTTTATTGTGAATTCGCTTCAGCTTCTGACAGAGTTACATCTAATCAGAGTGTGGTCCGAATCACAGTCTTCTCTACGAAAGCTGAATATGTCTTGGATGGAGCTCTGATGTCTCTTAAATCTACCCCAACAGTAATATCTGCGTAGATGGCAGATCATTTCCGAATGTAGAGAGCTTCAAATTCCTCCGTTAATAAGGTCCAAAATAACCTCAGTAAATAACCAAATACGATAAATAAACCAGCTTATAACTTGCGCAAACAGAGATTTTTTCACTCTTTCAAAGGTACTGAAATTCCGAAACATCTCTCATAATCTCAAATTAAGGGGTCACAATGCCGTGATAAAGCCAGTTCTGATATACGGCTGCGAGACCTGGGTTTTAACCAGCATCCTAGAAAGCAGAATCGAGAGTTTTGAAAGGAAAGTCCTGCTACAAATAACGAGAGCGGTATAGAATCAGAATCTAAATTCATAGAGAAGAAAGACTAATACAGAATTGCTGAAACTGATCACTTTATATCTCGTGACATGAAGGCAAGGAGGCTAAGATGGGTGGGGGATGTATTATATGATAGAACAAGCGTAAAAAATGTCTTCCTGAAGTTCTCGAAATGCCAAGTATTCATCTCAAGCTGAAGGTGATGAACTGGCGATGAAAACTATTTTTTTCTTATGTAATTTATTACCGATTGAACAATGTATTATTAAAATAATATTTCTCCCTTAGCTTTATTAGTGTTTGTATTTTTAACCATATTCCATTATGGAAACAAAACTGATAATATTCGAACAATCGTATAAAATTCGGAAATAGCTGCTAAAGATGTGTTTGTTGAATTTTTAAAATATTTATTTCAGATTCAGAGACAGCACCCAAATTCTGATACTAACCATTCTTTTTTTTGTGAGATACATAAGCATGGTTAGTGTCAGAATTTGGGTGCCATCTCTCTATCATCAAAATATGATGTTAAAGTAAATGAGGAGTATCCACTACAAATAAGATAATACAGCAAGGATAAAAAATCTGGCTTGAATTAAATTTTTTTAAATTACATAATTTGTCCAATGATAAATTATAAATAAATAAAAATATCCAAGCTAAAATTTAGCTCTTTCGCCCTCGTTGCAATATTTCTCACTAAATCTAACTTCTTTCAGTAATTAGTACTTATGATAATGGTCATTATCATTTTTGAAGTTGAAAAATGTTGGTACTCTTAGACTGATTTTGAAGCAATCATAAGTTATATAAATTTAGAACATACGATTATAATAGAATATTATATGTAGACGATATTATAGGTTTGTTCACTGAAAAGGAAACAGACATCTGTAAGGGACTGGGAAGTGATGTATGCTAGCTGTGAGCATCAATTTGGTTAGAGGAGTCGCGCCAGGTTTGGCCATTTGCCAAGTACCCCCTTCTCCTCCCCGTCCCCCAATTCCCAACCCTGTCTGCTCCATGCTCTGACAGTTGGGACTATACTTTTGAACAAGTTTAAGACAGCATTTCACCTGGTCTGGAATCATCTCCCCACTAGATATATAAGAGTATGAACATTTCATTAGATGGATAAATTACGTTAGTTGTGAAAAGAGATTATCATTCTTATCTCTTGTTATCAAATGGAAAACGGCAAAAGTAATACAATAGGAAACCGTAATTATGATTTTTATTAATTAATCATTCCGGAGAGATCAGATCCAATGCGAACTAGACCGTCCGAGCCCTGCATAGTCATCCTCATCAAACGGATCAACTTTTTAGATATGCACATTTCCTCTAACATCAGGTTACATTGTCGTAGCAGATTTGTAAGAGGTGATATACTTATAACCATTTTGTAGTCTTTAGCTTTTTCATGAATCATTCTGAAGGAGAAAACCTTGTCTGTGGTTCATCTACTACTCCTGAACCCATCCTGGTACCTATCTATCTCCCAATCACATCCATACCCACATAAAATATTTACAATCGGCCTGAGGACCCCCGAACTCGCTCACAGCGTTACTGTCACTTTGCGATCTTCTTCAGTGGAAGCACTTTGGACTTGAATGGAGGATCTAGCTATTGCCAGAACTCCAGCTGACATATTTTTTTTCCAATACATCTCGAGGTCCCTGACATTTAAACATTCGAGATGGATTGGGATGAGAAGAGCTGGGATAAGGATTGGACCAGAGGATTTGGGTGATAGGAAAGGTTTATTTTGATTCTTTTGTCTAAAATGAAGTCAAAGATTCGCACTGTGTCAGATCTGGGTAATGGAATGTTATTGAATAGGACTGATCAGCAGGAACTGTGGCGTAGTGCAATAAAATACAAGTCAAATAAAATAAAATACAAGTCACAAAATAAATAAAATACATAATAAATAATAAATAATATATAATAATATAATATATAAATAATAATAAATAATAATAATAATAATAATAAATATTATGAATGAAGAAGGACTTAGTCTAGAACCTAAAGACTTCAGGCCTATAACCTGTCTAAATACAACATATAAACTCCTGACATCAATAATTGCTTCGAAAATGAGTAATCATTTGATAAATAACGATCTCTTATCTGGAATGTAGGAAAGGAGCTAGAAGCTGCAAGGAACTTTTAATGATGGACACATTTATTGCCAATCAAGCATGCAAAAAACAGCGGAATTTGTCAATGGCTTGGATTGACTACAAAAAAGCATATGACACTGTACCACACAATTGGTTAATCCAAGTACTAGAACTGTACAAAGTCCACCCGAGCATAATAAACCTTCTGAAGAAGCTTATGGAAACATGGAGCACTAGGCTGACAGTGGACAGAAGTCACTCAGGCTACAATACCGGAATCATAAAAATTTGTCGAGGAATTTATCGAGGGGATTCTCTCAGTCCTTTATGGTTTTGCTTAGCCCTAGCACCTCTAAGCCAAAACAGCAAGATTGGATATCAATTAAAGATTGGAGACAATAGATCCATTATCAGACATAGTCTTTATATAGATGACTTGAAGTTGTATGCAAGAAACAGGGAGCAGTTGCAAAGCATGATGGAACTTGTATCATCATGTATACGACCAGATATTCTGATTATACACAAAAAAGATAAAATGGCCAGAATAATAGACATAGCTGTCCCAAATGACTCCAACTTATTCACTACAAGGGCTGAAAAAATAAGAAAGTACCAGGAGCTGGCCTTAGAACTAAAAACACCTAGATAAAGTAATAATAACTCCAATAATTATATCCTCAAATGGTCTCATATTAAAAAGCACTAGAGAGGGTATAGAAGAACTTGGCCTTGATCTTCAGAGCTTGAAAGTAGCTCAAAAAGCAGTCCTGCTTGATACTTGCAGGATTGTGAGAAAATTTTTAAACAAATAAATTACATTATATCATCTACCTTTCCTTGAAGTGTTTTCCGGAAAGAAGATGTTAATCCAGGACACTGAGAAGAATAAATGTAATAATAATAAATATAAATAAATAATAATATAATATATAAAAATACATAATAAATTATAATAAATAGTACAAAATAAATAAAATACAAGTCACATGTATGTATCTGAATTCATTAACTTTTATCCGACTACAGTTACACAATACCTCGACCTGGGAGAGGTGACTTTAGAGATTGAAAGAGGTTGTTTGAGATACTGAATTGGATGGTAGTACGACTGTATCGTCTGAAACCTTTTGACATTAATGTGTCAGGAGTGATAGGAATATCATTAGGGTAGAGGATGTAGAGGAAAATACCGAAGATGTTGCCTTGAGGAACTCCAGCCTCTACAGGATAACATCAGGAGTGCTCACAGCCACTACAAACTCGGAAGGAACGATTTGAGAGATAGGAACCGAGTAAAAAGAATAAGGTGGGAGGTAATTGGGTTTTCAGCTTGAGGAGCAATCCGGTTATATTTTTTTACATACTGTCATACCTGGTCAAAAGCTTAATCTGTGTCCATGAAAGCGCCCAAGCAATATTTTTTATCTTCAAGAGCTGAGGATGCATAGTCACCAACTCGGAGTCCTTGTTAGATGTGAAATTATATCATTTAGCGAATATTTTAATGCGTGTTTGTCATCGTAACTATTTGTCAATTTTTAAAACTTTCAATAAATAATAAATTTCTAAATTTTAATTAACATAATTTTGGGTGGCTATGGGTCAATTTTTAACTTTAAAAGTGTCTGGATCATCTCAGAAGACGCCGATAGTTTAATATGGCTAGTGCAAATGAACTATGGAGAAGCAGCACTTTGCAGGAATCGCATCACCCAAGGAGCTGACATTAATTTTTGAAGTGCTGCCAAATGAGGATTTTGACAAATACAGTAAGTTGAAAAAAAAGTAGAAAATATTTTCAGTTAGAGCCGATACGAAAAAACCACTTAGTACTCAAAACTACGACACAAATTATGCTTTCATAAATAATTCAATATGAGATTGATTATTGAGAGTATGTGGAATTGTTACTGGCCAGATGAATATTCGGAAAGTGATAGCATTTGATCGTTTAGTGAATGAACAAGTTTGAGATAGTTTGGCCAGATTGATGAGGGATGTGAATAGTTATCCCTTCATTGACCAACCAACGCTCTCGAATTTTCTCTTCAATAACTTCTTTCTCCTGTCAACCTTACTGAGGGATTCATAAATTACATGACATTTTTTATGGGCATCCCAGCAGGATACGATAAAAAAAAAAATTATAACTTCAAAAATACTATATCATAGAAAAAATATCTGGTGCGCGCATCATACAACTTTCATTTACCACCTTACTTGAAGTACATTTTAAAAGATTCTATTAAATTAAAAGAGCTGAACTTTAAGACTAATTAATTGTACATTGTTATAAGGAGTATAATCAAAATAGTTTGGAACCGTTTTCGAGAAAATCGTAAAAACGTGTGAAATAGATAATCTAATGTGACAATTCTGGTATGTCAATTTTAGCGAAATAGCTGCCGTAACATTTAAGGTATATTCCTACCTTATATACGTAAATTCAGTTTCATTGAACTTTTCGTTTTTTAACTAGGCTATCCACATACACAGGCTATCCACGTACACAGGCTATCCACATACACACAGACTCAGAGGCCGTTTTGTGACACTTCGTTATTTGGACTTAGTGGATCATATTTTCGTTGAAAACTCGGATTAGAAGTCATACACGATCCCAATGCTTCCCCTTACTATATATTTTATTCATAAAAATATGTGATGGGAATTTTAGTGTCCCTTGGGAAGTCTGTTATCAAAATGGGTGATGACTGGTTTTGTCCTGTTGGGAGTAGATAGTAGATACGTGTAAGCCTAAGAAAATACTTTATTAGTTAATGGAGAGATTGTTGTTCCGGCAAGTTGTTCCATTTGACGAGGATGACTATGCAGGGCTCGAACGGTGTAATTCGCATTGGATCTGATATCTCCGGACCAATAATAAATAACTGTGGTGTGAGAAAGGGAGACGCCATGCCTCCTTTTTAATTTCGCGGGGGAGCGATTAGTGCGCCGATAAAGCATCTAACTTGGGCCACAATGTTTAATAGCATGGTGCAGTTGTTGGAGTACGCAGACGACTTCGAAATCCTGCCGAATCTGTGCGTGCTCTCAGAGAAGCGTCCCTAGCCCTAAAAGAAGAAGCTAACATGGCTTGGTTATCGATGAAGCCAAGACGAAGTATTTGAGAATAGGAGGAGCAGGGGAAGGGCATGCATTGTTTGTTGAGTTAGTCCCTACTAGTGCGTAAGGTGCAAAGTTGTTTATACCTTGGTTCGGAACTGAATGCACAAAATGACATCCCTCCGGAAATCAACAGAAGGATCGCTGCAACTAACCTCTCTAACCGGAAAAAGATAAACTTCTATGAGACCTTGGTACGTATCAGAAGCCTGAGTCTTCACCAGAGTTCAAGAGGCCATGCTTCTGGTATTTCAAAGAAAAGTATTTAGAAGAATTGTTGGCCCAGTTCGAGAGGGAGATGTTTGGAGAAGGAAGAATGCGAAGCTTTCATGACTGTAATAATAACAGTAATGTGCTTAAGTTCATCAAGGTCGGAAACTTCGATGTGCAGACCACGTGGTGAGGATGGAAGATAGCGAGGTACCTTATAAGTCTTAAACCGATGAGTTTCATGGCAAGCGGAGAGTGGGTCGGTCTAACGTGAGATGTGCAGACTTCGTTGCGGTGCCCGAAACTGCAACAGGAGAGCTACTGCAACAGACCGATCGAACTGGCTGAAGCTTTTGGAGGAGGCCTAGACTCAGTGACGGGTCGTCGCTATGATGACCTATGATGATCATGATCATGGTGGATGTTATCTGGTTTTTTTCTAGTGTTTTATTTTATTATATTTTAGTCCCATTTATTATTATTTTAGTCCCATTTATTATTATTTCATTATATTTATGTATGTATTTTGGATGTTCTTTTTTTTTCTTTTTTTTTGCTGTGAATGTGCGAAACCATCACAATTACTTTTTTTTATAAATATAATAAAAAATTTCTCAATTTTGTGCCAATCCTTATCCTTATTTCTAATGAACAGAAAATATTAGCTTGATATATTTCGTAATATTGTTCACCAGCTAATAGTTTTTGCAATTATAATTAAATTATATAAACTTATAAATGATTATTAGTGGTTCTTCAAAATATGTATATATTTTAAATTATGGATAAGTTTTTGGATTACAATAAAAAGTATATATATATATATATATATGATTACACCAAGATTATTAAACATATATTGATTATTATATAATTGATGATTATTAAACAATTTCTATTGGCAAAATGAATCTCGAAATCTCGCGGAAGGATTTTGCATAACTTTTATTTCTAATAATAAGGGTTTTCGGGCATCAGAAATTTATCAAGCTGAATCCTTTATCCTATGAAAAACTTTATTTAGTAAAAACAAAAAAGTTTTTAAATCAATATAACTTTCTTATCTAACCAATATGGGACAGTAAACGTAAGTTCTGGTTAATAAATCGTGTTTATCTTCATATTACTATAATCAAGTGTGGCACTGCAATAAATTTGAGTACAGAGCACAAGAAGTGTTTTTAAACTTCTCTAATAATTATAAATGTGATATGCTATAGATGTGTTGTAATAAATATGTTTTCATATTTTTAGTAATTGATAGTGTCGTTAAAAAAGTGAAAACAAAGTCATTGTATAGTACACGACTGCAGAAAATATAGCTATCGTATTTTTTTTTCTCATTCATATTAATTAATTAATTAAACCGAAGCTAACAAAATAAAATAATTTAGCGCATGCCTCGGTCCGCAGGTACTATGAACTGAATAGAAAGGAGGTCTCTGGGCACCAGGATCACGGTATAGATTTAGATAGAATGAGAAGAAGGGGACGTCGGATGGTTGGCTGCTGCTATGATTTTCCCACAGTTCTCTAAATCGGGCAATGATTTATCTTTTTTTGTTAGTTCGCGTGTTATGTACTATTGCTGATTTAGAGTCACGCTCTAAGAACCAACTCCTAGCTGGCTCATCCCTATTCCATAGCGGAACCCTCTCGTCCAACTTTGCCCTCAACAATTTGGGCCAAAATCGAATCAATTCATGTAGGACTCGATCCTGAGTGGTGTTGAATCCTACTAGCGTTTGAAATTTAGGCTAGCGTAGTTCTAGTAACTAACTGAGAGTCTCAACAGAACTTCATCCTGGTCAATACATTACCTTAATACCTTTGTTCGAAATCGACTAAAATTTGCTTGGTTTTAAAATTAAAAAGTCGATCGTAAAAATCATTTCCATTATATTGACCTAAGTTGAATCCTACAACTTTGGATTCGATTCCTGTATTAGTAGGCTTAGCTCCATAGGCTAAACACTGAAGCATAAAAACCTAATAATCGTGCAGAAAAATAAAATCTTAAAGAAAAAAATAACCATAAGTAATATAAAAATTTGAGTGTACCGAGAATCGAACCACTAATACCAATAAGCCTTCAATAGATAGTCCCTTCTTCCGAATTCCATAATTAGCAAAAAGAAGCCGTAACCTTCTATTCCAAAGGTTCCCTAGTCTTAGTTTGTTGTATTCGCTAGGGAAATGGCCGCTCGCCCTACTCCCTAACTAGGTTAGTTTATTATTAATGAAAGCATTCTTAGAATTTAGAGCCATGTTTAAAATTGATTTTGTTTCCTTTTTAATTAAAGTGCTTTGAGACCCACGAAGATAAATAATATACTATGGTGTAGTAGAAGTATATTTTCAACTCTTGAACCCCCAAAACCTCCCCTTCAAATAAAATCAACTATTTTTATAACAATTGAAATTTCATTTTATTTATAAATAATTTTATTGAAATGAAAAGTTTCATCAATTTTGTAAAACTGACGAAATAGAAGTAGTTAGGTGTTGCTATTTAAGCAATTTCGTTCCATTACTATTTAATACAAAAAGTTACAGCCTGGTTTAGTTAAACAAGGGGAGACTGTTTTGTGCCCTCAATAATCAGATTGAGGAGGAGTATCAAAGTTTTGGCTTAAATAATATAAAATTATGGCCTTTAGTTTCATATATATATATATATATATATATATATATATATATATATATATATATATATATATATATAGTTATGCGACGGCGAAAGAATTTAATAAAAAAAAATAAAAGGGTTTAGAAATAACCACCACGACTTCTGAAACAAGACTCTTTATTCGTAAAAGTAATCCTCCTTATATACAATCGGAATGTTGTTTACATTCCAGGATGGTATTAAGGTTGATACTGCCACGCTCCGGTCATTAACTTATATATATATATATATATATATATATATATATATATTTGTGTTTGAGTGTGTGTGGGAAAATGTAGATAGTCGACAAGCTCTAGATCTACTCCATAATCATATAATTTAGTTGTTTTTTTTATCGATCTCATAAATATCAGTAGTGTACCTTCAAAACTTCGTAAGTACTACTGAAATAACAGACTTACGAGGTTTTGCAGACACAATATTGTAGATATGCACCTTTTTCTTATTATACCTTAATTATAAACTGCACAGAATTTAATGCTTTTAACACAAATAATTATGTAACATTTTACCTATTTAGGATAGCAGTAACCATATTTTTACATAAGATAAAAATAAATAAGTAAATAAAATTAAATCAACAGATCATAAAACCAAAGGGAAAAATCTTAACATCTCTTGATTCAGCTAAACATCAAAACACATATTATATAATTTCTAATCATAGGGAAGATTAATTGATATTATAATGTATTTTTTTTTGTGAAAACACAACATCCCGGCAAACTGCTTTATTATTTGAAAACACTTCTTAATTCTGTCATCATCGAAGTACTCCTTCGTCTTCAGCATGTCCTTATTTTTCAGAACAATAATCACTATCCATATATCCTTACATCCATATACTTTTACTTCCTCAATTTTAAATTAAAATTATTTTATCTAATTAGTATTGTGGGGAATGATTATTCTACTTGAATATCAATGTCACATGGGGGATAGCGATGATTGTTTTGAACAAAAAGGGCATCCTGAAGACGAAGGAGTACTTCGAAACGTAGATGATGACAGAATTAGGAAGTGTTTTCGAATTATAAATAATTTCCTATGGGAAGTCGTGTTGTGACAAAAATTAAATTGCAAAATAACTCGTTTAGGATTGAGTTCACACAATTCAAGACAAAAAAGCTATTTCCTAAAATATTTTGTTCAAAACTATTTTAGTGAAATCATGGAGCAGAGGCTGGATATGAACCCCTTACTGCCCCACTCCCTTCTCGTGAAGAAGCTTTTGCAATTCCTTTCGTCCATTTGCGTTC